>JAJUPC010000084.1:600000-1000000 GCA_023614405.1 Avena insularis
ATTTTCTCTGAGCGAGCGAAGGAAAGCCAAGATCTAATCTAGGAGATGCAAACAGCGAGAGATTGGATTAGATCTTCATACCCTTGAAGATTCGCATGTGAGCGTTAAATCGGAAGGTGGGTGATGTAGTCGTACTCGCTTCTCCTCCTCGCGATCCGATCCGATCTAGCACCACAAGTGGCGGTGCCTCCGTGAGATGCACTGCGTGCGACACCTCGGCGTCTCCTCCTTCCTCGGACCAGCAAGTAGGGTGGAGAGATAGATTGGATCTACAACACGGCGTGGTGTATATGGTGGAGAATTTCTGCAGAGGGCTTGCCTACAAATGATCGGGAGGAGAGAGGAAGGCGTGAGGGCTACTAGGGTTTGGAGGAGATGTGTGTTGGTTGGGGGAGGCGCACCAGCCCTCTATATATAGAGGGGGTGCGGCCAGCCCTCCATCCTCCAAGTCTATCTCTAGTTTAAAGCGATTTAAACTTTCCTTATCCGAAACCCTATCTCTAGTTTAAGCGATTTAAACTTATCCCTTATCTAGAAATTCTATCTCTAGTTTAAGCGAGTTTAAACTTATCTAGAATCGGCTGGGCCCTATGGGGCCTTGTGCCCCCTGGCCCAATGCGCCAGGACACTCCCTCATAGGCCCATGCCCCTCCCGGAAGGTGGGACCACGTTGGCCCCTTCCGGAAGGTTCTAAAGCTTAGGTACAATCCGATTAATCCGGAACAATTCCGAACTCCAAAACTGCCTTTGCCTTATATGAATCTTATTCTCGGACCATTCCGGAACCTCTCGTGATATCCGGATCCCATCCGAGACTCGAACAAAAATTCATAAACCAATTATCCAATCTATCCTAGCGTCGAGACACGTTAAGTGTGTGACCTGAGTTCGAGAATATGCACATGATCTTCTATCAATAATCAACAGCGGGTCAGGCACCCATATTGACTCCACACATTCATCGATGATCATATCGGATGAACCACGATGCCGGATTCAATCAATCCCATATATATATTCCCTTCGTCTCGCGATATTTTACTTGCGAGATTCGATCGTCGGTATCGTCATACCTAGTTCAATCTCGTTCATAGCAAGTACTTTACTCGTTCCGTAATCCGATATCACTTTGTGATTAACTCCTTAACCACATGCTTGCAAGCGGTGTTGATATCGATTACCGAGTGGGCCCGAAGTATATCTCTCCGACTTGGGAGGGACAAATCCCATCTCGATACATACAACCCAACAGATACTTTCCAATTACCTGAGAGACACATTTATGATCACCCTCTCATAGGATGACGTTTGATGACCTCAAAGCTTTCTTCGATACCGAGGAGTTGTATTATCTCATGGTCTAAGGAATACAATATTTGACATAAGAAAAACTTCGCAAAGACGAACACGATGACACGATCTAATTGCTTCGCTCAGTTTGGGTCTATCCACCATATCATTCTCCAATGATATGATCTCATTATCAATTGACAACTCATGTCTATGGTTAGGAAACCTTAACCATCATTGATCAATGAGCTAGTACATAGATGCTTACTAGTTACACGGTGTTGTTCACAAACCACACAAGTATTAAAGTTTCCGCTTAATACAATTCTAGCATGGAATATAAACTTTATCATGAACAAGAATTATAATAATAACATCTTTATTATTGCCTCTAGGGCATAATTCCAACAGTCTCCCACTTGCACTAGAGTCAATAATCTAGTTTACATCGGCAACAATCTCACACCCATGGCATCGAGGTGCTGATCATGTTTACGTGGAAGAGGTTTAGTCAATGGATCTGCGACATTCAGATCTGTATGTACTTTGCTAAACTTCAGATCTCCATCTGCTATATAATCTCGGATTATATGAAACTTGCGATTGATATGCTTGGTCTTTGGATGATATCTTGGTTCCTTAGCGAGTGCTATGGCGCCAGTGTTATCACACAATATCTCCAGTGGGTCTAATGCACTTGGAACCACGCTAAGCTTCGATGATGAAGTTTCTGATCCAAACTCCTTCACTTGGCGCTTCTGCGGCACCATGTATTCCTCTTCTCAGTAGATCCGCGATCACGCTTTGCTTGCAGCTTCTCCGACTCCAGCTCCTCCATTCAAAATATACACGTATCACGTGCGAGATTTACAATCATCCTTGTCGATTGTCGAAACTAGCATCGACGTAACCTTTTCTGACGCAGCTGTTCATCACCCCATAGACTAAGAACATTTCTTTAGTCCTATTTAGGTACCTTAGGATGTTCTTCACGGCTGTCGATGTTCCACTCTGGATCACTTTGATATCGCGTCAAACTAAGAGCATTGGACACATCCGGTCTAGTACGGCATGGCATACATGATGGAACCTATGGCTGAAGCATAAGGCACTTTGCTCATAGCTTCTCTATTATTTACCGTGGTGGACCGAGCCTTGCTCAATATCTTACGACAACATAGGTCTTGAACCTTTCAATGCCTTATCCATTCTCAACCTTTTCGAACTTTGTCTAGGTATGTACTCTGTCTTAAAGCTATCAGGCGTCTTTGTCTTTCTCTATAGATTTTGATGCCCAATATATAAGTAGCTTCACCTAGGTCTTTCATTGAAAACACTTGTTCAAATAACTCTTCACATCGTTTAGCATGTTGATGTCATTTCCAATAATCAATATGTCATCCACATATAGTACCGTAAAGCGTCCACCGAGCTCCCACTCACTTTCTTGTAGATGCAAGCTTAGTAGCAATTTGGAACAAACCCAAAGCTCTTGATCACTTGATCAAAGCGAAGGTTCCAACTCCGAGATGCTTGCTTGATCCATAAATGGAACGCTGAAGTTTGCATACTTTATCGACATCCTTAGGATCGACAAAACCTTGGGTTGCATCATATACAACTCTTCATCAATGTTGCCATTGAGGAAGCGATCTTGACATCCATCGCCATATTTCATAATCATGAAGCAGCAATTGCTAATAAAATCCGAATAGACTTAAACATCGCTACGGAGAGAAAGTCTCATCGTAGTCAACACCTTGAACTTGTCGAAAACCTTTCGCAACAAGCCGTGCTTTATAGGCGGTAACATTACCATCCGTGTCCGCTTTCTTCTTGAAGATCCATTTGCACTCAACGGCCTTTCGGTTGCTAGGAGGGTCCACCAAAGTCCATACTTGGTTTTCGCTCATGGATCCCAATTGGATTCATGGCTTCTAGACATTTCTCGAGTCTGGGCTCATCATCGCTTCCTCATAGTTCGTAGGTTCACTCTTCTACTAACAAAGGTATCAAGACGAGTTGCCGTACCACTCGGGAGGGCACGCGACCTTGTCGACTGTGACGTTCGATGTGACATCGTCCGAAGCTTCATGATCCTTGTCATTAGCTTCCTCTATTGTTGGTACAGCGTCCTTTGGAACAATTTCAGGTCTTTGCTTCTCTCCAATTCAAGAGAAGGTTCAATAACCTCGTCTAGCTCTACTTTCCTCCACTCACTTCTTTCGAGAGAAACTCCTTCTCAAGAAAGGAACCGTTCTTCTGACAAACACTTTGCCTTGTTACGTGATAGAAGGTATACCCAATAGTTTCCTTAGGGTATCCTATGAAGACGCATTTCTCGCTTTGGGTTCGAGCTTGTCCGCATCAACTTCTTGGCGTAAGCCCGCATCCCCAAACTTTAAGCGACAACTTAGGTTTAGCACCAAACCACAGTTCATACGGTGTCGTCTCAGCGGATTTATATGGAGCCCTATTTAAAGTGAATGCAGCGGTTTCTAATGCATAACCCCAAAACGATACGGCAAATCAGTAGAGACATCATCGATCGGACCATATCTAATAGGGTTCGATTCGCGTTCAGACACACCATTGCGTTGTGGTGTTCGGTGGCGTGAGTTGTGAAAGCGATTCCACTTGCTTTGAGATGCGTGAGAAAATCATAACTTAAATATTACCCCACGATCGGATTGTAGAAACTTAATCTTTACATTACGATGGTTCTCCACTTCATTCTGAAATTCTTTGAACTTTTCAAGCGTTTGATTTATGTTTCATTAAATAGATATACCCATATCTACTTGAGTCATCGGTAAAAGTGAGAAAATAGCGATATCCACCGTCGAAACACTCATCGGTCGCATACATCGGTATGTATGATTTCCAACAAGTCCGTTGCTCGCTCCATCATCTGGGAGAAGCAGGGGTTTTGATCATCTTGCCCATGAGGCATGGTTCGCATGTGTCAAATGATTCAAAATCAAGAGACTCCAAAAGTCCATCGAATGGAGTTTCTTCATCGCTTTACACCAATATGACCTGAGCAGCGATTACCAAATAAGTAGTATTATCACTATCTACTTTGCATCTCTTAGCCTCAATGTTATGGATGTGTGTTTCATCCCTTTCGAGATTTAGAAGAAATAAACCATTCACAAGAGGTGCATGACCATAAAGATGTTACTCATATAAATAGAACAACCATTATTCTCCGATTTAAATGAATAACCGTCTTGCAATAAACACGATCCGAAATAATGTTCATGCTCAACGCAGCACATAATAACATTTATTAAGGTTTAAAACTAATCCGAAGGTAAAACTAAGGAGGCGTCTTAGGCCATCACATCAACTCTTGATCCGTTGCCAGCATCGTCACCTCATCCCTCTTAAGCCGCCATCTATTCCATGACTCTGTTTGAGTTACAAATATTAGCAACGAACCGGTATCAAATACCCGAACACTACAACGAGGGCTAGTAAGGAAAACATCAATAACTTGTATATCAAATATACCTTTGATGGTGCCGGCCTTCTTGTCGCTAAGTACTTGGACGATTCTTCGATGACCCTTGTCCTTGCAATAGAAGCACTCGGTTTACGGCTTGGGTCGGACTTGAGCTTCTTCTCGGCGAGGGCTTGGCGCTTCGCCGCTTTTCTTGAAGGGCTTCTTTGCACCTTTACCTTTCTTAAAGGAGGGCTTGTTGACCATCAACACATGATTATCCTTCTTGATGTCCACCTCGCAGCCTTGACTTTGCGAAGAGCTCGGTGATCGTGTCGATGGAACCAATCGATTATGAGTCACCACAAAACTTTTGTAGCTGGGAGGGAGTGATTGCGAGAACCTGTCAATCTTGAGCTCCTCTAGAATCTTGCAGATCCGGTTGCTCAAAGGCGTTGAGTGTGGCAGACATCTTAATGGCGTGCTCACTAACGGAACTCCCTTCCTCCATCTTGCGGTTAAAGAACTTCTCGGAGATCTCATATCTCTCGAGCGGGCTGAGTCTGAAACATGGTTTTCAGCTCCTCGAGAATCTCAAAGGGCCCGGGATAGTTTTCAAAACGATTTTGAAGTTCCGGTTCCATAGCAAACAACATGGTGCCCTTAATCACACCGTAATCATCTTTGCGCGGCAGGGGGTTACCTAACGCTTTCTCAAGGACATAGTCCTTTTGTCCGCCAGACAGAATGATTCTTAGATTGCGGAACCAGTTGGTGAAGTTAGACCCATTGTTTCTAAGCTTTTCTTTCTCAGCAAAAACGTTGAAGTTGAAGTTGGACTTGGCCATTGGATCTACAGTATTTGCAAGTACAATTTAGACTATGTTCATGATAAATAGTTCAACTTAATCAAATTACTAGATGAACTCCCACTAAATTCAACATCCCTCAAGTTGCCTAGTGAACACGATCCAAATTCACCACACCTAATCCGATCATCACGAGAAGAGATGTGGTTTCAATGGTGGACAACGAAGTGTCGATCATATCATTCATATGACTCATGCTTAACCTTTCGGTTCTTGCGTTCCGAGGCCATGTCTGTACATGCTTGGCTCGTCAAGTTAGACCCAAGTATTTCGCGTGTGCAAAAGCGGCTTGCACCCGTTGTATGTGAGCGTAGAGTCTATAGCACCCGATCATCACGTGATGCTTGGACACGACGAACTTTCATAGCGGTGCATACTTTGGGGAGAACACAGTTTTATCTTGATCTTTAAGTGAGGAATCATCTTATAATGCTACGTCGCGATCTAAGCATAGTAAGATACATAAAAGGATAAACATCACATGCATATAACTTTATGTGACATGGTATAGCCAATCTTCGCAATGATCTCCATCTTGTGCGTTCGGCATGATCTCCATCACTCCACCATGATTGCCTCCACCACGAATAGCAACTACAACTATTGCTAACTACTTAGCGATAAAGTAAAGCTATTACATGGCGTATAAGAAGTTGACTCAGGGCATACACAATTATAAAGACAACCATATGGCTCCTGCGGTTGTGTACTCATCGACATGCAAGTCGTGAAACATTACAAAACATGATCATCGCATACAATATACACATCACATCTTGGGCCATACCATATCACAGAAAACACTCCTGCAAAAACAAGTTAGGCGCCTCTACTTTGTTGTTGCATGTTTTAACCGTGGCTTATGGGAGTAGATGCTAAGAACGATTCTTACCTACGGAAAGCCACAGCGGTGATATTATGGTTGCCAAACTCGGTGTTAATCCCATGACAACTATAGTGAGAAGCGACATCCACCGGCCGCATGTATGGTACAAGCCACATGTCAAGTGCGAGCCGGTCTCATGACGGCGTCGCGTAAGGTTGGCCTGGACGCTTCAATCTCACTATCCGCGTCATAAGAAGAACACAAACAAGAGGCTTGCAGCGAAAACATCAACGCCCAACAACCATGTTGCGTTCTACTCGTGAATCACATCTACGCATAGATCTAGCTCGATACCCTTTGAAGGGTTTAGCGGCATAGTAAATCAAAATTTTCTCACGAGCGAGCGAAGGAAAGCCAAGATCTAATCTAGGAGATGCAAACAGCGAGAGATTGGATTAGATCTTCATACCCTTGAAGATTACGCTGGTGAGCGTTCGTCGGAGCGTGGGTGATGTAGTCGTACTCGCTTCTCCTCCTCGCGATCCGATCCGATCTAGCACCACAAGTGGCGGTGCCTCCGTGAGATGCACGTGCGGCACCTCGGCGTCTCCTCCTTCCTCGGACCAGTAAGTAGGGTGGAGAGATAGATTGGATCTACAACACGGCGTGGTGTAGATGGTGGAGAATTTCTTCAGCAGGGCTTCTCCTACAAACAGTCGGGAGGGAGAGAGGAAGGCAGCAGGGCTACTAGGGTTTGGAGGGAGATGTGTGTTGGTTGGGGGGAGGGGGCGCACCAGCCCTCTATATATAGAGGGGGTGCGGCCAGCTCTGCCCATCCTCCAAGTCTATCTCTAGTTTAAGCGATTTAAACTTTCCCTTATCCGAAACCCTATCTCTAGTTTAAACGATATAAACTTATCCCTTATCTAGAAATTCTATCTCTAGTTTAAACGAGTTTAAACTTATCTAGAATCGGCTGGGCCCTATGGGGCCTTGTGCCCCTGGCCCAATGCGGCCAGGACACTCCCTCATAGGCCCATGCCCCCTCCGGAAGGTGGGACCACGTTGGCCCCCTTAGGAAGGTTCTAAAGCTTCGGTACAATACCGATTAATCCGAACAATTAGAACTCCAAAAACTGCCTTTGCCTTATATGAATCTTATTCTCCGGACCATTCGGAACCTCACGTGATATCCGGATCCCATCCGAGACTCGAACAAAATTCATAAACCAATTATCCAATCTATCCTAGCGTCGAGACACGTTAAGTGTGTGACCTGAGTTCGAGAATATGCGGACATGATCTTCTATCAATAATCAAGCGAAGTGCAGGCCCATATTGACTCCACACATTCATCGATGATCATATCGGATGAACCACGATGCCGAGATTCAATCAATCCCATATATATATTCCCTTCGTCTCGCGATATTTTACTTGCGAGATTCGGTATCGTCATACCTAGTTCAATCTCGTTCACAAAATGCTTTACTCGTTCCGTAATCTGATATCACTTTGTGATTAACTCCTTAACCACATGCTTGCAAGCGGTGTTGATATCGATTACGAGTGGGCCAGTATATCTCCGACTTGGGAAGGACAAATCCCATCTCGATACAACCCAGATACTTTCCGATTACCTGAGAGACACCTTTATGATCACCCTCTCATAGGATGACGTTTGATGACCTCAAAGCTTTCTTCCGATACCAGGGAGTTGTATTATCTCATGGTCTAAGGAATACAATATTTGACATAAGAAAAACTTCGCAAAGACGAACACGATGACACGATCTAATTGCTTCGCTCAGTTTGGGTCTATCCACCATATCATTCTCCAATGATATGATCTCATTATCAATTGACAACTCATGTCTATGGTTAGGAAACCTTAACCATCATTGATCAATGAGCTAGTCCATAGAGGCGTACTAGGGACACGGTGTTGTTCACAAACCACACAAGTATTAAAGTTTCCGCTTAATACAATTCTAGCATGGAATATAAACTTTATCATGAACAAGAATTATAATAATAACATCTTTATTATTGCCTCTAGGGCATAATTCCAACATCCACATGTTCCATGAACAAGAGACCGTTGTTTTCTCCCTAGTAGCAACAACACATCTACAACCGAAGAGATTTCTGTCACTTCCCTTGGAAACTAGAGGCATGAACCCACTATCGATCATAAATACCCCCTCTCGGAGTCACTAGCAACTACTTGGCCAAGATAACCACTAGCAACGGAGATCATGCAAGATCACAAACAACACAAACACGATAGAACCATAAAGATAAAACCATTAATCAAACCAACATAATAATCTCAATATCCATCGGATCCCCGCAAACACAACATGCATGATTACAAATAGATTAGATCTTGATCATGAACAGAGCTCACAGGATCTATACATAAAAGCACAAAGGAGGAGATACAACCATCTAGCTACTACATGGACCCATAGTCCAAGGCGGAACTACTCACACATCATACCGGAGAGAAGGCCTTCGGGATGATCTCCCCTCCGGCATGGTGACGGGAAGAACTTCAGATCCCCCCGATCTAGGGTCGATGGTGGTGGCGGCTACAGACGGTTTCGTGGATCTCTGATCGGGTACTCAGGGTTTCTGCATCTGGGCATCTTATAGGCGAATAGGCGAGACCGGGAGGCGGCCAGGGCCACCAAACCCTAGCCGGTAGAGCCACCTGCCCGCGCTGGGGTGGAGTGCAGCCCCCCTGGCGCCCCTCGACTCTCTCTGTACATCTTGTTCCCCACGGAAAGTAATAGACTTTGACGTTTGTCCGTCTAATTCGAGAATATTTCTTTACTAACTTTTACGAAACCAAAAACAACGAAGCAGGCATCGACAACATTGCAACTTGTTAATAGGTTAGTACTAGAAAACATGTAAAAAACACCTCAAAGTGTAGACAAGCAAAGCAAAGTAGATACAAAACAAGCATGGAGCATCCAAAATTATAGATACATTTCCAACGTATCAAAACGTCAAAGTTAATTACTTTTCGTGGGGAACAAGAAGTCCAGAGGGGAGACGAGGAGGCGTGCCAGGGCGGATGAACCCCCCTAGGCGCGGGTGGGCCCTACCCCGCTCCTGGGTAGGGTTTGCCCCCTCTGGCCGCCGCCTCGCTCTCCCCCTTCGCCTATAAAAGCCCCCGATGCAGAAACCCTAAGGACCCGATCAAATCTCCACGAAAACGTCTATAGCCGCCGCGACCATCATCCCTAGATCGGGGGAGGGGATCTGAAGTTCTTCCTGGCACCCTGCCGGAGGGGAGATCCTCCTGGAGGCCTTCTCTCCGGTATGATGCGTGAGTAGTTCCACCTTGGACTATGGGTCCATGTAGTAGCTAGATGGTTGTATCTCCTCCTTTGTGCTTTCATGTATAGATCTTATGAGATCCGTTCATGATCAAGATCTAATCTATTTGTAATCATGCATGTTGTGTTTGCGGGGATCCGATGGATATTGAGATTATTATGTTGGTTTTATTAATGGTTTTGTCTTTATGATTCTATTATGTCTGTGTTGTTTGTGATCTTGCATGCTCTCCATTGTTAGTAGCTATGTTGGCCAAGTAGTTGCTAGTGACTCCAAGAGGGGGCATTTATGCTCGATAGTGGGTTCATGCCTCTAGTTTCCAAGGGAAGTGACAATAATCTCTTCGGTTGTAGATGTGTTGTTGCTAATAGGGAGAAAACAACGGTCTCTTGTTCATGGAACATGTGGACTATTTACCTTACACACTTTGCTTAAAAGCGGTTATGCATTGCTTGCTTAATATCTTGGAGGGGTTCGGATGATAACCTGAAGGTGGACTTCTAGTCATAGATGTAGTTGGATGGCGGTCTATGTATCTTGTTTTATTGCCCAAACGAATCTCATAGGATATTTCTGACTGGTAATTGCATTGTTATGCCTTGCTCAGTTCTTGTCAATTGACCTGCTATAATTTGTTTACCCTTCATGCCATGTTGTTTATCTAAGGAGAGCACCTCTAGTGAACTATGGACCTCGTTCCAATCTTTATCATTGATACATATTCCACTGTTACTTGTTTACTTGCTGCAAACCATTACCTTTCACACCATACGTTTAATCCTTTGTTACAGCAAACCGGTGAGCTTGACAACCTCACTGATTCGTTGGGGCAAAGTGTTGAGTTTGTGTTGTGCAGATCTCCGCGTTGCTTGCAACACCTGTGTGACATTTCCTTCCTCCTTCTGGTTCGATAACCTCGATCTCTATTGAGGGAATACTTGCTGCTCTGCTCATCACACCTTGCTCTTGGGGTTTCCAACAAAGTGATCCACGTCAAGTTCTCTGGCGCCATCAAGGAGTCATCAGGGTTCAGGTTTATGTCACTCCGGCAACCCCACAATTAGTAGCCAAATACACAATGCATTCCCCTAGGCCCATAAATGGTGAAGTGTCATGTAGTCGACGTTCACATGACACCACCAGAAGAATATCATCACAACTTAAATACTAAACCATTGAATAATAGCTCAACACAAATCCACTAATAACAACATGACTTCTCCCATGTCCTCAAGAACTAGACGAATTACTCACAAGCCATCATATGGATCAAGATCAAAGATTATATGATAATGGATAACAATCTGAACATAAACAATAATCCAATGGTTCCACTCACAAGCATCAACTACAATAGTAATTAACACCGGCAAAGTTTCCCCTAAGAACTAAAGCAATATCCAACACAATTGTTACAGCGGGACGGAGTGGTGATGATGGTGCTGGTGGAGATGATGGTGTGGATGATGATGATGATGATCCCGATGAAGCTTAGATTGATGGCGGTGTTGATGGCGATGATCTCCCCTCTCCGGGAAGGAATTCCCCCGATAGAAATCTGTCTCCCGGAGAGATCTTTCTCTCTTGGTGTTTTCCGCCCCCTAGAGGCGGCGGAAATCTATCTATGGTCACCCCTGGCCTTAGGATTTCGTAGGGAAGATATAGGCGAAGGGGCGGAGCCAGGAGCCGGGCAGGTGGGCCACACCTGCCCTATGCGCGGGGTCAGGTGGGCCCGCACCTAGGGGGGTGTGGGCCCCCTGTGGCCCCTCTTCGTCCCTCCTTCTGGCTTCCTTCGTCTTCTGGGAAAATAATATGTTTCCACATTTTTATGGTATTTTTTGATATTCGTGAAATTGCATTGAAACACCCTCTTTTCCATCAGAATCCAGACTCCGGAAGTCCATCCTCCAAGAATCATCCAACATGCATAAACAGTGGAAAAGACATAAGCAATACCTCATAATAAGATAGATATCAATGAATAGAGGTAAATTATGATATAGAAAGGTGATGCAAATTGGGCGTATCATTGTTCGAAAATGATGTCATTCCTGTGATTCCATAGGCTCCAACATCCTGCCATCATAGTGATATTGAAAAACTGATTCGATGATCTGTTATGGGCATCTTGGATCATATTCATAATAGGTAGATCTGTGTTCCATTCTTCCCCAAGCTTCCACCAGAAGTTTTGGCTAAAGTCACACCTGAAGAATAAGTGATCTACAGATTCTCTAGAACTTTCCTCACATAGGACACATGTGTCGTCTTCCATATGGAATTTTTTCCTCATTAGCAGGTCTCTGGTGTTGAGTATATCATTTGAGAGAAGTCAGAAGAAGAATTTGTGCTTGGGGAGACATGGTGATTTCCAAATCCACTCAAATGGTTTTGGAGCATCAGGAGCTTTTATAAGGTAGTCATACCTTTTTAGTAGAAAATCTATCACCACCCCATGGTGGATAAACGTTATTTAGCATTACTATTTCAGTATTTAGTTCAAGAGTTATTAGACTTCAGACTCCTGCTCCATGTGGGATCGATATCTTTATTTCGAAACTAGATACAAACGATTTGTGCACTTGCAGTCATCAGAAGGTTACTTTGTAGTAAAGTCCCATAAATCATATAAAAATGCATAAATAATGATTAAACAATGCAAATACATTCTATAATGCTCATATATGTTGCTATTAAGATGATGCAAAATGCAAGTATCAACATGCCATAAATGAAATGCCAAGTGACCAAGCCCTCGACCCAGATGGATTCACCGGGATGTTTTTGAAGAAGTGTTGGGACATAATTAAGGTGTATATTACAAGGGCAATCAACCTTTTTGGAAGCCTCCATGTTGTGAAATTTCATTGGCTCAACTCCGCAAATATTGCCCTTGTGCGTAAAAAGGATGGGGTCGAGGAAATTTGAAATTTTAGGCCTATGAGTCTCATCCACTCCTTTGACAAGATCATCGCCAAAATTCTTGCTCTCCGACTTGGGCCATTCATGAACAATATCAATAATTGAAATGCTCAAAGTGCGTTCATCAAGAAAATAAGCATCCACAACAATTTCATCTATGTCAAAAAATGGCAACTCGTTTACACAAGAAGAAAACACAGAGCTTCTTATTCAAGTTTGACATCATCAATGTTTTTGACTCCATTAGATAGGATTATTTTCTCGATATTTTTCAAACAAGAGGGTTCCCAAGCAATTTCTGTAATTGGCTCACTGTCCTTTTTATATCATCGTCGAGAGTTCTCCTCAATGGTGTGGTTGGTTCCCCATATCGGCCATGGGGCCTCCGGCAAGGGATCCGACAACGCTTCTTATTTTTGACATCGGCATTGACCCCCTCCAGCAAGTCCTTGAACTTGCAATGTCTCATGGCTTGCTTCATAAGATAAGAGGTCACGATACTATTTTTAGAACCTCACTTTTGAAGGGTTTTGCAGCATAGTAAATCAAAAAAATTCTACGGATGCGAACGGGAAAGCCAAGATCTAATCTAGGAGATGCAAACAACGAGGGGGATAGATGAGATCTTCATACCCTTGAAGATTCGCACAGCGGAACGTTCGATGGAACGTGGGTGATGTAGTCGTACTCGCTTCTCCTCCTCGCGATCCGATCCGATCTAACACCGCAATTGGCGATGCCTCGGAGAGATGCACACGTGCAGGACCTCGACGTCTCCTCCTTCCTCGGACCAGCAAGTATGGTGGAGAGACGGATAGGATCTACAACGCGACGGCGCGATGCAAGTGGTGGAGAGTTTCTGCAGCAGGGCTTCGCCTACACGCAGTCGGGAGGGAGAGAGAGAGGAGGGCAGCAGGGCAGCTAGGGCTTGAGGAGGAGGTGTGGGAGGGGTGCGCCCCCCAGCCCTCTTTATATAGAGGGGTGGGCGGCCAGCCCTTTCCCCTCCCCAGGAGGGAGGAGTGGGGGGCAAGTTTCCCCCCTTCTAGAAGCACCCCTAGGGTTTCCCTAGGGTTTGGTCGGCTGGGCCCTATGGGGCCTTGTGCCCCTGGCCCAATGCGTCCAGGTCACTCCCTCATAGGCCCATGCCCCCTCCCGGCAGGTGGGGCCACGTTGGTCCCCCTCCGGAAGGTTCTAGAAGCTTCCGGTACAATACCGATTAACCCGAAACAATTCCGAACTCCAAAAACTGCATTGCCTCATATGAATCTTATTCTCCGGACCATTCCGGAACCTCTCGTGATGTCCCGGATCCCATCTGAGACTCCGAACAAAAACTCATAAACTAATTATCCAATCTATCCTAGCGTCGAGACACGTTAAGTGTGTGACCCTTCGGGTTCGAGAATATGTAGACATGATCTTATATCAATAATCAACAGCGGGGTCTGTAAACCCATATTGACTCCCACACATTCATCGATGATCATATCAGATGCCACGATGCCAGGATTCAATCAATCCCATATATATATTCCCTTCGTCTCGCGATATTTTACTTGCCCGAGATTTGATCGTCGGTACCGTCATACCTAGTTCAATCTCGTTCACAGCAAGTACTTTACTCGTTCCGTAATCCGATATCACTTGGTGATTAACTCCTTAACCACATGCTTGCAAGCGGTGTTGAAATTGATTACCAAGTGAGCCCGAAGTATATCTCTCCGACTTGGGAGGGACAAATCCCATCTCGATACATACAACCCAACAGGTACTTTTCGATCACCTGAGAGACACCTTTATGATCACCCTCTCATAGGATGACGTTTGATGACCTCAAAGCTTTCTTCCGATACCAGGGAGTTGTATTATCTCATGGTCTAAGGAATACAATATTTGACATAAGAAAAGCTTCGCAAAGATGAACACGATGACACGATCTAATTGTTCGCTTAGTTTGGGTCTCCCATCATATCATTCTCCCAATGATATGATCTCATTATTAATCGACAACTCATGTCTATGGTTAGGAAACCTTAACCATCATTAATCAATGAGCTAGTCCATAGAGGCATACTAGGGACACGGTGTTGTTCATAAACCACACAAGTATTAAAGTTTCCGCTTAATACAATTCTAGCATGGAAAATAAACTTTATCATGAACAAGAATTATAATAATAACATCTTTATTATTGCCTCTAGGGCATAATTCCAACAGTCTCCCACTTGCACTAGAGTCAATAATCTAGTTTACATTTGGCAACAATCTAACACCCATGGCACTAAGGTGTTGATCATGTTTTGCACGTGGAAGAGGTTTAGTCAATGGATCTGCGACATTCAGATCTGTATATACTTTGCTAATCTTCAGATCTCCATTTGCTATATAATCTTGGATTATATGTAACTTGCAGTTGATATGCTTGGTCTTTGGATGATATCTTGGTTCCTTAGCGAGTGCTATGGCGCCAGTGTTGTCACACAATATCTCCAGTGGGTCCAATGCACTTGGAACCACGCCAAGCTCAGTGATGAAGTTCCTGATCCAAACTCCTTCACTTGACGCTCAGAAACCATGTATTCCGCTTTCATCAGTAGATCCCGCGATCACGCTTTGCTTGCAGCTTCTCCAGCTCACAGCTCCTCCATTCAAAATATAAACGTATCCTGTCTGAGATTTAGAATCATCCTTGTCGGTGTTAAAACTAGCATCGACGTAACCTTTTATGACGAGCTGTTCATCACCTCCATAGACTAAGAACATTTCTTTAGTCCTATTCAAGTACTTGAGGATGTTCTTCACGGCTGTCCAGTGTTCCACTCCTGGATCACTTTGGTACCTGCTCGTCAAACTAAGAGCATTGGACACATCCGGTCTAGTACACAGCATGGCATACATGATAGAACCTATGGCCGAGGTATAAGGCACTTTGCTCATAGCTTCTCTATCATTTCTCAGAATGGACACTGAGCCTTGCTCAATATCTTACCTGGCAACATAGGCACTGAACCTTTCTTTGCCTTATCCATTCTGAACCTTTTCAGAACTTTGTCTAGGTATGTACTCTGGCTTAAAGCTATCAGGCGTCTTTGTCTATCTCTATAGATTTTGATGTCCAATATATAAGCAGCTTCCCCTAGGTCTTTCATTGAAAAACATTTGTTCAAATAACTCTTCACATCGTTAAGCATGTTAATGTCATTTCCAATAATCAATATGTCATCCACATATAGTACCAGAAATGTCACCGAGCTCCCACTCACTTTCTTGTAGATACAAGCTTCGTAGCAATTTGGAACAAATCCAAAGCTCTTGATCACTTGATCAAAACGAAGGTTCCAACTCCGAGATGCTTGCTTTAGTCCATA
Organism: Avena insularis; assembly: GCA_023614405.1. NCBI lineage: Eukaryota > Viridiplantae > Streptophyta > Magnoliopsida > Poales > Poaceae > Avena > Avena insularis. Next base: position 616,072 of record JAJUPC010000084.1, read on the forward strand.
AATGGAACGCTGAAGTTTGCACACTTTATCAGCATCCTTAGGATCGACAAAACCTTCGGGTTGCATCATATACAACTCTTCATCAATGTTGCCATTGAGGAACGCAGTCTTGACATCCATCTGCCATATTTCATAATCATGAAATGCAGCAATTGCTAATAAAATCCGAATGGACTTAAACATCGCTACGGGAGAGAAAGTCTCATCGTAGTCAACACCTTGAACTTGTCGGAAACCTTTCGCGACAAGTCGTGCTTTATAGACGGTAACATTACCATTCGCGTCCGTTTTCCTCTTGAAGATCCATTTGCACTCAACGGCCTTTCGGTCGCTAGGAGGGTCCACCAAAGTCCATACTTGGTTTTCGCTCATGGATCCCAATTCGGATTTCATGGCCTCTAGCCATTTCTCAGAGTCTGGGCTCATCATCGCTTCCTCATAGTTCGTAGGTTCACTGTCTTCTACCAACAAGACAGTCAAGACAGGGTTGCCGTACCACTCAGGAGGGGCACGCGACCTTGTCGACCTGCGACGTTCAGTAGCAGCATCGTCCGAAGCTTCATGATCCTTGTCATTAGCTTCCTCTATTGTTGGTGCAGGCGGCACTGGAACAATTTCAGGTGTTGCGCTACTCTCCAACTCAAGAGAAGGTTCAACAACCTCGTCTAGCTCTACTTTCCTCCCACTCACTTCTTTCGAGAGAAACTCCTTCTCAAGAAAGGAACCGTTCTTTGCGACAAACACTTTGCCTTCGGTTCTGTGATAGAAGGTATACCCAATAGTTTCCTTAGGGTATCCTATGAAGACGCATTCGCTTTGGGTTCGAGCTTGTCCCATCAACTTCTTGACGTAAGCCGCATCCCCAAACTTTAAGAAACGACAACTTAGGTTTAGCACCAAACCACAGTTCATACGGTGTCGTCTCAACGGATTTAGATGGTGCCCTATTTAAAGTGAATGCAATGTTTCTAATGCATAACCCCAAAACGATAACGCAAATCAAGAAGAGACATCATCAATCGGACCATATCTAATCGGGTTCAATTCGTTCGGACACACCATTCATTGCGCTGTGGTGTTAGGGTGGCGTGAGTTGCGAAACGATTCCGCTTACTTTAAGATGCGTGAGAAAATCATAACTCAAATATTCACCTCCACGATCGGATCGTAGAAACTTAATTTTTCATTATGATGGTTCTCCACTTCATTCTGAAATTCCTTGAACTTTTCAAATGTTTCAGATTTATGTTTCATTAAATAGATATACCCATATCTACTTAAGTCATCGGTAAAAGTGAGAAAATAGCGATATCCACCGTAGGTCAAACACTCATCGGTCCGCATACATCGGTATGTATGATTTCTAACAAGTCCGTTGTTCGCTCCATCATTCCGAGAACGGGTTTTGATCATCTTGCCCATGAGGCATGGTTCGCATGTGTCAAATGATTCAAAATCATGAGACTCCAAAAGTCCATCAGAATGGAGTTTCTTCATGCGTTTTACACCAATATGACCTAGATGATTACACAAATAAGTAGTATTATCACTATCTACCTTGCATCTCTTAGCCTCAATGTTATGGATGTGTGTTTCATCCCTTTCGAGATTCAGAAGAAATAAACCATTCATAGCAGGTGCATGACCATAAAAGATGTTACTCATATAAATAGAACAACCATTATTCTCAGATTTAAATGAATAACCGTCTTGCAATAAACACGATCCAGATATGATGTTCATGCTCAACGCAGGCACATAATAACATTTATTAAGGTTTAAAACTAATCCCGAAGGTAAAACTAAGGAGAGCGTGCCGATGGCCATCATATCAACTCTTGATCCGTTGCCAACGCGCATCGTCACCTCATCCCTCGCAAGCCACCGTCTAATCCGTAGCTCCTGTTTCGAGTTACAAATATTAGCAACTGAACCAATATCAAATACCCAGGCACTACAACGAGGGCTAGTAAGGAAAACATCAATAACATGTATATCAAATATACCTTTGATGGTGCCAGCCTTCTTGTCCGCTAAGTACTTGGACACGATGCTTCGATGACCCTTGTCCTTGCAATAGAAGCACTTTCGGTCCGGCTTAGGTCCGGACTTGAGCTTCTTCTCGGCGAGGGCAACGCTTGCCGCCGCCTTTCTTGAAGGGCTTCTTTGCACCCTTACCTTTCTTAAAGGTGGGGGGCTTGTTGACCATCAACACATGATTATCCTCTTTGATGTCCACCTCCGCAGCCTTCAGCTTAGCGAAGACCTCGGTGATCGTATCAGTGGAACCAATCTGATTATGAGTCACTACAAAACTTTTGTAGCTGGGAGGGAGTGATTGCAGAACACTGTCAATCTTGAGCTCCTCTGAAATCTTGCAGTCCAGTTGCTCAAGGCGTTGAGTGTAGCCCGACATCTTTATGGCATGCTCACTAACGAAACTCCCTTCCTCCATCTTGCAGTTAAAGAATTTCTCAGAGATCTCATATCTCTCAGAACGGGCCTGAGTCTGAAACATAGTTTTCAGCTCCTCAAGAATCTCAAAGGGCCCGGGATAGTCTTCAAAACGATTTTGAAGGTCCGATTCCATAGCAAACAACATGGTGCTCTTAATCACACCATAATCATCTTTGCGCGACTGATAGACAACTTTCTCATCAGCCGGAGCATCTACATCAGGGGCGTCACCTAGCGCATTATCAAGGACATAGTCCTTTTGACCGCCAGAGAGAATGATTCTCAGATTGCGGAACCAGTTGGTGAAGTTAGACCCATTGTTTCTAAGCTTTTCCTTCTCAGCAAAAACGTTGAAGTTGAAGTTGGACTTAGCCATTTGATCTACAATGTTTGCAAGTACAAATTAGGCCATGTTCATGATAACTAGTTCAACTTTTAATCAAATTACTAGATGGACTCCCACTAAATTCAACATCCCTCAAGTTGTTTAGTGAACATGATCCAAATTCACCACACCTAATCCGATCTTCATGAGAAGAGATGTGGTTTCAATGGTGGACAACAAAGTGTCGATCATATCATTCATATGACTCATGCTTAACCTTTTGGTTCTTGTGTTCCGAGGCCATGTCTGTACATGCTAGGCTCGTCAAGTCAGACCCAAGTATTTCCGCGTGTGCAAAAACTGGCTTGCACCCGTTGTATGTGAACATAGAGCCTATAGCACCCGATCATCACGTGATGTTTGGACACGACGAACTTTCGGAACGGTGCATACATGGGGAGAACACAGTTTTATCTTGATCTTTAAGTGAGGAATCATCTTATAATGCTACCGTCGCGATCTAAGCATAATAAGATACATAAAAGGATAAACATCACATGCATATAACTTTATGTGACATGGTATAGCCAATCTTCGCGCAATGATCTCCATCGTGTGCGTGCCGGCATGATCTCCATCACTCCACCATGATTGCCTCCACCACGAATAGCAACTACAACTATTGCTAACTACTTAGCGATAAAGCAAAGCTATTACATGGCGTATAAGAAGTTGACTCATAGGTCATACACAATTATAAAGACAACCATATGGCTCCTGCCGGTTGTGTACTCATCGACATGCAAGTCGTGAAACATCACAAAACATGATCATTGCATACAACATACACATCACATCTTGGGCCATACCATATCACAGAAAACACTCCCTGCAAAAACAAGTTAGACGCCTCTACTTTGTTGTTGCATGTTTTACGTGGCTTATGGGAGTAGCAAGCTAAGAATGATTCTTACCTATGGAAAGACACAACGGTGATATTATGGTTGCCAAACTCCGGTGTAAATCCCATGACAACTATAGTGAGAGAAACTGACATCCACCAGCCGCATGTGTTGAACAAGCCACACGTCAAGTGCGGAGCCGGTCTCGCGAACGAGGTCGCGTAAGGTTGGCCTGGACCGCTTCGATCTCACTATCCCACATCATAAGAAGAACACAAACAAGAGTCTTGCAATAGAAAACATCAACGCCCGCAACAACCATGTTGCGTTCTACTCGTGAAACACATCTATGCATAGATCTAGCTCTGATACCACTGATGGGTTTCGCAACGAAGTAAATCAAATTTTTTCTATGGATGCAAACGGGAAAGCCAAGATCTAATCTAGGAGATGCAAACAACGAGGGGGATAGATGAGATCTTCATACCCTTGAAGATTCGCACAGCGGAACGTTCGACGGAACGTGGGTGATGTAGTCGTACTCGCTTCTCCTCCTCGCGATCCGATCCGATCTAACACCGCAAGTGGCGATGCCTCCGAGAGATGCACACATGAAGCACCTCGACGTCTCCTCCTTCCTCGGTCCAGCAAGTATGGTGGAGAGACGAATTGGATCTACAACGCGACGGCGTGGTGCAAGTGGTGGAGAGTTTCTGCAGCAGGGCTTCGCCTACACGCAGTCGGGAGGGAGAGAGAGAGGAGGGCAGCAGGGTGGCTAGGGCTTGAGGAGGAGGTGTGGGAGGGGTGCGCCCCCAGCCCTCTTTATATAGAGGGGTGGGCGGCCAGCCCTTGCCCCTCCCCAAGCCCTAGGGCCGGCGGCCAAGGAGGGAGGAGTGGGGGGCAAGTTCCCCCTTCTAGAAGCTCCCCTAGGGTTTCCCTAGGGTTTGGCCGGCTGGGCCCTATGGGCCTTGTGCCCCTGGCCCAATGCATCCAGGGCACTCCCTCATAGGCCCATGCCCCCTCCCGGCATGTGGGGCCACGTTGGTACCCCTCCGGAAGGTTCTAGAAGCTTCCAGTACAATACCGATTAACCCGAAACAATTCCGAACTCCAAAAACTGCATTGCCTTATATGAATCTTATTCTCCGGACCATTCCGGAACCTCTCATGATGTCCCGGATACCATCTGATACTCCGAACAAAAACTCATAAACTAATTATCCAATCTATCCTAGCGTCAAGACACGTTAAGTGTGTGACCCTTCGGGTTCGAGAATATGCAGACATGATCTTATATCAATAATCAACGGTGGGTGCGGAAACCCATATTAACTCCACACATTCGCCGATGATCATATCGGATGAACCACGATGCCAGATTCAATCAATCCCATATATATATTCCCTTCGTCTCGCGATATTTTACTTGCGAGATTTGATCGTCGATGCGTCATACCTAGTTCAATCTCGTTCACGTTAAGTACTTTACTGTTCGTAATCCGATATCACTTTGTGATTAACTCCTTAACCACATGCTTGCAAGCGGTGTTGATATCGATTAAAGTGGGCCCAGTATATCTCTCCGACTTGGGAGGGACAAATCCCATCTTGATACATACAACCCAACAGGTACTTTCCGATCACCTGAGAGACACCTTTATGATCACCCTCTCATAGGATGACGTTTGATGACCTCAAAGCTTTCTTCCGATACCAGGGAGTTGTATTATCTCATTGTCTAAGAAATACAATATTTGACATAAGAAAAGCTTCACAAAGATGAACACGATGACACGATCTAATTGCTCCGCTTAGTTTGGGTCTGTCCATCATATCATTCTCCCAATGATATGATCTTATTATTAATCGACAACTCATGTCTATGGTTAGGAAACCTTAACCATCATTAATCAATGAGCTAGTCCATAGAGGCATACTAGGGACACGGTGTTGTTCATAAACCACACAAGTATTAAAGTTTCCGCTTAATACAATTTTAGCATGGAATATAAACTTTATCATGAACAAGAATTATAATAATAACATCTTTATTATTGCCTCTAGGGAATAATTCCAACAACTTTACCCCGACGATGTCGCGGTTTTCGTTGCTCCTATCAAGGATGATGTCCACAACCTTGCTACCATTCTCAATGTTTTTGAAGAGGTCATCGGGCTGTGTATGTACTTCCAAAAGAGCTTCGTCGTCCCTATTCACCATGGGAACATCTACCTTAATAGCATCCTTGTGGGCCTACTGGTGAAGCGGGCCTCCTTTCCCATGAAATAAATTGGGATCCCTCTCCCGGTTTAGAGCTTTCCGCGAGTTGATTTCCAACCCCTTGAGGACAAAATGACATGAACAATTCCATCTTGGAACAAAAAAATTCATCAACATGGCTGGCCACACCGCCCTCATCAAGTCCGCGCTCGCTTCACAAGGAATTTATCACCTTACACTGCTCAACTTTTCCTCGGGTGTCACAAATAGCATGAAGAAGATTGAGAGAGCTTTCCTTTGTCAGCTAATGATAAGGTCACGGGTGGCCAATGCAAGGTGAATTGGAAAACGGTTTGCCGGCCCAAAGCCCTTAGTGGGGTTGGTATTCTCAATGTTGAAAAATTCTCTGGGCTCTTAGGTTGAGATGGCCATGGCTTGAGTGGACGTGCCCGACAAAAAATGGATTTGTTTGAGAAACCAATGCTCGGAGAATGACATATGGAGCTCTTCTACACCACCACCACAATTTCGATTAGAAATGGAATAAGACACCGTTTGGGGATGCTTCGTGGCTAAATGGTTCTAAACCAAAAGACATTGCGCCTCTCATTAAGGCTCCATGTCCTTGGATGTCAAGAAGGAAAAAAATGGAGGGTGAACAAGGCTTTGCATGCAAATGATTGGATTGGTCAGATCAACATCATCAAGGAATTCTGCTTTGCCCACTTCGAGCAATTCATTGATCTTTGGTTCCAACTCCAAAACACCCACCTTGTTTAAGATGTTGAGGATGGGATCACTTGGAGGCTAACGTAAAATGGTTAGTACTCGGTGGCTTTGGCCTATGAACCACATTTTTTCGGCACGATCTACACTAATATGAACAAAGTGGTTTGGAAAGTTTGGGAGGGGGGGGGGGGGGCAAATCAAGTACTTTGCGTGGCTTGCGTCTCAAAATAGGTTTTGATCGAACGACATACCTCTTAGAGAAGAGAGGATGGAAAAATTACGGCCTTTGCCCACTTTGTAGAAGATCCACAGTCAGTTGATCATCTCTTCGCCCATTGCCTCAACACCACTGTACTATGGGGCTTACTAAAACATTGGCTCGACCTCTACTCAATTGACTTCCACCAATGGACAACAAAATCCCTAGTAGAATGGTGGCTTGGCATGACGAGCTCCTCCGTCCCAAACCGAAGGGCCATTGCGTCCCTCACCTAGCGTACCTCTTGGGAAATGAACGCGACGTAAGAGTTTCCCGCAACAAGCATACTTAGTCTAGTGATTTTGATAAGATTAATGAGTTGACACTTTGGATGGCCGCGGGTGCTTAAGAGTTTGACTGATTTGATGCCGGGAGAGTAATCTGGTTGTAATTTTTTTTGTCAAACTCCTCCTTAATTAATAGCATGAGCCAAAACTTTTGTCTCCTCTAAAAAACAACTAAAATGTGACAAAAATAGTTCAGAACTTTTTTGTCTTTATTTATCAGGACGAAGCTGCCGATCCACAGGAGCACATTCAGAAGGCGAACCAAACCATTGCGTTGGCTTCTTTTGAGTTAGACCGAAACCACTATACCCATCCTACACACACCCGCCAAGCTCAGCCATCAACTGCAATCGCCGAGTTGCGATTTTCTCCACAAATCTTATCACCTTTTTGCACGACCGAATCAAAATCTTTATCGGGATCGATGCCCACCCAAACACTGGCTGTGGCCTAGCAGACTGCACCCTGGTCCCTCCACCACGCGTTGCCACCATGCCTGACGAGCGATCGACCGACCTCAAGTAAGTCCAGCGATGCGGGCACATTCAGGAGCATGCATGCATGCATGTGTGCGTCTCCAGAGTACAGGGTGATCCAGACTGTGAGTGACCGGCCTCGTGGGGTAAAAGTAAGTAAAAGGGGATGCACGGACAGGTGGACTGGGTAGCGTGCGACAGCATGAGCGCCCCTGGCCACTATTAGCAAAAAGCTAGCTGACGAAGAAAATCATGGCGAGCTCCTCCCCAGGCTTCAATTGATCCTATCATTGTGTTCCTCTACGACTACGAGCCCAAGCAAGACCCATGGAATGGAATGATCAAGCAGGACAGCCTGTGCCTGAGCTAGAGCTCAAGCATCTGTGAGCACTCAGCAGTGATCGATCGATGTTTTGAGTTTAACGCTCTGTAAAGCAAGCATGATGGCTAATTAATTAGCCCCCTCTCTCTAGTCATTGTTATTACGGGGAAAGAAAGAGCTCGATTGTGGTAGTACTAATAACAGGAAATCATAGGGCTAGAATGTACTGACATTGTATGCTACCTAGATTCTCCCAATAATGCGTACCAGAACTAGTGCAGGGCTAGCCTTAATTGTATCACCAAACGATGAACGCCGCAGATAGCCATCCATCTGGGACGACGCGATGGAAGGTCCGCGTACGTCTCCACGGGTAGGAGACAGCGACGGAAGAAGGGGGAGTCGGTTGAAGGCAGCAGCGCCTGTGTGCCTCAGGAGAGGAGGAGGAGGAGGAGGATCAGTTCAGGTGTAAGCATCACTCACTCGTATAGTTGGTGCCGAGTAGTTGCCATTATAAAGTACTAATACGGGCGGCTCGTTCACAGGCGGGTTGCATGCATGCCTACTTTCTGGTCGTGGATCAGTCGTATTTTTCGTTTAGTGTATCGAATCGATCATCCATGTCGAGCCCTATTTTGTAGCGTATCGTCGATGGTGACACTCGCTCGAGCTCGAGACACGAAACGACGCTCTGGGCTCGAGCTTACGGTCAATGGGGGAGTGGGGAGGCGACGACTTCTTCGCCGAGTATATGGTTCTTTTTTGTTGTTGCATGGATCGCGACGTCGTCTCTCGTATCGTACGCTGGCTGGAGTTATTTTTTTGTACAGAAAGTTCCAAACAAAACCCAAGCTCTGAAACACGAAAGACTTGCCAAATTTGGGACAATCTTATCCGTATTCCACCCGAAAATTCCGTAGCGTGCTCGCGCTCTTCCGGGCTTCTCCGGTTCATACCGGCGCGGTCTCCGAGGCTGCTGGTATCCGAGGGGCGTGGACGTGAAAAGTCACAGAAAACGAGGGGTGTAAGTGCACAAAAGCCACCTAAAGCCCCAACCACCCTCAGCATCGGTGTGTGTGTTCGCGTCTCGCTGCGCTCTCACACACTGCCCCTCCCCCCCCTCCCCTCCGTCCTCAGATCCCACCACACCCCGCGCCTCGCCGCCGGCCCTCCCCGCGCTCGAAACCCCTAGCCAGGGGCGGCCTCCTCCGCGCCGGGGCCCGCGCGCGCGCGGAAATGGAGGCGGCGCTGGAGGCGGCGCGCGCCAAGGACACCAAGGAGCGCCTGGCCGGGGTGGAGCGCCTGCACGAGGCGCTCGAGGCGGCGGCGCGCCGCGGGCTCACCGCGCCCGAGGTCACGGCGCTCGTGGACACCTGCATAGATCTGACCAGGGACGCCAACTTCCGCGTCGCGCAGGGCGGCCTGCAGGCGCTCGCCGCGGCCGCCGTGGTGGCCGGGGAGCACTTCAAGATCCACCTCAACGCACTCGTCCCCGCCGCAGTGGAGCGGCTGGGGGACGGAAAGCAGCCGGTCCGCGAGGCCGCGAGGCAGCTCCTCATCACCCTCATGGAGGTACTACTACGCTCCCTTTTTTTTTTCATCTGCTGTGGTCTCATTTCTTATCTAGTCTAGTCTATACAATATACATTCGGGGGTGGGTAATGCGCGTGCTTTGCTGGACTTGGAAATTTGGGTCGAGGGTTCGTTCAGAAGAATGCTCGGGATTCAGAGCTTGTGTACGGGGCAGGGGCACCGCTGACTTGGCCGTTGCCGAGTCAAGCTGAGCTGAGCTCAAGTGAAAATTCTCAAGCTCTATTTAGCAGCGCAACATAAAGGATAGTCAGCCGTAGTATCAAACTAAACTAGCTGCTTAGGTTTTGTCTGAATTATGTGCTATTGAGCTCAAGTACTATCCCAAAAACCAATCTTCTTATCTTCTGGTGAAATTTGGTTTGTTGCGTCAGGAGGAAAGATAAAAGCTGGGTTTCAAACGAAGGTTTAAACTTCGTATATACACTCTGGTTTCTGCTGAACTGTTTCAAGATTGCTCTTTTGTGGTGTTGAAAACTATAATATGCCTAGGTGTTGTGAATCTCATAAGATATTCTTAAGGCTTTGATATTCATCACAAAGTAATATATGCCATCTTTTCTCTTTACGTTGTCTTATTACTGTGTTACCATTACTAAACAACAATTACAGGTTTACTTTCGTCCAATGCCTATCAAAGATCAAGCTAAACATGCTTGCCTTGGTCTCAAAGTTCTGGATTTATTATCGAGTAGCCTTTCTGACTCTATCCATATCTCAGATTTCTTCACCAACTATCATTGTCGAAAGGGCTGGAAATTATGCATGGGCTCATAAGAGTTGGAGAGTTCGGGAAGAGTTCGTACTTACAGTGGCAACTGCAGTTGGACTTTTTGCTTCTACGGAGCTTCTCATGCAGCGGGTTTTATTGTCACCTGTAAGTCTAGGCATCGAGATGATTTCTTTGAATACAACTTTCTGAATATCTCGGACTTCCATAGATAGATATGCTCAGACTATCTGGCCTCACAGGTCTTGCAGTTGATGAATGACTCGAATCAAAGTGTTAGAGAAGCTGCTATATCTTGTATTGAGGTTAGAAGGCTTCATCTCGTATATACCTGCTTCCTTTGATGCTTTCATCTTGTTTCTACTCATATTCCTTTCATTTTCGGGCTTTCACATTTTCCAACATTTATCTTGCTGAATTTCTTGGAATAGTTCTGTCCCTTGTTTGCAAGCTGGATAGGCTGAACCTTTCCTATACAAGCAAATGTGCTCGAACAATTAATGTCATTCCAAAGCCTTTTACTTCTAGTTGCTTTTTGGTACTACCCTGCACTGAGTTTTATCGCTTTTTATGTGTTTTATGTATCACCTTTTTTTTCTAAATATAGTAGTTTATCCCATGCTTTGAAACTCTTGGAGTAGTAATTTGGCGATACTGACTAATGTAGACTGTACCCACCATCCATGCTATGTGAAAATGTATGGTATTCCTAATATCACAGTTTACGATTACAGGAAATGTACAAGAACATGGGATCTCAGTTCCATGAAGAGTTGCAGCGCCATAATCTGCCTCCATATATGGTATTATGTTTGGCCATTAGATTCTTTTTGACAGCTATTTTTTTTAGTACTACTGTACCACTCTTAGTACATCTAGGCATTTTGGAATAGAGTCTGGTACCGATTTATGTGATTGAACTATGTGTCCATGTTTTAAAGGTCTGGAAAGCAGTAAACCTGGGTTGCCCTAATTTGTGTATTATCTAATATCTGCAGCTAAAAGAAATTAATTCAAGATTGAATAGAATAGAACCAAAGGTTCCCTCATCTGATGGTGCTGCAACACAATATAAGGTTGCTGAATCTAGATCAGTTAGTGTTAACCCAAAAAGAGGCAGTCCAAAGACAAAAAGCACAACGAGGGAAAGCACATTATTTGGAGGTAAGCTCTATATTTCCCGTCAGAAGTTCAAACATGAGCATTTGAATATACATTTGCATTTGAACTATGGTTTCAAGCTAGGACATTACTGATTTATAACTGCAATTAGTCTAGATAATGTTTTGTGTGGACATTTGCAAATGATCAGATGCTTCTACCATCTCATAATAATAGGATGGACCCAGCTATAAAAGGGACTCATTTTCCAAACAGAACTAATCAGCATTGTAGCACCCATATTCCTTGTTCTTGCGTGTCCTCGCCACATGCATCAACAATCCTTGAAACCACACATTAACCCCCCTCCCCCCTCCCCCTTTCATGCTCTGACCGCTTATGTGGCCCGTTGACCATGCCACCATTTTCAGTAAGCAGGGTCCGCATGTTGTCCACCCTCTCTTCTTTCTTTTTTGTTGCTAACTCGCTTCACCACGCTCCTTGTGGCTACTCACATCCATGCACAACTCATCCCCTATCGCTACTTAGTGAGAGGAATGAAAGAGCTGGCCACAGAGATGATGCAGAGACGGAAGTCACAATTGGAGGCTCAGGGCTGACGGAGATCTTACTATCAGTGAACATGCGCAGATCAGATCTACGCACAAGGTCTGAGAAATGTCCTGCTGATTGGTTGACACACTGGCACGGTTAACACAGCACATAAGTGGCTAGATCTAGCAAAATCATATCCAAGAACGACCAGTGAACCAGTTAACAAGTTTAGGTGGGTGAATGTGATTTCAGAATTTGTGGACTTCAGTGACCAGGGTGCACAAGTTTTACTGGGGGTGCATTTTACTCTTTACCAATTTAAAATGGGCCTTGTCTCAAAATACAGGTCTTGTAGAGTAAAAGTGTAAAATAGATACCTGATTAGATGAGTTCTGAAGTAAATAAGGATTTTTTCTTTCTGATACTCGACTGGATGAGCTTGAGTTCAAGCAGGTACTTTTATTGGTATGACCTGTCAGGATAATAATGGAATGGAACAGCTATTATGGTATTACATTCACATTATTACTATGAAAAATATAATATATTCTTAATTTGAAATGCAATGGCAGACTGGTAGTTGCTAGACCATTGCCATAGAGGGCACATCACATGGTTATAACATGCATATCAGCCCTTACGAAATATGAAATTATGTTCGGAAGCCGTAGGGCATACCATGTGTTCATTACATGCATCTCAGTCCTTAATTTGTCTTTGGAAAGCAAAACCTTTATGAATTCATAGTCTGAAAGTACTCATGAATGTAACAACATTTGAGGATCCATTTCATGTGTTTTGAGATATATCTTTTTTTATTGAGATCAAGTACTACTATTCTTGTTTCTTCATTTACTACTCCCTCCGTTTGGAAATATAAGATGTTTTAGATTTGTGAAGGAGATGTATCTAGACACATTTTAGTGTCTAGATTCATTTGAACCTATACACTAAAACGTGTCTAGATACATCTTCTTCACAAACCTAAAACATCTTATATTTCTAAACGGAGGGAGTATATTCTTACATTTTCTCAGTATGTAACCCAGCCACTCATTTGAGCTTTGTTCCCTGAAACTTCTTTTGAGTATTTGACCTATCAAGCTATCACAAGGAATTGTTATTTCACAAGTCAATGTCCTTCTGGTGATATTGCTAGTTGCCACTTGCTACACATGCAACATATTTCTCAACTGTATTTTCATGTGTTATTTACAGGTGACACGGATATAACAGAAAAACCAGTCGAACCAGTAAGAGTTCACTCAGAGAAAGAATTGCTTCGGGAGTTTGAGAAGATTGCAGCTACTCTTGTTCCAGAAAAGGACTGGTCAGTTCGTATTGCTGCCATGCAAAGGATTGAAGCCCTGATCTATGGAGGTTGATGTCCACACCTATATCCTATGTTTCTAAAGAAAAAGCTCAGTGCAATTAGGCTAGGCTATAAGTATTTCTGCAGCAAAGATTTTGCAGAAAGTCTTGACTGCACAGCTTTCTGCATGTTTTCTCTAACCGGAAAGGGACCCTCGTTTGTAGGACTGATGACTAGGAGTCTAGGATGGTAACATTTCCCCTTTTATTCACTGATAACTATGTTGTCCATACTGATTCAAGCTCTTGAAGTATTTGGTGAAGCGGAATAGAGAGGTCCATCTTTATAAAATCTGTGGACTATCCTTTATTGTAAACAGCCTTTTGTGTAGTAAATATCCCATTGCATGATCTTGGCCATTAACTCAAAAAGGAAAAAAATGTATCATAGTCCAGTTACAACATAATATATAGCTTGTGTATAGTTGTCATAGTCCAGTTACAACATAATATATAGCTTGTGTATAGTTGAAATTTTTGTCAATTTAAACCTTGTTTATCATGGGCAGCACACTGTTGTCATTCATTGCTATTATGATGTTGGATACTTAGCTTTAAAATGTTCTATTTCTCTTTTTCCAGGCGCTATTGATTACCCGTCATTTCTTGTGCTCTTGAAGCAGATGGTTCCTCCATTGTCCACTCAGCTTGCCGATCGGCGGTCTACAATTGTAAAGCAGGTATTCATCCATTTATCGTTCTTTTGATGAGTATGTTTTTTCGGGAAACCTCATTTGATAAGCATGGAATCGATTGTTTCCAACATTTGAATACTTGACCAACACGAATGTGTTCAAATTGAACTCTTACCAACTCTCTTTCCTTTATGCCCAGGCATGCCATCTACTTAATGTGCTATCCAAAGAACTCCTTGGTGACTTTGAGCCATGTGCTGAACAATTTATTCCGGTAAGTTGTCCTAGCAGGTTACTTTTGTACTTTACCATATATTATCCGATGCATTTAAAATCATTTGTGAAACTTTCAGATGCTCTTCAAGCTTGTCGTCATAACTGTGCTTGTCATTGCTGAATCTGCAGATACCTGCATAAAAACTGTGAGCAAGTTCGATTTCACTATATTTACATTTAATCGATGACATATTGACATTTGTTTAATCTTTTGCTAACATGGGAAAATCTTGCAGATCTTACGAAACTGCAAGGTTGCACGAGCTCTTCCTCGTGTAGCTGACACAGCTAAGAATGACCGAAGTGCAGTTCTCCGTGCTAGGTATGTATGTTCACACTGTCCAGTGTCCATGTTTCTTCAATCTACCCAAGCTTAGATTGTACCATGCCAGGTGCTGTGAATATGCTGTTCTAATATTGGAGTATTGGGCTGACGCCCCGGAAATACAGCGATCAGCTGATTTATACGAAGATCTGATAAAGTGCTGTGTAGCAGATGCAATGAGTGAGGTACGATCTGGTTTGCTTATCCGTGCTGCATATGGTTTGTTTATTTTCATTTGAAAATAAGGGGGTGGGATAAATTGTTCAACATTTCACACTACCGGACCAGGGACGAAGCTGCCTCATAGGCACTGGTGTCAGCTGACCCCAATGAAAAAGTGCAAAACCTTCACTAATTAGTACTAACTCATGATGATTTTATAGAAGCTGACCCCACTGTCATAGAGAGGATATAGATATGACCCCATCGGCATTTGTTTCTAGCTTCGTCTCTATACCAGACACATAACTATCTGTGTATGCTAGTATCTTTAGAATTGAAGGGTCTGGCCACGGTTCCATTCCATTGAAATGAAACCAAACAAAATGTTAGTTTCATACAGCCACAAAAACAAAACAACAAAATGTGTGCTCAAGCTGCAATCCTGAAGTAATGTCCACTGCGGCCCTGAATCAATCATTACACTTTGGCCTAACCGCAACTAGGTGCAGCCACAATTACAGAAACGATTGATATTACATTGCCGAGACTGAACTATCGCTGTTATTTTGTGGTCTCTTTGCAAATATACACATAAAACAATGGATGCATTTGGAAATATGTTAGCTTATTTGGCATTAAAATGAAGAAGAGAGGTTGCTTTCTGCTTGTAAGCGAAGTATAGGAATAAAATAATCCATTTCTTAGACCAGTTAAATTATGGGCTAGAGGATTTATAATGCTGTAAATGGCAAGTCTATATTTTGAGTTCAAGCTTTATATTGGTAATATATGATATTGTACCTGCTTGTGATGGCATAATTGTTAAAAGTAAAATAGCCTGCTAGTACAGTGGGGTCATTTTGGTTCTACCCACATTCATTCTGATTTTTTTTTGTTCAACTAGGTCCGTGCAATTGCAAGAACTTGCTACAGATTGTTCACAAAGACATGGCCTGAGCGTTCACGCCGTCTTTTTATGTCATTCGATCCTGCTATACAGAGGGTACGCCATACTGCTTTCCCTTTGTGTTTTTTCTCCTCTTACAGATTTTTGTATAAGAGTTAAACATCCCAAATTGTAATTGTGCAATAAACAACCATTGCAGACAATAAATGATGAGGATGGTGTGCACAAACGTTACGCTTCTCCCTCACTACGTGAGAGGGTTGTGCAGCCTTCTCGTGCTTCATCTCATGTAAGTGGCACACATATGCCAGGATATGCCACTTCAGCCATTGTTGCAATGGACAAGAGTGCAGCTATTTCTTCAGATTCATCCCTTCCATCCAACAATCTTCGTTTATCGCACTCAAAAACAAGCAGCAGAATTCCTGAAAGAAGCCTAGAAAGTGTGCTTAACTCTAGCAAAGAGAAGGTTTCTGCCATTGAAAGTCTGCTGAAAGGTGCAAGCATATCAGATAGGCAAAATCTCTCAGTTGCACGCTCAACAAGCTTGGACCTTGGTATGCTTTAACCCACTTAGTTGTAAACTGCTTTTAAGAATTTTGAATACTCTTTTATAATCTATTTCGTAGCTCATTTCTACTTTTTATATGGTAATATAGGAATCCAGTTTCTTATTTTTTTGTAATCCTAGTGCAGGGGTTGATCCTCCGTCATCTCGTGATCCTCCTGTTCCTCTCGCAGCACCAGCTTCAAATCATCTATCCTCGCAGAACTCTGCATTCTTGGATTCAACCATTCCTAGCGTCACACGAAATGGAAGTTCCCGCTTACTGGATACAATGACAACACAGTTGTCCACTAGAGAGCGATCAAGATCACCATATTTAAGTAATCTGCCATCCGAGTCCATGGCAGGCTTATCGCTACCTTATGTGAGAAGATCCGTGGAGAGGCTTCAAGATGTAGGCCGCATGGATGAGAGTAATGATATCCGGTCAACTAGGCGATTTCCTCAAATGCACACCGAGAAAAACTATGTTGATATGCCTTACAGGGATGCACCCGGTCACAGAGATTCACATAATAGCAATGTCCCAAATTTCCAGAGACCTCTTCTAAGAAAGCAAGTAATATCAAGGGCTTCTGGAAGTGGCAGACACAGCTTTGATGATAGCCAATCACCATCTGGTGATGTGTCTAGATATACAGATACCCTGGTTTCTCTACATGATGCACTTTCTGAGGGTCTGAATCCTAGCTCGGACTGGATAGCAAAAGTCTCAGCTTTTGATTTTATTCGGAATATAGTGCAACAAGGTCTGAAAGGTGCGCAAGAAATTAGTCAGAATTTTGAAAAGGTCATGAAGCTGTTTTTCCGTCATTTGGATGATCCTCATCATAAGGTTGCACAAGCGGCCTTTTCTGCACTTGCAGAGATTATTCCAGCTTGCAAGAAGCCATTTGAGAGTTATGTTGAAAGAATTTTGCCACATGTTTTTTCCCGCCTTATTGATCCAAAAGAGTTAGTAAAAAAACCATGTTCGTTGACGCTGGAGATTGTTGGTCGGATATATGCTATTGATATGTTGTTACCTGCCCTAGTACGGTCACTAGATGAACAGAGGTCCCCAAAGGCAAAACTGGCTGTTATTGAATTTGCAAACAAATCGTTCGGCAAGTACACTGTAGATTCTGAAGGCTATAGTAACAGCGGCTTCCTTAAGCTGTGGCTTTCAAAATTGGCACCTTTAGTAAATGAAAAGAATGCAAAATTGAAGGAGGCGTCTATTTCTGGCATCATATCTGTGTATTCTCAGTTTGATTCCACAGCAGTGCTAAATTTTATATTAAGCTTGTCAGTTGAAGAGCAAAACCTATTGAGGCGTGCCTTGAAGCAAAAAACACCTCGTATTGAGGTTGATCTGGTGAACTACTTGCAGAGCAAGAAAGAACGCCCCCGTCCTAAATCTTATGACCAAGCAGATTTTGGAACTTCTTCTGAAGATGGTTATGCACAGACAGTTAAAAAGAGCTATCCTTTTGGGCGGTATTCTTCTAGTTCACTTGATGCCGAAGGGCCAAAGAACACAAATACAGTGCAAGAGTCCACACTGCATAATTTCTCTATGGGTCGAACAACTTCCGATATGAGCGTAGATACTAATCAAAGCTCGGATCTGGCTGCAGGAACAGAAGTTCTTTTATCTAGAAGTAGAGAATCAAAGAAGAATACTAGCTCAATTGTGGAAGACAATCGTTCTTGGACAAACTATCCTGAAAAAACTGATGCCTCCTTAGACGGCGAAACTGCTCTGAGCACTCCTCGCTTAGACTTTACTCAGCTCCGCAATCCTGATGGGCATAATGCCATTGGTTTAACTACTGTAAAAAACGTTCAAGATGCAGATATGATTGTAAACCTTAGTTCTATAAAGACCAGCCTTCATGCTGATAACGGCTTGAGCATACCACAACTTCTCCATCAGGTACTAATGAAAAATCCTTTCAGTTTATCATACTTCCCTAAATCTTGGTCAAGTGCTTTATTTATTTTTCTGATTTTTTTAGATAAGCACCGACACTGAAGTATCATGTTTGGAAAAGAATACATCATTACAACAGTTGATTAAAGCTTCTCTTCGTAATGACAGCTCCATTTGGTCAAAGGTTTGCAATCTGATTTCGTTACAAAGTTCCTTACGTTAATCCCACCTCTTCAATTACTAAGGGAACCAAAATCCTTGGTTTGAAATGAATTTCACTTATGCTTTTGGAAAGCAAAATTTGCTAAATCCCAAGAAATACTTGAATAAGTTTGAACAAGATGGTTGCACTTCAACTGATTTAGTTATCTGTGGCATTCTCTGTGAGATGCAAATGCACAGGAGTATATCATGTTATATTTTCTTAAACCTTTTTCTCGTTGTGTGGATATACGAAATCAGTACAGTTGTGTTACTTGAGGTGTTAAAATTACCTGAATACCCCCTCTGTCCCAAAATAATTGAAGTTCTAGTTTTGTCCTAAGTCAAACAATTATTTAGTTTGACCAAGTTTATAAAAAATGTATCAACATCTGGAACACCAATTTAGTTTTATTATATTCAGCATACGATATATTTTCATACCATATGGATTGTACGTTGTAAATATTGACAATTTTTTCTTTAAATCCGAAGTTTGACTTGGGACAAAACTGGAACTTCGATTATTCTGGAGCGGAGGGAGTACATACTAAGCTAAACCTGAGCAGTTTCAACTGTTTGCACTCTAATTCAAGCCTTTGAATTTTTTGACAGTACTTCAATCAAATATTAACAGCTGTACTTGAGGTGCTGGATGACTCTGACTCATCTACAAGGGAGCTTGCTGTATCTTTAATTGGCGAGATGCTCAACAATCAGGTCTGTTGTCGAAAGTTTATGCACCTAAGATTAGTATAATTAATCGTCTCCTTATTTTGGCAAGTAATGATTATTTTGCTTTCAGAAAGATGCTATGGAAGAATCTATTGAGATTGTTCTTGAAAAACTCCTGCATGTGACCAAAGATATGGTCGCAAAGGTATACCTGCCTTTGTTTTTAATCATTACAGTATTTTGACTTATTCTCGGTTCCTTTTGTGTTTACTGAATGTTTTTTGTGGCTACGCAGATTTCTGACGAGGCAAACGGATGCATAAATGTTCTGTTGGCAAAATACGACCATTTCAGATGTCTTGCTGTGCGTACCAATCATTTCTCTTATATATCAGTGTTAATTTTGTTTCTTCTTGGTGTAAGTGTGTAACTAACTTTACTTTCATGGTCTTTCATTCTAATGCAGGTTGTAGTACCTCTTTTGGTCAGTGATGATGAAAAGACACTTGTTGTGTCTATCAACTGTTTGACAAAGGTATCTCCTCTAGAGTATTAAAATTCAATAGGTTGTAGTGGGCAGCAGTACTGCCTTTGAACATGTTTGAGAATCTAGTTAAGTTCTTTATTTAGTTGTAGAGTGTTTCTCGCTTATTGGAAACAACAAAACAAGTAAATTGAACATATCTTGAACAACCAGTTTTGACTGCTAATATCTGCTGGTAATCTTTGCAGCTTGTTGCACACCTTTCTCAGGAGGAGTTGATGGATCAATTGCCTACATTTTTGCCAGCACTCTTTGATGCTTTTAGCAACCAAAGTCCAGATGTTCGAAAGGTGGGTGCTAATGTACTGTAGATAATTAGATATTATCATGGTCTTCTATACATTTTCATTTGGTTAATACTTCTCAAGTTTAGAAGTAATAAGGAATTTATTTTGTAATGTGTACATGTCATGTACCTTCTACATAATGTTTTTTCAACCACTGAGGGGATGGCCAGGTTGACACGTCTGTAGGGCATTGAGGTACTGAAATGAGGAGGGGACTAAGATGAGCAGATAGACTAAATATTCTTCCTCTGCTAGTTGTGTCAAGAGATGATGAAGTGAGTAGGGGACACGGATTATTAAGTACAAAATTTATGCTAGCTCAACTAACTAAATGTAGCACTATCTCAGTCAACTCCTGTGCGGTTGCCAACAATGTTATCGCTGCTCGCTGCCCCTTGTGCTACCTGTCGGCCGTAGGCCCATGGTCCACACTCCTAGCAGTATGCCTCGCGGAAGCTATGGCTCATGATCCAACTATGTTCAGCCTGTGGGTAGAATAGGAACAAGAAAAGGAAGGGCAAGTGGAACGGAATCCTGTCATTTGGCTGAAAATTAAGTTCATTAGGGATGGCACTTCCACGCTCCCTTTCCATATTGTTCCCGAGTATGAAATCACTTACATGATCTTGCCAACTGAAATCCATCAGTGATCTATGATCTGTTCTGCTGATCTGGATCAAGAACAGTCATAGTTGCTGAATTTAGGATGCTGAAATGGACTTAGCATGAAACTGATTCTGGATAAAGTGTGTTATTCCTCTTATCCATTACATGACATTACCTCCATTTTGTAGGTACTGCAGTCTAGTTGGTTTATATATATGTGCATGCATTCTAGTTTATCAATGATTATTAGCACCATATCTAGTTAGCTTACCATTATTTTATATTCTGATTTCAATTATTTGACAACCAAAATCTCCTTGATAGATTTAACTGTTTAGCTTACATTCTTGGAATATTCTCATAGCACCTTGTATTAGAATAATTAATTTCCTTTGATCGTTGCAACTTTGCTTTCCTAATTAATTGTGTTGCTGTAAGCGTATACCACTCTTTAAACTTCTTATGATCTATGTCACGCCCTAGGTGGTGAATCTCCTAGACCTCAAGAGCTGCAATTGCAGCATTTCATCTGCTTTTGACTGCATTCTTCATGCACATGTTCATGTCTGATATTTGTTTACACATTTTTTTTAGACTGTTGTATTCTGCTTGGTGGATATCTACATCATTCTCGGGAAAGCATTTGTTCCGTACCTGGAAGGGCTTAGCAGCACGCAGCTGCGCCTAGTAACCATCTACGCAAACCGGATTTCGCAGGCACGGTCTGGTGCGCCAATTGACGCTAACCAATGAGCTGTAACATCTCTTGTTATTATTCTTCGTCTTCAGTATGCATGCATATTTGTTTGGTAGGTAGGGGTGAGAGGTTTTTGGGGGGTTCCGTTTGTTTTGTGTATGTGTATAGTATAAGCAAGCGCTCCCCTTGTTGTATTGGGAGTTCCTGGGCTTTCTTTCTCTGTGTGATTATTATGTATTCCTTCTTTTTTTGGGGGGTTTAGCATGGGGAGAGTGAGTATTATTGACGAGCGTGTCCTATCTTTAGTTGTTCGACTCAGTTACGCTGTACAAAGAAAGGAAATGTAACTTAATGGTGAGTGTGCAAGTTCTCTCGGGACCATTTTGATTTTTTCCTTGATGATGGAATTATTGACTGTGAACTCTTTGAGTTGTGGACTTGTCGTGAACTGTACTGTCCCCAGAAAGCACGAGCTTAATTAGTTTTCAATGATACGAATGAACAGGTCTAAGTATGAGCTTAACTTGATTGACCAAACTGAGAGTTACTACATCTCTGAAAACCTCGGTCAAAACCACAAGTCTACATCTGCAAACATGAGCTTAGCATGTTTTGACCAAACAAACGATGCAATGCACGCCGGTCCAGCGCCTCAGGGCGTCACAGTCTCGAGCTGGATGGGTAGAGCGGATGGTCGCACACGCCAATACGCCGCGCCGTTGCGAGCTTCTGATTCGGAGTTCTGCTGCCGTTGAATCCGTAGCAGCAGGAGAGCTCCGGCCTCCGGTCGTATCGGGCGTTCATGCGGCTGTCGTACGTCTTGTGGCACCGGCCTCTTGGTTGGTTGATGGTCCGGTTGGTTGTTCCACGGCCGAACCGAGCGCGAACGTTCCTTGATTTCCGTGGTTTCGCCGGCAGTAAAGTTTTCGCCTGCCGGCGTGCAGCGGGAACCTGTGCTTGAAAAAACTTGCAAAAAGGCGGTACGTACGACTGCGTTCGCATTCTGATGGTGCTAGCGTTGATGGTTCGTGGCAGGGAAGAGCGTGTTTCGACGACCCCCAGATTTGAACTTGTTCGCATCTCGTCAATGCCTTCGAGGATTCGAACTCGTTCGCATCTGTTTGCACGTCCCTGTGCACAGTTCTGGCTGCTGCTAGCAGCCTAGCACTGTAGCACACAGCATGACTGACGATATTGTTTGTACTGCTACTACGTTCATGTACGTGCACAAGCACAAGTATAGCTGCTAGCTAGCAGCCTCCTCCTCCTAGCCATTTCTTCTGGAAAGAAAGCTCAGCTAGCAGCCTTGCACACATGACTGGCAATACAGTATCCATCAGCATCAGCATCAGCATCAGCATCGGGTGAGCGCGCTCAGCCGCCAAGCCAAAAATTAATCGATGGTAATCGCCCACGTGTTCGCATGGAATCTCACTCCACCGCGCGCGCGCATGAGTCCATTCATCAGATCATAGTCTACTCCATAATCCATATGCTTGCATGACACTTCACCGCGCAATGACGTAAAACTTGACCTACATACCCCCCCTGGGTCACCCAGCTCCTATATATGTATGTACGTGACTACACACGTAGATGCATCTGATCGAAACCCTTGAAAATAAAAAGATCGAGTCAGTGTCGATTAGCCATTATTCCCAGAGTAACGACTAATCTACCGCAGCAACCTTAACAAGTCTAGTGCTTCACAATTAATCCAGAAATGGCCGCGTCGTCCCTGGCCTTCGTGGCGCGCCGTGGCGAGCCCGAGCTGGTCGTGCCGGCCGGCCCGACGCCGCGAGAGCTCAAGCGCCTCTCTGACCTCGACGACCAGGAGAGCCTCCGCTTCTACCGCTCCGTCATCTACTTCTACCGCGCCTCCCCGTCCCGTCCGCGCGCCGACGAAGACCCGGCCAGGGTCATACGCGACGGTCTCGCCAGGGCGCTCGTGCACTACTACCCCATCGCCGGCCGGATCCGCGAGATAATGCCCGGCAGGAAGCTCGTGGTGGACTGCACCGGCGAGGGGGTTGTGTTCGTCGAAGCCGACGCGGACGTCTCGTTGGACGAGTTCGGCGATGCGCTGTGCCCGCCCGTCCCTTGCGCCGGCGAGCTCCTCTGCTTGCCCGAGAGCAACTCCGCCGCCGTCGTCGACCGCCCACTGCTCTATGTTCAGGTAATTATTAGGCATGCATTGTTGCATGGACAGCCGTTTTTTGCTTCTATATTAGTAGTCTGTATGTATATACTACTTCGTGACGCTGATCGGACATGCATATGTGCATGATGGCGTGAAGGTGACGAGGTTGAGGTGCGGAGGCTTCGTGTTCAGCATCCAGGTGTGCCACAGCCTCGTCGACGCGCCGGGGACCACGCAGTTCTTGCAGGCCGTCGGAGAGCTCGGCGGCGGCGGCATGGAGGCGCCCAGGGTGCGGCCCGTGTGGGCGAGGGAGCTGCTGGACGCGCGCGACCCTCCGCGTCCCGACTACCACCACCCCGAGTACGAGCTCATGGCCAACGCGGCCGACGACAAGCTCCGTCCGGGCGACAGGCTCGCGCACCGGGCCTTCCGCTTCGGCCCCGAGGAGATTGCCTCGCTCAGAGAGCAGCTTCCTCCACGGACGAGGGCCCGGTGCTCCCGGTTCCTGATAGTGTCGGCGTTCGTGTGGCGCTGCCGGACCGTCGCGCTCGAGTACGAGCCCGGCGACGAGGTGCGGTTCATGTTCGTGGTGAACGCCCGCGGGAAGCGCGACCGCCCTCTCCCGAAGGGGTTCTACGGGAACGCGCTTACGCTCGGCGTAGCGCAGACGACGGCCGGCGAGCTCTGCTCGGGACCGCTGGGCCGCGCCGTGGAGCTGATCGCGGCGGCCAAGGCGCGGATCGCGTCCGACGACTACGCGCAGTCGGTGGCGGACGCGCTGGTGCTGCGCGGCCGGCCGCGGTTCACGACGGCGCGGACGTACCTGGTGACGGACCTGACCAAGTCGAACCTGCACGAGGTGGACCTCGGGTGGGGGATGCCCGTGTACGGCGGTCCGGCCACGACGACGCTGGCCACGTTCCACATCCCCGTGCCGGGCGGCGGGATCACCGTGCCGATGTGCCTGCCGCCACGCGCCATGGAGAGGTTCGCGGCCAATGTGCGCGCGGGGCTCTCGCAGGCTTCTTCGCGGCGTGGGCGTCCTGGTAACGTCGAGTCCGCCGTACAGTCCAATCTGTAACAAGCAACTAGCTCGTGCAAGCGTTCCCATGCATGTTCGGAGCCTCCTAGTCCAACATTGAAATAACTCCTGCAGGGCTAGATAATTGGTACCCACCAGGTCATTACTGAATTTTTCATAATTATATGTTTTTCGTGGTTGGGGTGTGTGTAATTCTCAATCGACCAGGAATTAGCTTAATTTTCAGTTCGGATGATGTCGTTCAATCCTAGTTGCAAAATTATCAGACCTACTCAAACAACATTTATGCCTAGAAGGCATATTCTGGAGGGGGTAGTGGTTTTGCATGAGACAATTCATGAGCTTCATAAGAAAAAGTTGGATGGGGTTTTATTCAAAATTGATTTTGAAAAAGCATATGATAATGTTAAGTGGCCTTTTATGCAACAAGTTCTTCGTATGAAAGGTTTCCATCCATCATGGTGTAAGTGGATTGATAATTTTGTTCGTGACGGGAGTGTGGCTGTAAGGGTTAATGATAATATTGGCCATTACTTTCAAACTAAAAAAGGGCTTCGACAAGGAGATCCGTTATCTCCTTTGTTGTTTAATATTGTGGATGATTTGCTTGCTATTCTTATTGCTAGAGCAAAAGGGAATGGTCAGGTCGCAGGTTTGATACCCCATCTTGTCGAGGGGGGTGTTTCCGTACTTCAATATGCGGATGACACGATCATATTCATGGAACACGATTTTCAAAAAGCGGTAAATATGAAATTGATTTTATGTATTTTCGAAATACTCTCTGGTTTAAAGATCAATTTTCATAAAAGCGAGATCTTTTGTTTTGGCAAAGCTGCAGAACAACAAGATACCTATAAGGAAATCTTCGGGTGTGAGGTTGGTGCCTTGCCTTTTAGATACCTTGGGATCCCTTTACATCATAGGAAACTACGGAATTCTGAGTGGAACCCCGTGGAAACTAGATGTGAAGGAAAGCTAAGTTGCTGGAAAGGAAAACTTTTATCATATGGTGATAGACTTGTTTTGATTAATTCGGTTTTATCGAGCTTGCCTATATTTATGTTATCTTTCTTTTTAATACCTAAGGGTGTTAGGAAAAGGATAGATTTCTATCGTTCACGCTTCTTTTGGCAAGAGGATGAACATAAGAAAAAAAATATAGACTTACTAAGTGGAATATTATTTGTCGCCCGAAAGACCAAGGCGGTTTGGGGATTGCGGTGTTAGAGTTAAAAAAAGATGCTTACTAAGCAAATGGCTTTATAAGATATTGAATGAAGATGGGGTATGGCAAGAGATTCTTTACAACAAATACTTGAAAAATAAAACATTAGCGCAAGTTGAACTTAAAACCAACTGATTCTCCTTTCTGGAAAGGACTAATGGAGATGAAAGATGAGTTCTTTGCGTCTGGTACTTTCAAGATAGGAGATGGGAAAGGAACTAGATTCTGGGAGGATACTTGGTTGGGAGAGTTGCCTCTTGCAAACCAATATCCATCCCTATATAGCATTGTTCATAGGAAACACGTTTTGGTTAACTCAGTTCTCTCGCATAACCCTCTAAACATTACTTTTAGACGGAGTTTAATGGGAGGTAAATGGGGTGCATGGCTGCACTTATGCGAGAGATTGATGGCTGTAAGTTTGACGGATAATCAGGACAGTTTCCTGTGGAAACTAACGGAGAATGGGGTTTTTACGGTGAAATCGATGTACAAAAACCTCATGAATGTTCATCCAAGTTTTCCCTCGAAGTATTTGTGGAAGTTAAAGATTCCCTTGAAAATAAAGATCTTCATGTGCTTTATTAATACTAGAGTGTTGTTAATAAAAGATAATCTTGCTAGGCGTTTGTGGAATGGATCAAGGAAATGTTGCTTTTGTGACGAAGACGAAACAATATAACATCTCTTTCTTTCATGCCCTTTTGCTAAAGTTATTTGGCGTTTAATTTTTTGTACTTATAATTTACCACCTCCAACTAGTATTACTAATATGTTTAGTAACTAGTTAAATGGGGTAGATAAAATAAACAAGGACAGAATCAGAATTGGCATTTCGGCCATATGTTGGTCAATTTGGAGATGTCGTCTCTTTTTTTAACCATGACGGAGTTCCATCTTTTTTGCAGGTTGTTCTTACGGCGGTACATTGGATTCAGCTCTGGGCTTTCCTTCTCCCAGAGCATCTGCGGCAACCCATGGTTACTGGATGCACCCGTCTTGTGACGGTTACTTCGGATTTTTTCAGCCAGGCTTCGTGGCGTCTTTCTAGCAGATTGACAGATGCCTAGTTGTTCTAGGTCTATCTCGTGTGAGATCCTCTTGTGTTTAGTCAGACAGTTGGTGTATGTATCAATCATGTCTGTCAAGTGATTTGTAATACTCTACTTTTTGTTACTTTAATAAAAGGGCCGTGTGCATCCTAGGATGTAGAGGCCGGGGAAATCCCCATTTCGAAAAAAAATGTCGGGAGTACTAAAAAATCTCAGTTACAACCATACTTACAACTCACAAAACGAATGAATCATGATGCAAATCTAATGAATTTAGGACATGACTGAGCTCTTACTTAATTCCCCTTCGACCGAGAATTAGCAAAACTGATTCATGTGTCATTGCGTGCATATATTTGTTTTCTTACATTTCACAGATGCATGCACAAAATAAACATATAAACGGACATATGCGATCTACTCCCTCCGTTTTTTATTACTTCGCGTTCTAGAATTTTTTAGAATCAAACTTTGTCAACTTTAATCAAGAATATAGAAAATTATATCAACATTCATATATTATAAAAATATTACTTACAAAGATTCTAACACTATAAGTTTCACATTGTAGATATTTTTATTTTTTGCTAAATATTTGATCAAACTTTAAAAAGTTTGACTTTGACTAAACCCAGAACCGATCTAATTATAAACGGAGGGAGTAGCACAGACACACCCCTGGACCGATTACTTGATTTGCCAACCGAGTATTCTGTTGTCTCTGTCACCCGTTGTACTCACGACTTGATAACTCCGATGACTTTTCCACAGTAGTGCCACTGATGTATACGTCTGTTGCATCACGTCCAAGATCATCAGCCGCATCGCCGGTGACAATGGCCACCTCCCGTACGAGTGGGCTGTGTAGGACGTGTTTGTCAAAACCCTTTGCAAGGAACCGTTTCAAGAAAACATGCACACCGGCAAAGCGCAAGCACACCCATCCGTCACTATGTCACGGTTGATTTTCTAAGGCATTTTGTTAGAGGCATTTTGTAAAAATGCCTAAAAAAACTATATTTTGAGGCACTTTTTAAAAAGTGCCGGTAGAAAACAAATTTTAGGGGCATTTTTAAGAAATGCCTGCATAAATAAGATTTTCCGAAGCACTTTCCGAAAATGCCGGCGATGATCCGATTTTTTGTGGCACTTTTCGATAGTGCCGGCAAAAATACGTGCTTGTTTTACAAAAAGAACCCTGTCTCTATTAAGCTAAGCAACCGACACTTCCACCTCTCTCTCTTAGCCAGCCGATCTAATCTCCGCCACCACCACGTGCTAACTCTCCCCCACCGCCATCCATGGAACACTCGCCGCCGCGGTTCAGCGGTAGCTGGCGAAGCGCGGGAGAGGGCATGCGCGTGCATCCGCGGCGAGTGCCCCGGCGCCACCACGGCCTCGTCACCGCCAACGACATCGCCCACCCAGTACAACTTCTTCCTTCGGTACCTTCTCCGCTCGTCGTCTGCATCAGCGGCAAGGGCCCCGGCGCCACCATGGCTTCGTTGCCGCTAACGACCCTGTCCACCGGGGACGGGAAACCACCGCTTGGAACTCCTTTGACCACCTTCCACTCCCTGGTTGTTTCCCCTTGTCCCGTCACTTCAATTCAATTCTCATTTGCCTACCATTTGGTCGCGACCTTGAGCTGCTTGCCTGCTAATTAAAACGACAACTTGATGAGAATATTCTGAACTAACTAAAGATAGTGTGCTTCCCCTTTTATAAATAGATACATGCTTCGTGGTATTAATTATAACTGAAAAATGTGCTTATTCAGCATGAAAAGAAATGGATGAGAGGATATTTAAACCATGTATATATTGTGTTGCTATTTGTTCTGATTCTTATCATTTCATAGTGTTTTACACCGAAAAAGAAGACACAACTGAAGTGTTTGATAGTGATTGGCTGAAACTGCATATGTAATGTGCAGTTCTTATAGGATATGGGGTTTATAGACTTAAACATGTAGGCAAAGTTTATATAATTACAACCAATGTTGTATCTGTAAGAAATGGTATTCACTCATAAACTTACAACCAATATTATATTTATAAGAACTGTTATTCACTCCTAAACTTACAACTCCTAAATCGAGTTTACAAGGGTGCTGCTGGATTGGGTTACTCATGGCCTTGGTAGAATGGTGACCTCTGGATTGGGTTTGTGTAGTGGATGAGGTGGATCGGGTGCAGGCGCTGGCACGCCGATAAACAGGATATTAAAGATGATTTACCTTCTTGTTCCTTCATCTCTTTCTAGCTACCGATCTGGTTGCCATTTGATCTACTATCCCCACAAGCCTTTTCCAGCTAGCATCTTGCTACTGGATGGACAAAGTTGATGCAGTCCTGGAGAGGACTTGGATATGGAGTGACCGGAACAGGCTCATATCTCATAATGCAAGTATTGTTAGCCATTCACATCATTGTATCATATATTCTTTTTTTGCAATATCTAGACCGTAGTACCATACACAACCTTATAGCACTATGCCAACTAGTGTGATGCAAAATTAATCAGATGCTACTATGCAAAATATCATTGTTTGTGTTGTGGTTGCATCTTTCTTATTTGTGGGAAGCCAATAAAATTTACCGGAATTTATCTTTGTGCTCTATATCTTGCAGCTTTTCTAGGTTGTGATTTGACCAAGAATTCAGAGAAATAGGCAAATGTTCTCTACTCTCTTTTTATGATACTTGTTTAATGGTAAGCTTACTATACGTTACAACCATTAATGACTATGACAATTTCTAAAACTGTTAAGTACTGAGTATATTCTATGGAGAAAGATCACTACTGCGGGTTATTAGAATTGTTTAATATACTGATAATAAACATATTCAGCAAAGATAGGCATGCGACCAGTTTCATCACACAAACAGGTCCAATGGATTATTTTGCAGCCCTTCTATGTTCACGCCTAAGACAAGCTTACTGTCATACCAAGTTCAAGGTATGTTCTATATCATGACGGGTGTTTGAAGAATATGTGAAATAAATTTTATTTATGATGATATGGTTACTTCTCTCACTAAAAATTATAAACTGCACTTGATGTTAACTGGACCCATCTATCTGATTTTGACATGAAGATGAAAGTTTTACCGTATCTTTAGCCATCCTTTGCTATAAAATATATAATGTTGCCATGAACATGAAATTTTATATTTCCAGGACGAAAAGAACCAGCACGAGGTAATGATGGAGCAAGGCTACTGGGCCAATATGTTGTTGGATACTAACGTGAAGCATGTACATGTGCAACAATTTAGAATTATGTAGTTCCAAATGACTGAATTTAATTCTGTAACTTGTATTGAATGGTGCAAATGATGGAACTTGAGTGATTTTTGAATGTATTAAATAAAATTATATGTATTATGTAGAATCATTAGTTGTTCGTCATAATATATATGAAAAGTGCCTAAAAAACTTGAAAATTTACGTTTGAAAGTGTCTGAAAATTATTGCCTTTAAATATTATTTGAGGCATTACTGTATACTACCTGAAATTTTTTTTGAGGCATTTTGAGAAGTGCCTAAAATTATTTTTTGAGGCACTTTGAAAAGTGCCAACAAAAATTATTAGAGGCATTGCTAATAGTGCCTTAAATTATATTCCAAGGCTATTTGTAAAGTGCCTCGAAAAGTTTATTATTAAAGGCATTTTTAAAAATGCCTCAAAAAATCAATTTTCAAAGGCACTTTTCAATAGTGCCTTAAATGATTTTTCTCTACCCCATTTGATGTGGTATTTTTTTTATTGCCTTCAAAGATTTTTAGAGGCATTTTTGGTATTTTCTAAGGCAAATTCTTATGCCCAAATAATCAACAGTGATGTAGTGCGTCCCACTTCGCTAGCCAAAATCCTGAAAACACCCTACCCACGACTTGATTACCCGTTGTGCCCACGACTTGATTACTCCAAGGACTTCTCCGCAGTAGTAGTGGTACTGATGTACGTCGTCTCCGTCTGCTGCATCGCGTCCAAGTTCATCAGCCGCATCGCCGGTGACAGTGGCCACCTCCCGTACGAGCGGGTTGTGCAGGGCGTGCTTGTCGAAACCCTTGCCGAGGAACCGCTTCAAGAAGCAGAGCTGGACCAACCTCGCCCACGCCGACGTCTCCTCCGGATCCGGGCACTGGCCGTGCTTCATGTTGGCGGCGAGATTGGGCACTCTGTCATCCGGTTCAAGCATGTTCTTGGGCGAGGCATGCCGCGTCAGGATGCGCTCCGCCCACATGGCCACCACCACGCCGGCGGCCGTCCGAACAGCAAGGTCGTCGCTCTCGAGGAGCTCGGCAAGGTTGTGTGGCGGGATCATGGTCTCTTCCCACTCGTACGGGCAGGCGTTCAAGCCGACGAGGATGCTGAGGAGCAACGTCCAAGCGGACACGGCTGCATCCAGAACCTCAGGGGTCATGGACCACCTAGTCCGATCTGTTTCGGCGATCTCGGGGTCGGGGGCTGCTAACCTCGGGTTGAACACGGTCATGACGGCCTTCATGGCCTGATGGGTGTCCTCCGGCCGGCGATTGCCGGCGAAGGCGACGGCCGCGAGGCTTTGGAGAGCGGCTACCAGCGTCGCCGAGTCGGACGACTCCTGCAGCGTCTCCCTCCCCACGGCGAGCGCGGTTCCGAATACTATGTCGAAGCAGTACTTGTCGGGTCTGGCCCCGACGGTCAGCGCGAGGAGGCCGATGGCGCGGTAGGCGAGCCTGGCCTCGGAGGCGGTGCCCTCCACGAGCGAGGGCAAGCAGGAGTCGGCGATGGCCAAGTCCTGGTAGCCAAGATCGTCCAAGGATATGAAGCCCTCGAGCGCGCCGACGAGGGCTTCCATGGCCTCCTCTTGTTTGGATTGTCTCGTCGGCCACATCAAGTTAGGTAGGTTCAGAGAGAGAGAGAGAGAGAGGATCGATCAGATCGCTTGGTATCGCCCGGTGCCCGTGCGTCGTGTGTACCTTGTACACAGCGGGAAGACGATCTGGAGTAGGACAGGGAATCGAAATCTTCCTCCTTTTCCACTTTCGATCGGAGCTGGTTTTTGTTTTGCGCTTGGGGTTTCGTTACGTGAGCAGCTCGATCGATTTTGTCGTGGACTGGGCGTGAACGGGCTTTCGCTGGGCAGCCTTTTAGCGTTCTGGGCTTTCCGTTTCTGTGTTTTTTGTTTGGAAAGTGCCTAGGGTCTCCCGGGATAAAACCCCCGATCCCCCAGTTCCAGAGCGTGACACATGTCCAGTTAGCCTTCTTCAATCCTATTTTTGCTTTTATCAAGCACAATGCAGCAAAAAAAAACATTTTGTTTGTATCATTTGGAGCAAAATCTGGTTTCCACATAAAATCCGCTTTTGCTTCCATAAAGCACAACTAAAAAAAACATTTCGGTTGTATTGTTTGAAGCAAAATCTGGTTTCCACATAAAACCCGCTTTTGCTTCCATAAAGCACAACTGGAAAAAAAAAGGTTTCGGTTTGTACCGTTTGCGGCAAAAAAAAGTTCCACATAAAACCCACTTTTGCTTCCAAAAAAAAGAAAAGTAGCAGAACTAACGGTGATTGAAGCAAAAAGGATTCGCTCATGAAGCAAAAAGGGCCGGTTCCAGCAGTCCCGCCCGTCGTCGTAGCAATGCTGTACAATCATTGTAGCAACACTGTCCGTCATCGCTAGCAAAAGTTTTAGACGATTGTAGCAAAACTGACTTTGCCGAAGACATTGTAGCAAAAAATATTAGGACTTTTGTAGCATCGTAGCACATGACAATTGTAGCAAAAAGCAAAAATCATGGAGCTCAACAGCAGAGACATCTTGCTAGGGACGTTTGTGTCCGGCGACGCCGAGCCAAAGGCGAGCCTCGTCTTCCTCGATACCGGACTGCAGGCTACCACGTAGATGAGCGTTGTCGCTGGAGACAAACATCCGAAGCCATGGCCAGGAGGTTCGAGTCGTCGGCGTCGCAAGCCACGGGCCGACGCGGTGTAGAACCTCCAGATCGACGGTGACCCGGACCACAAGGTGGTCCGATAGAGGACCTCTAGGTCGGCGACGGCCATGGGGCACATGGAGGAGCGGCGGAGAACCTCCTAGTCAACGGTGGCCCGGGAAGCAGGGCGATTCGGCAGAGGACCTCCAGGTCGGCGGAGCGTCGGCGGCAGCCAAGGGGCATAGGTCGGAGCAGCGGAAGAGCTCCAAGTCGGCGGCGGTCGGGCAGCGCAGTGGAGGATTAATTGGAGCGAGCGGAGCCGTGGAGAACGATAACGAGAGATTGAGGGTGGGCCTCACGGGGACGTTGCGCCTTCGTCGGGGACACGCGTCATGCGATCGACCCGGGGGACGCGTCGCGTGCGATCCCCCGGCTTATACGAAGCGTTTTTCTTTTTGTTTTAGTGGAAAACTAAATACATAAAAGTACACGGGAAAATACAAATTTGTTAGCATGTTTAGACACCAGTAGCTACATGTAAATTACTAGTTACAGAACACCTATATACATGTTCTGGTCTTGTATGCAAATTACTAGGATAGCACCCACCGCATAGTAGACCACTTCTTCCATTTGGGGATTTTGTCTTCTTTGATGATCGGCAACCGGTTTTCAACACCATCTTCCATAAATATTCGATGAGTAAAAATAGAGGGAAGTGTCCTTTTCAAGTTGAATATTCTAAAAAAAGTCATCCATAGAATAACCAAAATCTTTGCGGTGGATTTTTAGAACCATATCATAACTTTCTCCTCTTACTCTTTTGAAAGGTTAGAACTTATAATAAGAGGGAAGTTACCTGTTTCATCTAAAAACTCTTACCTTAGTTCCTATGTTAAAGGTTTCAGCTCAAACGGTGGAATTTCTTCATTTCCTTTTATTTCTGCTACCTCATATGCTTCATTGATTGGAGACTCTACTATTGAAGTTCTATCGAGGTAGACATCAAGATCCTCCTTTTCTCAACCATCGAGGGTTTCATTGTGATTCGTGAGTCACCAAGCTTATTTCTATCTCATCCTTCGGAGTACCAAAGAAGATAGAAGCTAGCTCGATGATCATCTTCCCTTCCTTCTCACAAGTTCCTTGTGATAGGGATAGTTCTTTAAATGGCAGAAGTGGAACTTAATTTCTTCCTTCCCGAACTTGAGAGATATAATCTCCTTCTTGCAATCAATATTTGACTCTGCAGTGTTCAGGAAAGGTCTTCCAAATATATCATGGAATATGAACTCAAGTAAAGGGAAGTTTGTTTATTTATTAGGGAGGCAAAGGATAAACTTATCTGGTTTCCTTATCTCCATCTTCCAGGTTGACTAGAGAGGAGCAGTTCCTTGACTGGAAACACTACTTGAAAGCAACAATAATGTTGTAATGTCCGGTCACGCTACAAGTGCCACTCAACAAAGCGATAAAGGTATTCCCTTGACTCCACCCCAAAGACTGGGGGAAAGGGTTGATGGTTAATAATTATGTCTTAGAGAAGTCCCGGGTGCCCCTTGATAGGGGAATGGGGGTAGATGAGGGTATAAACTATATCTTACGGTAAGCCCCGAGATTGGGGTTTGGGGTTGATGAAGTCTAGTAGGACATCTCAATCTAGTTATGAACTCATTAGGAAGCCCCAAGATTGGGATTTGTGGTTGATCAAGACCACCAAGAATGTTTACAAACTTAGTCCCTTCGGGGCCCCATGATTGGGGTTTGGGGTTGATGAGTTCGGTTTCGTAATCAATAAAAAGTAGAAGCCAAAGCTAGTATTTGGACAAAGAATAGATCTAGCCATTCCAATCCTTTTGGAAGGGGGATGAGGAGAAGGCCCATAGGACAATTCTCATGGGGGGAACCTTTTCCCCTTAATGAATTTTCTTTCTATCTTGTTTTTGTTAGGGTATGGTCTCATTTGTTAAGTAAGGCCGAATGACTTACTTTTGTACTACTACCTAGAAAGAGTACATGTTAGATAAAGGAGAAAGCAACTGATTCCTTATTGCATGAACTTGAATTAGATTTGAGTCATGTATGGTTCTAGCGTGATTAAACGGGGGTTTCATCATGAGTCACCAATCTTCTTTCTAGCTCATCCTTCGAAGTACCAAAGAATATAGAAGATATCTCGATGATTGTCTCCCCTTCCTCCTCACAAGTTCCTTATGATAGGCTTGGTTATTTAAATGGAAGAAATGGAACTTAATTTCTTCCTTCCTGAACTTGAGAGATATAGTCTCCTTCTTGCAATCAATATTCATCCTTGCAGTGTTCAAGAAAGGTCTTCCAAATATACTAGGTAAAAAGGAATCACTTGGCATGTCAATAACTATGAGATCAATAGGATAAATGTGGGTACCAATAAAAACATTAACATTACTAATGATACCACAAGGATTCTTAGTTGATCTGTTAGCAAGCATGATAGTCACATATCATCAGGCCTAATTTCAATGGGTTATATCGTTATGAATTTCATAATACAAAGAGTAAGGAATAACATTGAAAGTTGAGGCAAGATCACATATAAAGCTTAGTAATATACTCCTCGAGAAGAACATGGTAACATGGGTTTACCAGTATCCTTACCTCTAGTCTTACCTTCTATAAGATGTGAAGCCTCTTTCTCTAGTTTAACTAGATTGTTCCTTGGAGGTTCAGGTTCAACTAATTCTTTGAACGCACCTATATTTGGTTCATAGTGCACAAGCTTATCTCTAACATCTTTGCACGTTTCTTTTCCTCACACCTCATTTTGTATCTCCTTTTTGTGCCTCACGAAAGGCAACATTTCCATGTATGGGGTTCTTGCTTTGGGGTTTTGATCATCATGCTTTTTGGCTGAGACCACAATTTCATTCTCAGTGGGTTCCTATTAGTCTTCGCACTTCATTCTTAGTGGGTACATGTAGAAGCTCCGTTTTCGGGTGACATGTGGATAGTCAAATAAGCTGAACATTTAGCTCGTCTTATTACCCCGACTCTTACGACATGTGCGCTTCTATGAAGATTTTATTTTATCATGTACAATTGTAATAGGAAGCAATAAAAAAACCTACATAAAGGATCAAGAAATAATGATTGGTCTT
This sequence comes from Avena insularis, assembly GCA_023614405.1. Classification (NCBI taxonomy): domain Eukaryota; kingdom Viridiplantae; phylum Streptophyta; class Magnoliopsida; order Poales; family Poaceae; genus Avena; species Avena insularis. The sequence goes on from JAJUPC010000084.1 coordinate 651,724, forward strand.
TCATTGATATGTACAAATTCAATATATCATATTATTTAGGATCACCAAAGGATTGTAAGTTTATTTGATCTCTCGATAAAAATCTCAATTTGTATCCTCTATTTTTTATTTCCTTTGTTTGGTAATGCAGGGGAAAAGAGGAGGCAAGAATAAAATAAAATGTTATTATTTTAAAACACACACACACTTGCTATTCTTTGTTTGTATGTGGCACATTATGAGTTACGATTGAAAAAATGTTTCTAATGTACTTTTTTTGAAAAGGGGTGCTGCGCCCTGGCCTCTACATCAACGGATGCACAGAGCCTTTTATTGCATAGAATTTTTCAAAGAGTTTAATATTCAGAACTTACAATTCATGGATCACATAAGGTGAACACAAATATCAGACAGCGAAATAAAATAAGAATTCGTCTAAGCATCTAAAGATGTAATTGGTGAGGGGTTAAAGGGCTCTCGCAGCGATCTGCGACGCTGGCCGTCGGATGGTGGTGCTGGGGTGAATCAGAGCCGTTAGTTTTTTTACAGCTAGGTATAAATGACACCCCAAACCAGTTGAAACCCTAGCCGCCTCAGTCTCTCCCTAATCCCAACCCATAGAAACCCTAGCCGCCATCACTCCCGATGCAGCCCCCGTCGCTCCTCGCTACCCACGCGTGCCCCCTCCCTGTCGCTCCTTCCTCCCAACGTGCGCCTCCTCCTTCCCTCCTGCGGCCGTCCGCCAACCTCCTCTCCACCCTGCACCGCCCGAGGTGCACGGTCCAGCCCCCATCGCCCCCACCCCTTCTCACTCATCCTCCCCCTCTCTCCAATCCCCGCTGTCATCCATCCTCCTCCTCCCTACTCCTTGGGCGTGGGGCTTAGCAAGGAGGCAGGAGCAAGTGGGGAAGAGGACTATAGGAGCTGGCCGCCGCTGCTGGCCTTCTCCTCCGCGCGTTGGTGATCCGTACTCACCTCTTACCCTTCTTCTCCTGCTGGAAAGGCCAAAGAGGAGGCTCGGGAATGGAGGAGGTCGCCCTCACATCGTCGGCAGGTATAGCTACTCACCACCCTCTTCTTTGAACATCTCTTCCTGTTTTTTGCCGCTGATCTACAACATTTTTCTCCCTATTGGGAGGTTGCAGGCGTGCATGGAAGTTGTTTTCTGTAAATGCCAAAAGGCGCTTGCTTATGTTCAATCATTTGTTCCATACATGTGTTATTGGTTATACTTAAGTGAGCTTGCTTATTGGTGAAAACCATGAACCTGTATGTGTATTTTCATTTACTGTTTGGCTGTTCTTTAGTGCTACGAATATGTAATTTTGATTTTCAATTGGTACATGTGATACACACATAACAGTACATGGTGTAAAGGCCAACGAGGAGGCCCGTTTGTTATGGTTAATAAGTGATACTGCTGCTACTAACTTGCTGATATTCCAAATCTTGAGTTAGAATCAGAAGCTGCGAGGCTGAGAAGCATGTATCCTCGGGTAAGCAAGCTACGGGCGGCTGCTTTTAATTTTTTAACTCATGTGTTATGTTCATCTCAGATTGTAATACAGTCATAAGATATTCTCTGCAAGTGCCATGGGGATTCAGGAAATTGATGATCATGTAGCCATTGAGCACTTGAAAAGAGGAAATAATTATGGTAGTATTTTTAACTCTCTTTGTCTTTAATACATGGCATTTTATTGCTTATTTATATATACTACTGTATCTGTGTCGCCGAATCGGTGCATCGTAGATATTCAACATTGTATTGTGATTTAGGACTAAGTTTTCTATATGAAGCTACTATCAATTTAGAGGTTCTGTTCTTCATTACATTTCATGTTTAGTGTGAATGCTACATTTATCTACAATGTGGACTCACTAATATATCCAAAGAAATTATTTTTATGTTATTATGTGTACTGCACTTATAAAGTATATTAACCTTTAAAGAATTATTGGCATAAATTGGGAACTAAATCTCACCTCGGTGGCAGGGGAGGCTAGCTAGCTAGCATCGGATCAAAGAGTGCAATGGTGGCCAGTCCTTTCTCTCCCTTATTATCCTTTGATTTTTCATGTGTGATCTGGATTTGGTATCTGATGCTTGTTTTAAATATGCTTAGTATTGCCCAGGTCGCGAGGTAATGCCATGTGGTGGTTGCTGCATATATGCAGAACCAAAGGGTGCAAATATAGGGATTTTCCAACAAATATGGTATTTTTTAGTGTGTTGTTGCCTCTATTTTTGTGTGTTTCTATTTTCCTCAGAGATACTCATGAACAATTGACGTTTCAACGTATTTTGGGCAGGTTGGTAAGCTCCCTTCCGCTCACCAAAATCTTTGGTTGTATTTCAATGGGTACCATGGAACATGCTCCTGCTAACTTTGGTTGTATTTCTATTTTGTTTAGCACAATACAATTTTACTGGTCTTCTTTCCACTTCTCACTATGGGGAAATATGTGGGACTCAAAAAATCGTCAGGTATATATTCACTGACTAATAATAAAATCCATGTAAATGAGGGTTAGATTGGACAATATAATGTGGAATTGTTGTCCGTGATGATTATATGTGAGAATATAGATAATTCTAATGCGCCACTTTTGTTAAGAACATGTATTTGTTTTGGGTCTTTTAGAACAGAGATATATTTGTTCTCCAGGTGTCCATGCTCTTTTGGTGCGTTAGAGGTGTTGCAGGATGATTATAGGTACAAATTTGACATTGCCTAAGCTCTTCTTATGGATGGGTCATGGTTGTAACTTTAAGATTCTTCAATCCAATGGAAATGTCCCAATTAAATTTGTTATTTGATGAATTAGTGATTTCTGCTAATTTTTCGAGCTAGACATCAGTTGAGCATGAGGCTCTTGGTACAAGCTCTTGGTAGTGGGTATAGATCGTTCTAATTTTTTGGTAAAATAGCTCAGGTGTGTGGTAACTTACAATGACAAAATAAACAAACACCATCAATTGTTGCAGAAATTAGAAATTATAAAAGACTTGAATTTTCTTTATTTAATGTTTTTCGTCCATTTTTTCAGCTATAGGTGTGGAGTCTGTTGAAACCTGCAGGGATGTTGTTCGTTCCTTCCTGATTTTTGTTTTACGTAGTTTGGCATTTTGGATCTGAAAAGGATTCAAAATAAGGCCGTGATGATTGAGGCTAAGGCAGATAAGCATATGGAATGGACAAGAAATAAATTTTTAATAGAGATACTGCATGCTATCATGTGTTGTCATAAAGATCTATTCCCAGTTTTCTATTTTTCGTTCTATGATGCTGAATTTGGATTGCTCATAAGGCATTTGTTTCACTTTCAGCATTCTATGGGAAATTGTGATCGAGTTCACCATATAGGACTACATTCAAGGTACATGCTATGTCCTTCATTAACTATTCCTTTTTTTCCATTCACTATATTTTTTAAATGTTAAGTGGCTGTAAAAAAAAGGTTCTATTTGGATGATATGCTTTTTGTTCCTTTTGACATGCACCAGATGCTAATGATATTTTATTCTGGAGTATCACATTTACTGAGGAATGGTAGGTTATTTCAGCAGCGAGGGGCAATGTAGTGTTCAGTCTGCAGGGTAGATAGAGTCTAGAATGGCCTTCCTTTAATCATGCTTGAATAATCTCTTCTGTATCATGGCCTTACAAGATTTGGGTGTCACGTTTGTTGCTGCTGCTAGGTGATTCTTAATTATGTTGCGTCCAGGAGCAAGACTGACTATTGGGAATTATTTCTTCATATTCAGAATTCTTGCACTATGATAGACAAATAGTTTTTGTTACTCTGAAGGTACATGTACGCTAGAAAATTCTTATAATTGTCTTATAACTTACTTCTAATTGTGGGTTCTTTTTAAATTCACGCTTGATGATGAAATATTGGTTTGTCATTTGAAGTCTTGTTTGTATAGTGATGAGGATATTTTATTTTTTCTTCATTGTTCAGATATAAGTTGACTCATGTTTAGTTCTAATTTAATATAAAGTAGCACTATTTTGTTATGTACCTGGTTTTATTTGATTAGATGCGGGAGCCACGCAGCCGGCCGCTCGCACCGCCGTCGCCGGTAAGAGTGTCTGGTCACCGGCGGGAGAAGTGCAGCCTACCGCGTGCCGTGCCATCGCAGTACTTCGATAGTTCTAACAAAAATGGATCATTTAGTTTTGTATCCCTGATATTATGATTGTTCACCATTTAATACTTGGTTACTGGTTTGCCTAGATCCCTTTCAGGGGAAGCTTGAAGGCATCATATCTAGGAAAAATTGTATGCTCAAATGTACGATCAGGATTTTCAAATTTTCATATGTTGGATACTTTTTTCCGGTATGATATGTGTGTGATCCTTTTGTAATCTGTATTCAATTCCATTATGAAAAGACTCTGTTTATGATGGCATGATAATTCCGAGTTTTTCTTCTCTTTTAATGCTTTTACATCTATATTACTATCTATCTCAGGTCTCTAAGGTTAATCTTTAACTGGATAAAATATTCTACTGTGGAAGAGCATTGAGGAGGTGTTGACAATGAACCTGCTGGGAAGGAACTCACTGTCTTCGGCTCTTGCTGTGTGGAATTCCCCCTTCACGCTCATTGTCGTGGCTCCATGTGTGACCAGCCATTCAGGCTGTGGTACAAACATGTTTTCCTCATATGAATTATTTATGCTGATGCAGAGCAAGATTAACTTATATCTTTTCAATTCCGTATGATAAATTATATATCCTATACCCTGTTATGCAGGATGTAGCCTTCCCCATTCAACTCTTCCTAACAATTTGGAGCTTGGATTGAAAATACAACCGGAAGAATGGTTATTATAGTAAGTAGTAGTGTTGAGTTATCTGCTAGCTTTGCTAGAACTTCCTGTTTCTTAATCTGAATCTAGAAGGTATGGAGACCAATACATTCAGTTATTTGTCTCTGGTAGGCTTTCCCAAATTACACTTTCATTGATATTTCAGGCCATGGTCTTCTTTTCAGTATGATTAATTCTAAAAAGAATATCTTGGGTATGTTGTTGCCAAAATTAATGTATAAGGTATTCTCCCAATCTTATTACGTTGGATATTGGTTGCGATTTACAGGATAAAACAAATCACAACCCTGTACCTGTAGTGAATATGTGCATCCTTTCTCCTATTTACATGAATTTTTTATACAGATGGTGGGACATAAGATTATAATCTAAAACCAATTCTGTGAATTGTTTGTAGAATGACTTAATCCATAGAATAAATAACTTGATTCTCCGTAGAAAGACAAACTTGCATGTCAGCTCTTAAAGATGTTTTATATTGATCAATACCAAGGAGTAAATTATTGTGCTAAGCAAGCATCATTTACATAGCTAGCTCCTGGATATTCGAAGAACCAATGATATAAATTGGTTTAGTACCTCCCTAGGACTCATTTTGTGGCTCTGTTATGTTCCTTTTGGCTAAATGTCATGTTATTCTATTTATATTTAAACATTACTAGAGACATGTTAAATCTGTACCCATGGTGAAGTTTTTTCAGTTTACTGAGACTAAGATCTTTAGGAGATTGCTTCATTTTATACTTGTATGTTTTCTGCATCTCCTTGGCCCCTGCGTTAGATTTATCTCCATAGCTCTATGGTTCTTGTACCTACTTCCTGGTTGTTCTACTTTTTATAGGTTAAAGAATAGAATTCATGTTGTTCAGAACATTTCACTTTTAGGACGGTCTATTGCTGAGATAAATGTCCAGGTTGATCTAGAGACAAAGACCATTCTTGAACTGACTTGGTTAAATATTTGGGACCATGATGTATGTGCATGCATTAATTAGTATTATTGTGTTCATCGGTGTTATTTGTGCTAGAGCATGACTAAACGTTTTAATTCTCTATAGAAAACTAAGTTCTTCTACACTATTATCACAAAGACGTGCCACAAAACCACAGTTCCATATGGCGCTGGATATAAGTGCTTGGCCCTGGTTTGTCAAGGTGAAGGAGGATGCTGCCAACTTGGTTACCCGATTTGTAAATAAGGTATGTAATGTTGTTTCTCTATATCGCTCCATGCAAAGCTCTGTACTTCTATTTCTAGAAGAATCTATAGATAAGGAAGATATAAAGTATGTGTGGAAGTCAAGTTTAAATTTGCATCGAGCAAAGGGAGAATCCTAATGCTCCTTTTAGCAACCATTTAGATAAACTTGCTTTAAGATTCAGAGTTACTTAGTTACTGAAGAATCAAACCGTAAAACCTGCAAGAAAAACTTTAGATTTTTGTGTAGAAAAACTAAATGTTATCATGGTTTACAAGAAGCACTAAAAAGTCCTATTGGTTTGAAGTTTATTTCTAGAAAATTCCATACAGATAGATACATCATTTATCTTTGCTTATGCTTGAAGCATTTATTCCTGTATTCTTTTCATTTTCTTATTCTAGAAAAAGTAATTTATTGTACTTGATTTCTCAACGGCTCTGTCCATCTTCTTAGTTCTGAAGAAATAATTCTTTGTAGTACTTGATTCTCTACTCCCCCATTTATCCTTGCAGAAAAGAAGAAATTTTCATTGGCTTTAAAAGGCTCTTCGAATGCATCATCGTTGGTCAACTACACCATATACCTCACCTGGGAGAATTTGTCACTTAGCTTGGTTCCATTTTATTTTCTAGAACAATAAATCCACCTCCCATATCCCATGAATCTGCGCCCCTTACTGTTGAATCAAATGATCAGGTGCTACAAGTTCCATGCCGCTGGTGAAAAAAGACAAACTTTTAGAACACAACCAACAGTGTGGTCGTAGGACACTACTACGTTCTCTGCATGATTAGCAATCTCCCACTAGCATGGTGTTTAAGTTACCGCAAACCGAACTTTCTATTTCTTTATAGTTTTAGAACATCGGTGGTGGAAAGAAGGCACCATGTAACACCAACTGTTTCCATGTTTCAAAGAACTCTGCTGCCTTTTGATGTTGCTACTACCCATTGATATAAATGTTATTTCTTTTGTTGTCCAGCACAGACCAACCTTAAGATTAGATCTAACTTCGGTTATAGTTCGTTCTGAGTGTTCAACTTATATTTTTTGAATTTCTTCATATCACCACTGAATTATAATCTCATTTGAAATTATCTATCAAACTTGAGCCTTCACTCTATGGACAGCCATTTGGTACATATTTTTGTCAATTATAATAGCCAAATTGGTTTTGGTACATATTATCGGTCAATTATTATCGCCATATTAGCTCAAAATCAACGGGATCGTGCGCCAAGGCGTACCTCTAAATCTAGTACTCAAATAAAATGTATGGTGATTAAGAAGAATGATGCGGGTAGATAAGGGAATAATATCACAATATATTATGTGCTTAAATGTGCTGCGGGCAACCCATGGGAAATATCAACAGGTTCCGTTTAGTCATTCCACTCCTCCTGCCAGCAATGTTCTCCAAGGTATGGCTTTGTTTTCCTAATACTAATCTCAGGGACCAGCTCATATTTGTTTGGTAGCATCGAGGTAGTTGACATGGTGTCAATACTCACAAGTCACACAATCACCGGACCTTTTTCTTTGGATATTGGCATGCGATTTTGGCAAAACGGAACCTGCTTTGCGTATATCGCTTTCGAAATAGACTTTCGCCCCACTTTATAAATAAAGCAACCGTCCAACACAAGTATTACAGTACATAGACACCCACACACCACATGCTGGGACCACAACACAAAACGACCCAACTCGGACGAAACTCAAAAGGAAGAGAGGAACTACGCCTCGCCAGGAGAGAGGATGCCGTAGAGACTATGACAGACTATGGGGGAGCCGCCTAGCCGCCTCCAAAAGCCGGCGAAGAGTCGCGTCCAGCCTCGCCTTGTCCCGCTGTCTACACAACGGGTACCATAGCTGCAGAGAAGCCAGAAAGTGAAAAACCGAGTCAGACGCACGCCTAGGGAGAATCTTCTCGATAACCATCTTATTCCGAATGTTCCAGAGGGACCACGACATCGCCGCAAACACTATCCAGAAGAGGCGACGACCCTTTCCAGCTCTGTTTGCTTGGGTTTCTAGGAAGTCACCGAGGTCATGGGCCAGCCAGTCCGGGCCCAAAGCCTCTCTGATGAAATTCCATAGAAAGCAGGCCGCGGGACAGGTGAACATTATATGGGTGCCCGTTTCGGGGATCCCACATAATGGACATAACCCATCCCTCGGTCCATGTCGCTTGGCCACCTCAACCCCCGACGGGAGCCTATTGCGTAACAATTGCCATACAAAAAATTTTGTCTTCAGCGGGAGGGGTGCCTTCCAGAGGTGTTTGGTCCAGGGGAGGACCGCATGGCCAAATAGGGCCCGATAGGCCGAGCCGACCGAGAAGGATCCGGACGGGGTGAGGGTCCAAGATACATTATCGGGTCCGTCAGCCAAGGAGGCCGGGAGCTCCGCCCTGAGTTCCCTCCATGCTTCCGTTTCCTCCGGGCCGAAGGTATGACGGAACGAGATGTTCCATGTACCTCCGTGTGCCGCGTTGGATACGCGAAGCGCTGGGTCGGAACAAATGGCGAATAGGCTCGGGTATGCCTCCCGCAACGGGCGCTCTCTGAGCCAGGAGTCCAGCCAGAACATGGTCCCCTCCCTGTTCCCAATAGAGAAGGCGAGACCCAGCCTGATCTCGTTCTTTATCTCCTGAATGGAGTGCCAGAACTGGGAGCCATCACGTCGATCACAATCCAGAAGGGGCCGACCTCGCAGGTATTTGGCCTTGATGAGTTTGAGCCAAAGGCCGCCATCATCACGCATGATACGCCATACCCATCTAAGCATTAAGGCCTTGTTGAATTGACGGGATGCGAGGATACCTATGCCCCCAACATCCTTGGGGGCGCAAATGTCTGCCCATTTGACCATGTGGTATTTCTGGCGACCTAAGGAGTCTTGCCAAAAGAACCTAGACAGCTCCTTATCAAATGTCCCATGCACCCCCCTCGGGGAGGAGGTACATGCCCATCATGTACATGGGTAGGCTGGACAGACATGAGTCGATCAGGACGGTCTTGCTGCCTTTAGATGTGAATCTGCCCCGCCAAGGTTTGGACCTCGAGCGCACCCTGTCCGCGAGCGGGTCCAAGTCCCTAATAAGGATCCTGGTGTCACGGACCGGTATCCCCAGGTAAGTGATAGGGAAGGAGGCAAGCCGACAATTGAAGTTGTCAGCTATCCTCTGCTGCTCGTCCTGGGATAACCCCAGGGCGATGATCTCGCTCTTGTCAAAGTTGATCCGGAGGCCAGACATCTCCTAGAAGCAAAGGAGGAGGAATTTGAGGTTTGCAATGTCCAGATTTGAGCCTTCAATCATGATCATTGTGTCGTCTGCGTATTGGAGCTGGGTGATGCCACCCCCGGTGATAAGGTGGCCAACCACACCGGAGATGTGGCCAGCCGCCTTGGCTTTTTCAAGCATTTCCACAAGGGCATCAACAACCGCGTTGAAGAGGAGGGGGGACAGGGGGTCCCCCTGGCGGACACCACAGGAGGGGCGAAAGTATGGCCCGATCTCGCCGTTGATGTTAATTGTGTTGCTCCCGGTCATGATAAACTGCATTATCCAAGTGATCAGGCGATCGTCGAATCCTCGTTTAATGAGGACCTGACGAAGGAACCGCCGGTCCAAACGATCATAGGCCTTCTGGAAGTCTAGCTTCAAGAAGATGCCCTTCAATCATTTGGACTTGATCTCATGGATAATCTCATGTAGGGCTAGGATCCCATCATGTATGAATATGCCCTTGAGGAAGGCAAATTGATACTGGTGGGTGAGGCACTCCATGACCGGGGCAAGGTGAGAAGCGCAGACTTTCGCGAGGATCCACTGAATGACATTGAGGACCGTGATGGGCCTGAACTGGCGAATATCTGAGGCCCCTGATACTTTAGGGATCAGCGTGATTACGCCCAGATTCAGTCTCCCCATCACGAGGGTTCCAGTGTAGAATTCCTGGAACATGGGCATGACAACCGGCCGTAGTTCCCTCCAGAAAGTATGGAAGAAAGCTACTGGTAGGCCATTAGGGCCCGGGGCGGAGTTGGCCTTCATGGCCTTCACCGCCCGCTCTACTTCCTCTGGTAGGAATGGGAGGGTGAGCTCCGCATTCTCGTCAGCTGTGACTGGCCCTAATTGGCCAAAAGTTCTCAGCCAACGCGACCCCCGTAAGGGGTCCTGGCGAGAAGAGCTCCTTGTAAAAGGAGTAAATATGGGCGGAGAGCGCCCCCGCATTCTCGATGAGGAGCTCACCATCCCAGAGGCAGGGGATCGAGCATTTCCTACGGCGTCCATTGGCCACCGCATGGAAGTACGCTGTGTTTGCATCTCCTTGGAGGAGCCAGTTCTGGCGGCTGCGCTGCCGCCAGAACAGCTCCTCCCTCTTGTAGATCTCGTGAGGAGGTCTCTAAGGCATAACGGTGAGACCACTCATCAGCGGAGAGGCCCACCGAGTCTGCCGCCAGGTCTAGGGTACGGATCTCCTCCAGCAGCGCACCCTTCTGGAGTCGCGTCGTTGCACCCAAGTTTGCCCCCCAACCCCTCATGAATTGGCGGGCAATCTTGGCGCAGTGATGCCAGACGTCCACCGCATTAAAGCGTCTAGGAGGGGCAGCCGCTTCCGCCCTCCACTTGGCCTATACCGCTTCCACAAATCCTGGCTGTTGAAGCCAGAAGTTCTCGAAGTGAAAGCGGTTCAGCCGTGGTGGAGAGCTCCCCCTGTCGAAAGCAGCAGTGGAACATGATCCGAGCCTACCCTGGTAATGGCGCGGAGGGAGCAGAGAGGGAAGGTGACTTCCCAGTCCACGGAGACCAATACGCGGTCCAAGACACTCCTGACAGGGTCAACCCTGTTGTTCGTCCACGTAAAGTGGGCTCCCACTCGCGTGATCTCTCTAAGAGCGAGGTCAGCGATACAATCGTTGAACATCCGCATGCGTGGAACATACATGTTGTGGGAGCTTTTATCTTCATGGGAGCGAATCGGGTTGAAGTCACCTGCCACAACAACTGGAGTGGAGCAGCGTTCCACCTTATCCTTCAGTTCCTCGAGGAAGGCTGGGGAGCGGCTATGGTCCGCAGGGCCATAGACGATGATGTCCTCCCATCAGAGGTTGGATCGTCTATGTGTGAGGGACATGCTCACAAAGAATTCCCCGCGGTCCATATCCTCCACCTCGAAGGTATCCTCCTTGGCACCAAGGAGGATGCCTCCTGAGTGACCTACCGCCGGGAGCCAGTTCCAAGCGAATTTGTGCCGCGGCAGACCTTGGAGTTCCGAGATCTGGAAGTCTTGTTTAATTGTCTCTTGGAAACCCACGATGTCAACATTCTCCTGATGCATGTAGTCCTTAATTTGGCGTTTACGACCGTCATTACCAAACCCCCGAATGTTCCAGATGAGTGCTATGATAGCGGGCCAACTCATTGGATAACATTCTTGGGTTTGGACCCCTTAAGGGGGACAAATCTTGTCTTCCCGGCCGACGGAGGCCTAGAGCTCGGTCTAGGCGGCCTCCCTAGAGATCCCCCAGCTAGGGGGATCTCCTAGGTGGCGGCAGAAGGGCGCCGCTATGGAGAATCCACCATCCTGGATCCGGGATCAGATGTCCCAGTTCCTGACGGTGTCGAGGTTTCCCCCTGCTGGCGTGCACGCACAGCGGCGAGGGACCCCTCGTAAATCTCCCTAGCTCTAATCGCCCCGATCTGTTCGAGCTTAGGGCCTCGTTCCCCACGGAATACCACGCCACAATCCGCGGAGAGCGGGTCCATGGCCATGTGGCCGGTGAACCCCTCAGACTGCCTGAAGTTGGAGCCGTACTGGGCGATCTGGATGTCGAGAGGGCCCTGCGGGGGGCATCAGGGGCAGCTGGTGAGACGAAGACGGTGCAGCAGTAGTCATGCCCGTAGGAGGAGGAGCCGAGGAAGAAGGGGCCGGGGTCCGGGACTCCCCTCCTAGATCGTCATCGTCGGAGTCCTCTCCAGATGAGCTCCCCCCTCCTGTAGAATGGTCGGCAGAGGGGGGGACCGAGGGAGGGGGGATTCCATCAGCGGCCTGGTCCTTGTCCAGCTCAACTGTCAGGATCCTCCCCTCCATACCGAAGTAGAAGGGGGAGGGGCCCTGGAAGCAGAGCTGGGTCAGGGCAGAGAACCTGCATGCGGATCGGGCCCGACCCCACGCGAGAGGCCTCGTCAACCATGACCAGCTTGCCCACCGCCTGAGAGACGAGATCTAGGATGGGCGACATTCGCACCCGCGCCTCCTCAGGAAAGCCATGGATCCGCACCCACACTGCCGAGAGAGTCGAGGTCGTCGCGGGATGGGCGGTCGAGGGCTCGATGGAGATCTGCACCCTACTGATCGGGAGGGTAAGGGCGGTACTGCAGGCACTGATGGAGAGGATCTCGGCAGACGGGAAGGTCACCGCAAACTGGGTCGGGGAGATCTCCCGAACACTCCAAACGTGCCCCGACATCATCTGCCGGAGCTCCTCCTGGATGAGCTCCACGGAGATCACCACCGAGGCTGGGAGCTCCTGCCCCTCCACCACTGTGACCACAGCCAAGTTCTTGGGCACCGTCATCGCCCCCCGATATCAATGTAGTAGAATCCCCCGACAATGGAGTGAGCGAGGTACTCCAACTGCTGGGAGGCCCGGCCCGGGAGGGCGGCTCCTAAGAGTGCGGTGCTAGGACCCGGTGCCGCTGCCGACTTCTTCTTCTTCTTCTTCTTCTTCTTTTTCTTCTTCGCCGGTTCATGAGGGCCATGGGATTTGTCACGACGAGGGGAGCGAGGGCGGGGAACCTCCCGGTCCCGGCGCCACTCCGGCGCATCCTTGCCCGCCTCAGCACGAGGCCCACCCTCCTGGAGCAGCTCCTGCCTGAGCCGCTGCTCCGCGTGGCGCCCCTCCGAAGAAGCGCCCCTGCGGGTACCGTCCCTGCCTGAGTACCCGTGGGCATCCTGCCCCCGCTGGCCCCCACGGGGGGCGATCTGCCGCGGCCCTGGGAGCGAAGGGGAGAAACAGCGCGCCTCGGGGACCTCGGCTGGGGCGGAGAGCGGCGGCCCGGCGGCCGGTACGGCTGTGCCCGCGTCGGACGCGGCGGCGAGGGGCGACGAGGAGGAGTACTGCGGCACGGGGGGAGGGGCTGCGGGGCCTCTTGCGGGAGAGAGCCTCGGCATACGTCATCGGGCCGGCGGCGGGAGGGGCAGAAGGTGCAGTGGCCGGCGGCGGGGAAGATGGAGTGAGGGGGTTGCGGGGTGGCAGCGTCGGGGCGGATGAGGAGAGAGCAGAGGAAGCGATGACCCGGTGTGACCAGGAAAGAACCCTAATGGGTTGGGACCTGATCGGTAGCAGCCCAAGCCTTGGCCCTATCGCCCGGCGAACGCACGCCCCGCCTGCCGCCAGGCTGGACCGATCGCCGGCCACGGGCCCAATCCCCACCATCATCCCAGACACGCGGGCGGCGACCAGAGCCAATTGAGCCTGGGGACATGGCGCCGCTGGGTGAGCGGCCGCCGGCGCTGGCGCCGACGAAGGAGGGATCTCCAGGGGGCGGTGTTCCCTCTGTCGCCACGCTAGCACCCGCGACTGCCCTCCGGAGTGGCAGCCCATGCGACGACTGCGAGCGGCGGCTGCGGGGGGGGAGCGCTGTGCCGACAGAGGGGGAAGGAGGCCGGCGAGGCCGCGCTGACGATCTGGGAGACCGGACATGGCGCGCCGCCGCCAGGAACTCCGCCAGCGTGAGTGACGCCGAGGGAGAGCACCGGCGGGCTGACTCCTCCGCCATCGCCCCTGCCTCCTCTTCCTCGTTAGCAACATCGGCCCAGCGGCGCCCGCGGAGGTCCTCAGCGCCCTGCGCCGTGACGTGTGACGGCGGCGAGACCATCTCACCCCCGGCAAGCGCCCAGGAACCTGCAAGGAGGCGGCTTTCGCCGGGGCGAGGAGCGTACTTGCGAGGCGGCGCCGGCGAGCGCAGCAGCACCTGCGAGGGGGCCACGGGTGCGACGGGGACTGGGCAAGCGAAGGAGCCGATGGGCAGGGCCCCTTACCAGCCGGCGGCGCGGGGCGCCGGCGAGCTAGGGGCGAGCGCACGCAGCATCCAGGTCGCCATCCACATCTACTGTGGAGAACCCACTTCGACGCCTTCCCCGTTTTCGCGTATATTGCTCTAACATTTGAATGTTCTTTGTGTCACTACAGGAATTAGCTAAGAAGCCAACGGCCTTTGCCGTGGCATGGGATAAATAGCAGTTGGCTTAGGAATACGCCGACGGCTACCGTCGGCTTCCGGCCGTCAGCAAAGGCGGCATCGGCATAGCTCTGGCCGTCGGCATTGCTGACATGTGCCAAGGTTTGGCTCACCGTTGTCCTGGTCGTTGGCGCGTGACTTCTAACGAATGTCCGTCTGATGGGGTCGAAGCTATGCGAGGCCATCGTCTTAGCTTCCCACATGGCACCGGCACATGCCAGGAGCTCGCTGGGCGGGGCTATGCCAACAGCCAGACCATCTGCTCAGGTGCGAGCTATCCTGACGGCCAGGCCATTGGCTTAACTGCCCACGTGGCACAGCCTCGGAGCTCTGGACATCACACATGCACATGGCTATGTCGATGGCCAGGCCATCGGTACATAGGATTACCATGAAAAAATAAATAAAACCCAACTATTTGACTTTTAACAACAAATAAACAAACAAGCACAGCAGTCTGATCATGAACAGACCAATGAGAGCTAATAAGAAACAAAGGAGCCTGTTGCTATACCATGCCATGGCTGCACGTGTCATTGGCTGCACCTGCTGACCTGCACCTACAAAATCGACAGCGAGTCAATAATCGAAACCAAGAAACGAGATTGCTACACATCAATCTATCTTGGAACAGAGACACATGACATCAAGGACTTGGCAAGCATGGCATGTGCTCAATATAATTACATAAGAATTCTCAATGTAATTGGCTAAAAACTTGTCAAGCATCATCAAAATTTATCACATAATCTAGGAGACTATATATGTGTTCAAACTTTATTACTACCTCCGATTCTAAATAAGTGTCGCCATTTTGAACTAGAGTTAGTTCAAAACCATGACACTTATTTAGGATCGGAGGGAGTACATAATAACACTGCTCCAATTATGAAAACAAGTATATGTTAGTTGCTAACAAGTATCGCTTTTATATCCTCAAGACATGATCACAAGCTAGATATAGACATGAAAACATCCAGGTCAGTTCTGAAAACAAGAACATTTTTGTTGCTAACAAGTAACCAGGTTTAGCTAAAATAAATTTTTTTGAAACGAGAGGATGATTAAACAAAGCACATTCAAATCCAAGCTATGCCGACGGCCGTCCTCGGGATATCTCCAGCTACGCCGACGGCCGATCTGCGCCGAGTTTTATTTCCTACCATCGGCACCTAGGACCTATGCCGTCAGCATAACAAAGGCTGTCAATCGTAGTTCATTTTGTCCGTCGAGCCATTTTTCGTTCTATATATTGTATGTCACCTTATTATTTCTCTGACGTTGAATATCTCATTTGATATAGAGTGTAACAGATTATGATATCTATGACATGTTCGTTTTGGTATTCAGGTGATATCAGTGTTTTACTGATAAACATGACTAGCAAGGTGTACACTGTGGTCTATGCTTCTTGCTTCATATTTGAGCCTCACATAATTTTCTTCAATGATATATTATCAGAACATCTACTTGATGTAATAGTTATTAGTTATTTTAGTTTGTAGCATGTATTTTCGCAGAACGCGCCAGTAATTATCTAGTTTCCACTAAAAAATAACTAATCGCCATCCGAGCAAAATCACAATGCTAAAGTATTGGATAGCTCAAATTATTTCCTAGCTTGGCCAATGGCTAGGCAATGCCTCCGTCGTGGACATTTCCACGCCTTAGCTCCAGCTCCTTGGCGGCAGCGAGCTCCTTGCCTTTGCCCCAGAGGAACGCGTAGAGCCCCAGCACGACGAGCGCCGCCCCGAGCACACCGCCAAGGTAAACCTGGGTGCCGAGCACGACGGCGTCGACGACGGTGGTCGCCACCAGCGAGAGCGAGTTGAACATGGGCGGGTACACGGGCCCGCGTCGCGCCACCGCCCAGGACACCAGCACGAACGTGGCCCCCGTGTTGAACACCCCGGAATAGACAACCGTGGCCAGCTGCATGTCCCAGCGCAGCCTCCAGGTGGACCAGCCCCCTTCGGCGCCGGCACCTGACATGGCGACCGCCACGGCGGCCGCAATGGCGGACAGGACGCTCCCGGCGGCGCACGTGAGCGTCGTGGCCCAGTACCTCGACGGGAACACCACGGCTACCCTGGCCTGGACGACGAACCAGAGCGCGTAGCTCACGCAGCTCCCGCACAGAAACAGCGTGCCAACGGCCATGTTTCCGTGGACGACGGCGGCGGGGTTGGCGTGGGAGTGAGAGGATGGCCGGAGGTGCGGGAGGAGGAGGTGGGCGCCCTTGCAGAGGCTGACGACCATGGTGCCGGCGACTCCCGCGACGGCGCCGAGGAGCTTGGTCCTGCCGGGCCAGGAGGCGAGGGAGAGGCGCTCGGCCCGCAGCGCGACGGCGATGAGGAATGTGGCGACGGGGATGAGGTTGAGGAAGTCGACGGCGTAGGCGGCGCTGGTGGCGCGCAGGCCGAAGTAGTAGAGCCCCATCGCCAGGAGGACTCGGCAGTGCATCATCATTCTCACGTGATGTTTGAGAGGAATTGATTGTGACAACGTTAGTGTAGAAGTGTGTTGGTTCATATATATATAGTTGGATGCGAACCCGAAGGTGGCGTTGATGGAGATCCAGCCCATGACCGCCAGGTTCAGTTTCTTCAGCAGATCCCTACAAGAATCAACGCGACGAACAAATGTAAGAACATATGGATGAATATATCGCAACTATATTTGCAAATGAAAGCCATAGATTATTTAAGCTGGCCATTGCATTTGGCGGCGGCATTTTCAGTAATTCTTTCTAATATTTTAGATGCTATCTAAAATATTAGAAAGAATGTACTCTTCTATCCAGCGCAACTATAGCAGGCTAATCCATTTAGATTTTTAATAATCAAGAAAAAATTTAGTTATGTCTTGCCAAAAATGGAAAACCTATGACTCAAACATGTTTCGAGCTATATATAAAGTATTTAATTATTCAACACAAACGAGCATTCAACTGACAAGTGTTATCAAATCAGATTGAAACAAAAATTCAGATAGTTGGTGCTGACTCCAATTCTCCTCTGTTTTAGCGGCTAATAAAAGACAATTTTGGGGCTAATTCGTGCTTAGCGAGGCTATTAACGTTTTTTGCATTTAGCCTACAAAGGACCCAATATATATGTAGGAAAAGGAGGTCTCCCAAGAAAGGAATGCATGCGAGACATTGTTCTACCCAAGAAAGGAATTAAACTTTGTTTCCGTATATTGTGGCGCGTACAGGTTGTCAGGCACCACACACACTTCTAGTAATACTCACTGCAATTAATCTCTTGTGCTTATCAAGCACCTGACGAGCGAGAGATCATGTTCAGACAGTAACATTTTATCCAAAAAAAGTTCAGACAGAAACAAAACACAACGTAGAAATACACAAGCAATTAGTTGGTGTACACTTCCCAAATTGACACACCGAGTAATGAAAGGTTTCCATGTAAGTCGATCGATACAGCATGCATGATCAGATCGATGAGCATACAGCTAGCTGTCTGCATGCATGTCTAGCGCTTTCAGGAAAGGAAACTGATTGGCCCAAAAGCCAAATGAAATATTTCCAGTTTCGGTGGTGGAATGTTTGTCATAGCGTCGTCGGGTTCCGCTAACTAATTTTTTGAGGGATTTTCTGCTACTCCTTCCAGCCCATATTAATTGACTTAAATTTGTTTAGATTTAGATGAATCTAAACACTATTTAGTATATAGATTTATTTAAATTTTGATAAATTCAAGTCAATTAATATGGATCGGAGGGAGTAATTAATTACCACTTCCACTCTAAAATAAGTAGTGACTTGAGTTTATCTAAATTCGCATGTATCTAAATACTAAAACATGTAAATAGATATGAATCTAAATAAATACAAGTCACTTATTTTAAGATCATGGTTGATTAGGACATCGGAAGTTGTTAATGAGATTCTGCGAACTCGCCTACTCCCTGAGACATGATTACAGACTTCTTGATACTGCAATACATGCACCCCTGGACACTGACACATGCCGCCAGCTCCCCTGTGTAATTGTTGTTGTCAAGTCATTATATGTTATATTGTGTGGTGCCCCCACATTATATAGGAGGTAAAACCTACTAGTGTTGGACTTTTATACTACTCATATCCTATCTACACTAGTTACAGTAGAACTTAGAACACCAATTTCTCAACGGTCTAATATGCTAGTATTACACATATACTTCCTCTATTCCATATTTCTTATCGCTAAAACGGATGTATCTGACACTAAAACATGTCTAGATACAGTGACGGACCTTCATGGAGACTAAACTGGGCCATGGCCCCACCAACATTGTCCCAAATTCTCTAATTACTACTATTGTTAAGACTAAATTAATGAAAATTAGAAATAGTTATTGCTATTAAATGGTCTAATCAGCATCTTGGCCCCCCTTAATTTCTCTTCAAGGTTCGCCACTGTCTAGATACATCTATTTTCGTGATAATTAATATAGATCAGAGGGAGTAATAAATATGTAGAAGTGGGATAAGTGGGATCTTGTTTTCACACCACTAGGTTAACTCTAAACTAAGTGGGATAAGTGAACAAGTAGGATTTGACAACTTACTTATCTCACTTGTCCCATATAATTTTGGTTTATAAAGTTAAACTAGGGATGTAGAGGCGGTATCCCACTTGTTTCACTTGTGCATCTATCTCTACATGATATTATGTTTTACTACTATAATCTCATTGTATTTATTGGTTTGTAATCTCAATATAAAATTATGTATCAGATCTATTTAACATTAATTTTTGTAGTTTTGTAGTATGGTATGTTACGATATCTATCTGTAAGATACTCTATCATCTCTCTTATAATTAGTTGCGGTGACACATCAGTTTTCTGCAATCCCTAAGTTATTCCAAATTGATCTTTTGTGCAGCGCCTATGCATGGACAGATCGAGACATGGGGACGGCATGCATAGCCAGGTCCATTAGCTAGATCTGCAGGCATGCATCCATGTCTACTATTACTGTCAGGAAGTACTACTTCCTCAGTTTAATAATGTATAGGGTATTCAATTTTTTGTTCTTCTAAAACACATGTATGCAAATACTATGTACCCCTTCCGTCCAACAAGTAAGTATACTTCTAGTTTTTGCTAAGTCAAACTTTATTAACTTTGACCAACCTTATATAAATATAACAACATATATTACATAACTTTTTTATATTATGAAACTAAATTTGAAAATAAATCTAGTGGCTCCAATTTAGTGTTATAAATATTACTATGTTTTTCGATAAAGTTAGTCAAAAAAATTCTAAATTTAACTTAAAACAAGGCTAAAAATACACTTATTTGCAGAGGTAAGGAGTATTCACTCATTTTAAAGTGTATCTATTCTATTTTAAAATATCCAAACGTCTTATACTAGTGCACGGAGGGGGTGCGTGTCAAGAATCTCCAGATCAGTCCATGTTGTATCGCCTGCCACCTGTCGACCGATGGTCGTGTT
The DNA here is from genome assembly GCA_023614405.1 of Avena insularis. Taxonomy (NCBI): domain Eukaryota; kingdom Viridiplantae; phylum Streptophyta; class Magnoliopsida; order Poales; family Poaceae; genus Avena; species Avena insularis. The sequence goes on from JAJUPC010000084.1 coordinate 671,476, forward strand.
TTTCGTCGCGACAAACTGACGAGTGGATTTCTCGTCTGTAATTGTGCATACGTGTGCGCGTGTCCTTGCATGCATGCTGTTCGGTCTATCTTCAGCCTAGCTGCTACATGCATGGCGCGCGGGTCGTGGCGATGAATTAAGGAGGTAGTAGAACCAAAATAATGTTCACGAATGCAGACAGTCATGCACGTAGCAGCCAGCAAATTAATGGCATGCTAAATTCCCAGCCAACCGCACGCGTTCGTACGTACCTCTCGAAGGCGACGGCGAGGGGCGCGACGACGGCGGCGGCGACGAGGTTGCGGTAGACGAGGAGGACCAGCGGGTGCATGCCGGCGTTGAGCGCCACCTTCGACATCAGCATCGTCACCACCGTGAACACCTGCACCAGCACCATCCCCGCCGGCAGCGCCACGCGCTCCACCCGCCTCCTCCGAGCCTCCCTCTTCGCATCCGCCATGACGGCGGCTACCGCCTCCACGCCAACGGCGCCGCCACCTACCGCCATGGCCAGGCAAGGAGTGAGTGTGAGCTCAATTTCTTGACCCGAGTTAACGCCGGGGAGAGGAGCTTGAAATAGATACTAGCCCAGAGCAATACCGTGGGCTGGCTGGCTGGCTGGCTAGTGTGGCTTTGCCTTTGAGTGGTGTTAGTGGGTTTGTTTCGATCTATATACGGCTTCAAATTCGATCTAGGCTAATTTTCACTGCCCTGCAAAAAAAGACAGAGAAATCGACCCAGATACACCAATTAGGGAAGATCTTGTAATAAGACATCCAATAGTGACATCTTCGTTCCTGGTTGAAACAAATTAAACAAAGAGGATATTTGGAAATATCTTTAGAAAACGAGTCATTAAATTTTATATTTTGGCAAGGATATCCTGGAATTAAATACAACAAGTCGTGGTTAATATTTGATGGCAGGCATGCGGGATAAATGCTGAGGTGGCAGGAATATTTTTTTTTGAAAAAGTTTGTAATTAAGAGATGGTGTCTTAGCAACAATCTCTCTCACCATATATTTAGAATATATGATTACTAAAGATAAAGCTAAGAGATCTGTCGAAAAAAGTATTTTTTTGTCCCTATATACTAATCTAGCAACCACACAATACATCCAAGTTAAGGAGTGTGGACTTTTGCTCACCAGGTGCTTCCCTCCCCCCCACCCCCACCCCCAAGGCCCCAACAACCACCCAGCCCACCCCCATTGGCTACCATCCAAAATTTTTAGAACAACCACATATATTTTATTAATTGAAAATCAAGTTACATGAAGTAACACATGTGAACACTATAAGACATACCGGAATAAAATGATTATCTTGAAAATATTGTAGATAAAATCTAAAAGATCGAGAGATACAAAATGGTCCCTAGTATTTTCTGCAACCACCGAATCTAGCGGCCTTCACCAAACTCCAGTGCCGTTGAGACAAACACTGGAAGAGACGCCGAGCCTTCACCATTGTAAGATATAAAAAAGCACCATCGTCAACGAGGCTTTATGAGTCGATGAATAGGCATGTTGCACGCAACGAGGCAAATGTTGTTGTGGTACGCCGACCGGGGGACGTCCCCGTGTTGTCTTGGACCAAGATCTGTCGCCTCCCATCGACGAAGTCGGAGAGGAACGACTGATCCACCACCTCCGGACCAATATCCTTGCTTCAGAGAAATCACCTCGCCCCGGATGCGAGCACCGTCGCAGATAATGACGAGCGCCCGACGACACAACGAGAAACTAATCTCGCTAGATCTAAAGAACGACGAGAAGACCAAGCCATCGATCTGAAGGACCGACTAGCACACGTTGCCATCAACTCCGAGGCTTCGTCGTGAAAGACGCCGCCGGTGTGGGAATATAGTTGACGCAGATTTATTTGCCCATACGCCGCTTCCACCACCCAATGATGCACCACAGCAGAGAGACCCTAACCCTAACTATTAGACGGAGAAACGAGACCCCCTCCCTTCTGCCGTCGGAGCGGCAAACGGAGGGAGAGGGAACCAGCGTTCCCGCCGAAGATCTCTGAAGGAGTTTCTCCGCCGCCGCATGTTAGGGAAGAGAGGCGGAAGCATTTTTTCTTCCCGCTACCATCCGATTTTGAGATACCGGGGTTATCTTGCAGGTTGTGATTAGACTCGCTATGGTATATACTACTCCCTCCGTTTAGAAATATAAGATGTTTAAGATTTGTGAAGCTAATGTATTTAGATAACTTTTAGTGTGTAGGTTCAAATAAATCTACATACTAGAAGATGTTTAGATACATTTACTTTATAAACTAAAACATTTTATATTTACAAATGGAGAGAGTATAAAGTTAATTTCTCGTCGACACAACAGGTACAAGTGTCAGCGGTGCAGCTATTGACGATGACACGGTCTGTAGACGCGTCAGCCGAAACTTATTCATTGCCACTTAAATGCAAAAACTGCTGCGAAAAGTCTTGACGAAACCAACTAGTATGTACAGACACCATCAACCAGCGAGGTGCATGTGCTTTCCTTGCATCGCCGCTTCAATGTGTTTCGCCCTAAAAGCGTGTGTCAGGCGGGAAAAAATGGATGTCCATCAGGCTTGCGAGCAACGAGCTGACTCTACTGTGCGGGTCGTCGGCTCGTCCCTATACAATTGTTTCTACATTAAATTTTTTTTCTAATCGAACTTAAAAAGGTTAGGGCATGTTTGATTCAAAGGATTTGTATAGGAAATTTGTAGGATTAAATCCTATAGAAAATTTTTCTATGATGGTTGTTTGATTTGTAGGATGATTCCTATAGGAAACTTTTCTAGGAAATTATTTGCACTAGATTGCATAGGAAATCTAACATTCACCCAAAACTCTTTCTTAGAATCCTTTGATGGAACCAAACAAACTTTGTTGCATGTGGGTTTCTATAGGATTGAAGTGGACATGACATTGCAATCCTATGGTTTTTCTATTCCTTTGTTTCATATAAAAGTATAGGAATAGGAAAAACATAGGATTGAGATGTCATGCCAACTTGAATCCTATGGGAATAGAAATTTTGTTTGATGTAGCAAAGGAATTTTTCCATGAGGTGTGATCTAATGTTTCTTTCCTATAGGAATTGCACTACAAGATTCCTATAGGATTAATTCCTATAGGATGTGTTCCTATGAATCAAACAATGACATAGGAAAAATTTCCATAGGATTCAAATCCTACATAATTCCTATGCAATTCCTATGAATTAAACAAGCCCTTATTGTGTCCAGCGCGCGTAAATTTCTGCTGCTGGGTACCCATAATCAGGTGAAGTGCTCCCAGGCCCGGTCCAGAGATTTTTGGGGCCCAGGACAAAACAAAAATTCAAGGCCCCTTCATATAAAAATCAAGGCAACAATACCAATATATGTATGTGGCGACGAATGAGTGTCGTAGCATCGTATCGTCTCTATATGTTTTTATATGACTTGTTGCTACGCTTATAACCATTATTTCGCTACGGCCACAATAGCTGGATAGGGGCCGCTAAATAGTTTTAAGTTTACCGTCCTTACACCTTAAATTTTAAGTCCAATCGACTAAAATAATTTGTCTCAATTGACCAAAACCTAACACATTATGTTTCCCCACTTTCACGAACTCGAAGTTGTCTCGGTTGGCCCGGCGAGAGACAACTCATTCATCTCGCTTGCGGTGCTAGAACAACTAGATCAAGTATGCATAGAAGCATAGATAAAGATAGAAATATACTAGAGCAACTCAATAAAATCTTACGAATATTAGATCGGTCGAACTCATATGTCACGGGATAAATCTCAGGATTAGTAGGTTAATCTCAAAAGTCATAAATCCAAATAATATTTATCCCTTGATAAGATCTACTCAATCGATTATCGATGGATTTGTTGCAACAAGAACACCCAATATTAATCATCATCTATAAGTCATTATCAAATCATTCCGTCATCATAACGAAATTAGGGAATCTATAAATATAGAATAGAGACTAACCTTCGCTTAGCTTAGTTCGGTGGAATCAGTCAGTGGCCGGACTTCTCTTGGTGCCAGGGAGTGTGGGGCAGTGGGTGTCGAGCGACCGTACATGTGTAGAAATAAGCAGGAGTATAACCGATCCATGATTTTAGAGAAAGACGAACAAGCGAGGCGGCGCATTTTCCCGTGTACGGCACAGAGAAAAATTGTCACATCCTCGTATCGCAGGCTCCGGCTCGCGATCAGGCTCAACGTCGTCAGCCCGTGTCTTCATGGGGCCCATGGAGCTGCTTACTAGGCCCGCTATAGTTTTGTTTGCGTTGCTTCAGTTGACCTGTGGCTTTCCGTGTTTGCACATCGAGGCAAGACCCTGTAGGGTAGCACTACACATACCTGGGGGCCCCTGATTTTCACGGGCCCGGGGCGGCCGCCCCTCTAGCCTTGTTCTAGGACCGGCCTTGAGTGCTCCGTTCAAAAATATAAGACATTTTAGCTTTGTGAAATAAACATATCTAGATCCCTTTTAGTGTATAGATTCACTTCGAACCTTTATGAATCTATATATTAAAAGACGTCTAGATATATTTGACTCACAAACCTAAAACATCTTATATTTCTAAATAGAGGGAGTGTAACACAGTGTGCACATAATAGAAAGATAATTTTATTAACTTGCCAACTGTTAATAAATTTGTGAAACGAAATTAAGGTATTGGGAATCCGTCTATACTCTAAGGTATGGGGTACCCATCAACTGTGTTACACAGCGCAGAATTAAGGTATGAGAAATCCGTCTACCCTGAGGCTACTTATTTTTTGAAAGGCAATTTGCTGGTCTTATAGGGAGCCCGTTCTAAAGTTTTTGTGAAACAAAAGTATCTAGACATTTTTTTCTATATACATTCGGATTGAACTTACATATTAAAAGACGTCTAAATATATTCATTTAACAAAAACTAAAACATCTTATATTATGAAACGGAGGGAGTGGAATATTTACAGGTTGCCAAGGGCAAGGAACAACCAAAAGGAAATTCAGAGAACAGAAGCATGTCCAAAACCATGTGCACTACATGCTGAAAGCCGTTCAGGGAGGTTCCCAGACCATATCTCTCTCAGCTTTCTTGCTCATGCAAAAGCCCACTCATTTGCATCGTCGTGGATTCCGCGGGCACTAGATCATGTAGGCGCGTGTTGCCGCGCCCGTCCAGAATAGATTGTTAGAAAATTATGAAAATACATTTTAACATCCACACGTTCTGGTGATAATATATGGTCTTATAAACCTGGTGATAGTATATGGTCTTATAAAAATACATTTTGACATCCACACGTTCTGGTTATAAATACATTTTATCCATCTCATGTGAGTTGATAGAATACAAATAATTTCCAGCAGGTTTCACCATGCATTCGTTGCCCCATTCAGTGAATTTGTCCAATTTATTATTTATTTTAGGACAAATCCTTCCTCGTCGTTTCCTTTCAACCCTTTGTCAAATATTTGGCTTCTAAAATTTTGTTGAAAAGATAAAATAGACTTGCTAGTTCAGAAGAGAAAAATGATAAGTTGAGTAAGCAAAAATTCAAAGGTAAGTTTAAGTTGAACACTTATGAATGATTCTTCAGCAACATGTCACATGGGAAATTCAAAGGAAATGCCTTTATCCAAGTGTTAGGCACTAACTCATCAATCCATTCATAAGCCAGTTCACTATCAACTTTCAGTTTGTCCATATTGTTCTGCCACATTGGAATATTAGTTGACATGGAAATAGTGCATATGTCATATTTCAGAGTCTATCCTCTATGTCGTGCCTTTTGGAAGTTTTCTAGCATATGCTTCATAGTAAAATTGTGTTTTGTATCTTGAAATACTATTTAAACAACGTTGATGAGACCATGCAATAAAATAGTGCAAAAATACCATTAAAATCATCCAGATTACTATTTTTCTTGCCTTCAAGAAATCATGGAAAATTAGCACTCAAATTTTCTAATACTTCATTAGATCATGGGAAAATAACATAAAGTTTTCTAATATTTTTCTTGCCTTCTAGATATCATGGAAAATAACTTACATTTTTTCTACTATTTTACTTGCCTTCTATAAATAAAATAAAACCAATATAAATTTTCTTACTAATTTTCTTGCCTTCTAGAAAATATGGAAATTTAGCATTCAATTTTTCTAATATTTTCTTGACTTTTGTAAATCATGGAACAATAACATACATATGTTTACAATATTTCTTACCTTTTAGAAATCATGGAAGAATAACATATGATTTTATACTATTTTACCCGCCTTCAATAAGTCATAGAAAATTAGCATTTGATTTTTTTTATATTTTCCTTGTCTCCTATGAATCGAAAAAATAACATACTGAAAAATTATGGAAAATGATATATATTCTCTATAATTATTCTTGCCTTATAGAAAACAAGAGAAAATATAAAAATTTCTAGTAATATTTTTCTTGCCTTCTATAAATAATGAAAAATTAACACAACTTTTCTAATATTTGTTTGCCTTCTATAAATCCTAGAAAAATAGTATACAAGTTTCTACTATTTTTCTTGCCTTCTATAACACATGAAAAATTACAAAGAATATTTATAATATTTATCTTGCCTTCTATAAATTAGGGAAAAGTAACATACAATTTTTCTACTATTTGTATTGTATTGTAGAAATCATGGAAAATAACATACATTTTATACTATTATTATTGTCTTCTACATATCATGGAAAATTAGCATTTGAGTTTCTAATATTTTTATTTTATTCTATAAAACATGGAAAATAACATACACTTTTACTCTATTTTTCCTTCACGAAATCTTAGAAAATTGATATGCAATTTTCTACTATTTTTCTAGCCTTTTGTAAATCACGGAAAAATATATTTTAAATTTCCAATGTATTATTTCCTTCCATAAATTAAGGGAAAATAAAAATATTATTTTTTATTATTTTATTTCTTTTTAGAAATCATGGAAGTATAATACTCATATTTTCTACTATTTTCCTTGCCTTCTAGAAATCATGGAAAATTAGCATTCAAATTTTCTAATACTTTTCTTCCCTTATATAAATCATGGAAAAATAACATACATGTTTTCTACTATTTTGGTTGCCTTCTAGAAATCATGGAAAAACGAGATACAATTTTCTACTATTTGTCTTGCCTTCTGTAAATCATGGAAACATAGATTCCAAATTCATGAAACCCTACCGTATGTTTATCTCCCACAATAGTCTAGGGATATGTGTTGGTTATGTTCAAATCATCTCTTAGATTGGTGATAAACAAAGATTGTATATTCCACTTCAACTAACCCAAATACAATGGGATAAATGCAATCACTTGGGATTAATTCAAAGTGCTACGAGTAGATGGCCTTTGCACATAGTTTTAATATGGAAACAGTATAAGCATACGAGTGGCATGCATCCTGCTAAGAAACCCCCTTTCAGAAGCATCGTAGCTCCAATATACATTGGACAAATGCTCCTTTGGTTCTACTCCCTCCGTTTGGAAATATAAGATGTTTTAGGTTTATAAAGAAGATGTATCTAGACACATTTTAGTGTCTAGATTCATTTGAACCTATGCACTAAAACGTGTCTAGATACATCTTCTTCACAAACCTAAAACATCTTATATTTCTAAACGGATGGAGTACGTGTCTAGGATTGTCTAAAAGAACATTGTCGCACTGCCACTATCACAGAATAGCTACCTAATCCTGCCCACTCGTTTCACCTCTAAAAATCCCTAAATCTCGACTAATTAGATTCTACTTTGTGAACCCTAGCAAAAAAATCCACATCGATCAGAGAATAGGCTCAGGAGAAAAATTTGGGGCGTATCGTAGTTTTTGGCTCTCCGTTCCAGTCGTGGTAGTGTAGGTGAGCAGCGTCGCGAAGGAAATGACACCACATATGATTTTGACGCTGCCAACTACTTGCTCCAGGTGGGGATTGAAACCACTCCTCAGTGTTAAGTTCCAGGTAGGAGACAAACATGTAAGGCCTTGTTCGGTTTAGGATGGGTTAAAGAGGATTGACAAGTATTGGGGTGGCTTAAATCCCATGCAAGTCAAAATCCACCCCAATCCACCTCATTCCACTCTAATCCTCTCTCAAGAGGATTAACCGAACATAGCCTAAGGATGAAAAATAAAATTGGGGACAAGCGGTCCCTTTTGTCAATTTTCCACGCAAGACATGCGGAGAAGGACCCTGCTCAGAAATAGACAGGTCGTTCTAGAGAAGGGATTTTATGCACATGGGTACAAGTGCTCCCTTAATTTTCAGATTTTTGAAAATTTCAAAACCCAACACTTCTATGTCTCGAAAAATTATGGCGTTAAATATGTAGATGGATATATACAGGAGGAGTGTACGCAAAAAAGTCCCGTTAAAAAATTATATTTTGAAAGATATAAAAAAGGCAAAATTCTGACAGTAAATAGTAGTAAAAATAGTATAAAATAGTTTTTTGTCAGAAAATTATATTATTTGTATTTTCTAAAATACAACATATTTTTAACGGAACATTTTTGCGTACACTCCTCATGTGTATATTTGTCTATATATTTAACGCCATAAATTTTGAAGACATAGATGTGAAATTTTAAAAAATCTGAAAGTGAAAGGGAGCATGGGCGTCCATGTGACTTTCCGGTTGGTTCTAGGCTGATTGTTCATTTGTCGCTCAAAATTTAAATGGCAAGTAGGGGATTGGTCTTTCCTCTGTACCATTGCGGCCATGCATCATTCCAAAGTATTGTTGTCATTTCTCTAATCATTTTAGGGGTCGGTTTGCTGAGTAGAACGCCATGTTTAGACAATGTTTTCCGCAGCAACGCGCTGGGTATATATGATACAGTGGGTATATCTTTGATGGAATGTTGTATATGATTAAACCATATATTCTTTTGAAAAATACATTTTAAAGGAAAATCTTCATCCACATTTTAAAGGAAACTTTTCATCCACACACATCTTTTGAAAATAATCGTTTGTGTTCATGCAATCAAGCAAAGTTAATTTGGTCCAAAAGAAATATTGCATGATTAGTGCGACTTTGGGTGGATCAGGCGACCACGTTATGCGTTTTGCTCAGAATCGGTACAACTTCCCATTGATCATCGTTAAGCCAAGCTGCCATGCCTTACATTTCCGCACGGATTAATCGACTCAGTTATGCCAACTCCATATGTAGTCTGCACTTGCTACGAAACTACACCGGTTTCAGAAAGAAACAGGAACCCTTACCCTGCAAAACTACTAGACTCTGCCGTCCATTCCATCAAAGAGACCTGACCACATTCCTTTGACCTGCGGCAACTGCGCCACGAATGCTTGCCACGGAGGGTAGCCCACGCCGCTGCCCCGGACGCGCCCGTCCATCCTCAGCGACAGGTACCTGCGCATGGTAATTCAGAAAGTTAAGTTTCATCACGAGATTTCAACAATCCCAAGAGCTGAATGTTCAGAGGTTTCACTACTCACACAGGGGAATCAGGTGTCACGTTCGCCAGCTTCTTCTGCTCATCCAGCCATCTGCAACAAGTAAAACCCCAATCAGACTAGTAACACAATTCGCCATTGCTACTTCCTCTTCGTGTGCGAGAGCAAGCCAAGGTGCGGAAATAATTAGCTCAGCTTGAGCTAGCTGCTTCAGACGTACTTGCCCCATTCGGCGGTGAAAACCGGCGCGAGCTGCCAGAGCCTCCTGCTCTTCTTCGCGATCTCGTCTTCCTCCTCCGGCCCCTCGTCGAACTCCAGCGCCGGCGCGTTCCCGTCCGTGGGGAAGGGGAGCACCAGCACGCCCCTCTCCATGAGGTCCTTGAGGAACGGCTTGCTCCGCCGGAACGACTCGGTGACGAACTCGGCGGGGCCCGCGACGATGACGAGCCGCGCGCTGCCCCTCAGCTCGCTCACCGTCACCGGCACGACCCTGTCGCCGACGCGCATCTTCAGCCTGGACAGGTTCTCCTCCCGCGTCAGCCTGGCCACCTGCGCGTCGCTGGCCTTGCGGTCGCGCGAGTAGAGGAACGCGAACACCGCCACCGCCGCCACGTCGATGCCCAGGCCCTTGAGCGTCTCCGCCGCGCCCGCCGCCCTCGCGGGGTTCCCCAGCGCCGGGAGGAGCTGCGTCAGCGCGATGAGGCTACCCAGGCCCCCGCTGGCCATGAACGCCAGGTAGAAGAACATCCGCACCGACCGGTACGGGGACAGCACCTCGCTCCTTATCTTGGCAATGGAGCTGCTGCTGCCGCCGCCGCCGCTGCAAGCAAGAATCGCTTCGGATGAACAACGAGTCCAGAGAGCAGAAGCGCTTCGGTTGCCGAGAAGAAACAAGACGAAGAAGACTACCTTACCTCGTTGCCCGGAGCCGCGGAAGGGGTAGGGGAAGGCTTGTTTGCGGCGGAGCATCGGGCGCCGCGCCCTGCTCTGCTGCTGCGGGATAAGGCGAAGGAGGCCGACGGCTTACGGGAAATCGGCGGCAGCGAGAGGAGAGGGGTGGAGAGGGAGGCGGTGGACGGCGAGGGGATCGGCCGCACCGCCATCGTCTTGCAAACTGCAGGTTTGCTCGAGCTGCCTGGCCAGACCGGAGCCTCTCGCTGCGACGGAGGGTAGGATTCCCTTTCTTTTCCTCTGCTTTTTTTAACCGCCACTCGATTTGTGGCGGCAATCGCAACAGCAAGGGAGGCTGCAGGCAAGGCAAGGCCCTGGCCTGGCCTTGTACCAGCAACCACTCTGCCGTACCAAGGCACCAGCTTCCCTCCGCTCTACGTTTTGCCTGGCTTTCTGAATGCCAAGTTGCTATGCATTCTCTCCAATTAAAAAAAAAAGAAGTTGCTGTGTATTCTGGTAGCAATAGAAGATAAATTCAAATTAAAAAAGAAGATGTTTCTGTGTTATTTATGCTCCACAGTCCAGAATCCAGAGGCAGAACAAACATCCAAATGGAATTGCAAAAATTGCAGCAATGGTTACACTTCCTACAACTGGGAAGCTGATGGATTGATCTGACACTGAACAAATCCGAAATATTTGCTGATATATTTGAGTTCCTAAACAAAAAGCTTGTCCTAATGAATTGTCAAGAACAGGGCTTCGACTGAAATTATGGTTACACTCCGTCAAAATCTGAAAGCTACCGCAGTTATCCCCATGCCGATTTCTAGCACACAACCCAAACAAACTCCACACATTTGGTGCTATTTGAGTTCCCGAGACAGGAAAAATTATCCAAATAAATTTAAAAAGGAAAATCCTATCGAAAATAGTATGGTTACAATGTCTCAAAGGTGCAAGCTTAACTCGGTAAGCTACATGAGAATTTCAAGCACACAAGCTGATTTTCGCTATGATAGCAGAGTTGCAGAGACTATGCCGTATTGTAGGCAAACTTCAGCTTCTTTAACTGCTCCTCCAGCAATGGGTGGCACTTCTCGAACGACAATGTCCTCAGGGAGACCGGCAAGCCCTTATGTGGCAACGACTGAATCTTCGGACAGCTGAATATCCGTAGGAACTGGAGAGAGGACAGAGTGTGCAATTCTTCAGGGAGTGCAAGCAGATTTCCACAGTCCTGAAACAACAACTCCTCCAATGATGGAAAACACTGACACAACTTGTTGCGCGGACCATGAACAATCACAGAGTCGCTGGACTGGTACAGGACAAGGGTTTTAAGAGTAGGTACTGAACTTCTCATCATCAGGCTAAGAAGAGAGGTACTACTGATGGTTAGACACACTAGCTTTTGCAATCCCTGGCCTTCACCGTTGTCGAGAAACATCGACGGATCAAGGTCTGTCAATCTAGGACAGTTCACAATGTGCAGATTGATGAGTGATGAAAGGTAGTGCAATCCACCCAAGGATTGCAGGCTGCTGCAGTTATCCACATACATCCCTCGGAGCGATCGTAGCTGCGAAACTACTTCTGCTGGAAGGGATAGTAAATTAGGACAATCGTATATAACCAAACTTACGAGTGAAGCCAGATTATGCAAGCAGGATGGAAGTGATCCATCAACATAGCCGCATGACCTCATAAGCAATTCTTCCGTAGATGGTGGAAGTGTCAGTCTCCTTGTGTGTGGAAGTTCTGGACAATTTTGTATTTCCAATATGCGAAGAGAAGCAAAGCCCCGAAACCTCTCCACAGGGACCAATGCTAGCTTTGAGCAGTTCATAACTGTTATTTCATTGATTCCCTGCAAGCTCTCTGGCTGTAGACACTCATCGAGACTCCTCAAATTTCTGCATCGTATGATGTGCAAACTCCTAAGGGAAGAAGGGAGGCTGGTAACTTCAGTTAGGAAAGGGCAGTTCGAGAGACTGAGTTCAGTCAAGTAGCAAAGAGTTCCAGCTTGCAACCAAGATGGTGTTTGGATGCCGCTGTAGTACTTCAGTTTCAAACTGGAAAGGTTGGGATGTGGCTCAAGTGATTCGGCAATCATGCTTGCTTTTGTACACTCAGTATTGCTAAATTCTGCATTACCGACATGACTTGGAGACCATTCCATAATCAACCATTGTAGGTGTGCTTTTGTGTTCATCTTGGCTTTTAAAGCATCATCCTTCACAACATTCTCAAGATTCCTAACATGTAAAATTTCAGTCAGCTGTGTCATGTCCTTCAGTTCTGCGATTCTATGCCCTTGTCCTTTTGGAATTTCAAATATGAAAGAGCTTTCAAGTGATGTCAAACTACTAATATTGCTCATCACCGAAGTAATCGGTTCATTCATGTAACATTTCCTCAGATTGGCTAATCTAGTCAAGCCCTTGGGATGGTTCTTCAGAGGGACGTTCAGTGCATTCAGAATTTGCAGATTGCTTAGTTGGCAAATGGATTCAGGCAACCACTGGATCTTTGTGTAAGAGATATCAAAATATCGGAGAAGTTTTAGATTGCCAATATTCCTAGGGAGCTCTTTGATCACACATTCCCGAAGCACCAGCAAGCGGATATTACCAAGTTTATCAAACAAATTAATGAGTGAATAACTCAACTCTTGCCCAGACATACCGAAGATCAAAAGCGACCGCAGCTTTGAGTATCTACCCAATTCAACAAACTTGCCCAGTTCAAGATGCTTGGTGCACACTGACAGATGGCGAACAGTGGAAGGAATTTTCGGAAGGCATTTCTCATCAGTCAGACAAAAACACTCATCTATAGAGAGTGACTGTGCTAGATCAGACATCAGGTCGTGCATGACATAACATAAGTCACTGAACATGTGTTGCTGAAAAAAGGACCTGCTGAGCAATTCTTTCAAGCATTTGTTCCCAAAGTCCTCTCGAGGCGAGATGAAGCCTTCTGCAACCCACATGTCAATCAGAGTCTCCTTGCTGAAGATATGCCCTTTTGGAAAAATCGCACAGAACCTGAAGCATTGCTTGAGGTGTGGTGGGAGGTACTGGTAACTCAGTCGGAGAGCCGGGAGAATGCCTCCTGCGCCTTGCTCAAGCTCCCACAACCCATTTTCCATGACTATGCTCCAATGCTTTGCGGTCATGTCAGAGCTCAGTGCCCCACCGACAGTCTTGGCAGCCAGAGGGGAGCCCTTGAGCTTATGGACAATCTTCTTCCCAATGGCCACCAATTCAGGATGTTCTGCAGGGTCCTCGTCACCAAATGCATACTGCTCGAACAGCTCCCAGTAAGCCTCCTCCGGTAACCCATCCAGACATACCAGCTCCGATGCTCCAGCCGCATCTGCAACCTTGGAAGAGCGGCTGGTCACCAAGATGACACTTCCAGGATGCCCATACTTCAGCGGCGCAATGAGCGTCTGAAACTCTGCACTGTCCTCACACCAGGCATTATCAAGGACAAGAAGGAACCGCTTGGATCTGACCAAATCCCTGACAACCACCTGAAGTGAGTCCAAATTGACCAGACCAGGTTGCGCTGCCGCCCCCTTGGTCGCCGACTCCATGATCTCTTTCGTCGCCAGTGTGACGTCCAGCGATTCCGGCAGGCAAACCCACATCCTCGAGTCGAAGTGGTCCTGTACCCTTTGGTCATTGTACACAAGCTGCGCCAGAGTAGTCTTCCCCACGCCGCCCATGCCGAGAATCGCCAAGACGGCCACGCCGTCACGGTTCTTCCGTCGCTTCGCGTTGCTGCAGTCACCCCCTGAATTATGGGCACAGACTGGATTCAGAAGTAGACGGACCACATCCTCGCGCTCCCGGTCTCTGCCAAGGACCACGGGCCTCCCGACGAACGAGCTTGTTTCCCGGAGCGTGCGCCGAGTCGTCGCCTTGCCAGGCGCGTCCAGAGAGGCGATGGCCCGCTCCAGGTCGGTGGAAGCGTACTCGAGCCGAGACCTGACGCCTCTGGCTCTATCCGCGGCGCCGGTGACCAATCCACGCAGGAAACTGCGCACGGAAGGGAAGAACCTCTGGCTTGACTGCTTCTCGGTCGTGGCGAGCTCGTCTGCGAGGTCCTCGGCGTCGTAGGCGGCGTCCTTGAGCTGGGTGAGGAGATCGGCGATACCTGGGTTGGCGAACCTCCACTGCTCCCCTCGCTCAACCAGCGCGTGCACGCGGGACAGCACGGAGCGCAGTCTGTCTACGTCGTCGCCGAGGCCGGCGTGGGCGCCCCACGCGTCGGCGGCGGCCGACAAGCCGGTAGTCAGGAGCCAGTCCATGGAGGGGGTGGCCGAGTAAAAAAGTGGTGGGAAAGGCAGAAGAGGATAGAATGGGGAACGGAGGGCCTATTTGGCAAGCTCTGGATTCAACATTTCTCCGATGCTACTCCTCCGTGTCAAGAACTCGAGATATATAGATTTGCCAAGAGCATCTCCACTCTCCTACCCAGCACACCGATCCGGACTCAAATTTTGGTCCGGACGCCGAAAATCGGCCCAGTCGCGTACCTAAGGAGCTGTTTTTGTCCGGATTTTGGCGTGTTTTGGTCCGGCCTACCCAGGCCGAACCCAGGTTTCCGGGTATGCCCTGGGGACGTCGGACGCCGAAAAAAGGGCGTGGGCTAGCTCTGTCGGCGAGACAGTCCCATTTTCATCCACTCCACTCGCCCAGACTGCCGCAAGAGCTCTGTCGCCATGGCTTCGCCGACTACTTCGCCGACCAGCCACTCCATGGACAGTTTGCTCGAGGAGGACGAGCCATACCATCTACAGGGTCCTCTTACCGAGCCTGATCATCAGGTGCCTCCAACATGGGCTGCATTCATCGCAATGCGTCAGGAGATCCGAGATCCGGCGATGCATCAACAACTGCAGGATGATCTTATCGAGCACCTATGGACACGCAGGGGCAACACGACGTAGATGCTAAGCATGAACTGGCCGAAATATGTTGTAATTTTATTGCAGGCCGAACTATGTTTACAGTACGCCGAACTCTGTTTAAATTTTTGCCGAACTTTGGTCTCAAAGTGTTCTGTAATCATCGTATAACGAACCATGCCGAAATTTGGGCGAATTTTAGCCGAATTTGAGCCGAATTCTAGAGGGAACGGGCGACCCGGGAACTCGGCTGTACGCGAGTGGAAATCGGGCGCATTTCCAGTCGAAACTTGCGCCCGTGCGGTTTGGTCCGGATTTCGGCCGGGTTCGGCCAACGAGTGGAGATGCTCTAAGGGAAAATGAGACACCTCTCCCGAGATCAAATCTGGCCAACGGACCGGCCCGGCACGGCCCAGACACGGCACGCCTTAAACGGGCCTGGCCCGACACGGCCCGCAGCGGCCCGCCTAGCTCGCATGCCGTGCCAGGCCGGCACGCGTGCCCGGCTGTGCGGCCCAAGCCCGGCCCCGGCGTCTGACGGGCTGGCTCGCGGCACGGTTTGGCCCGTGAAGCACGCAGGCCTGTTATACTTTTCCGGTGGCCCGTCAAAATAAACCTTCAATAATAATTGAATCAGTAGTATATCAGCTAGCGTTTGATGCTCTAGTGGTTGAGTGCACTGCAGAACAGCACAAGCCACGTGTCGGCCCGCCCAGGAACAGCCCGTTGGCCAGGTTTGCCCGGGATCGTGTGATTCCTATCCCCGGGTGGAAGTGTCGCTCGGTCCCGCGTATCCCGGGTCCACCACTTCCGTTTATCCTCACATGCGACAGGATTTCCCTTCTACTCGTTCTCCTAATCAAAATCCATAGTGTCGCCCCTGTCCTTTCGCGATGCGCTGCCCTGCTCCTTCCCTGGTGCGTCGCCCCTGCCTCCCCTCCCTCGGTGCGCCGCCCATGCCTCCCCTCCCCCGGTGCGCCTCCCTTGCTCCTCCCCCACCACGCGTCCATCAAGCTGCCCCCATACCTCGCTGCGATCGGAGGTACTGCTATGGGGAGACGGCGGTGATGCTTCTTGTTGGCTCCGGAGATGCTCCTCGTCGTCAGCCTACGATGCTTCCAGCCACAGGCGGATTTGCTTCCCAACCCGGGGTACTGCAGCTACAAAGGGGTAGCCATCGATGCTACCCACAGCGGAGAAATTGCTAACCACGGTGCCGTGGCTGCGTTCCTCGGTGCCCGTTACATCCGTAATGCTACGCGTTACATCCGTTGCTACCTGCGGTTACTCCTCGACCCTTGATGCTACATTCGGTGCTCGCCGATGCGACCTCCGGCCCCGTCGTTGCTACCTCCGGCGCCGGCCATTGCTACCTCCGGCCCTGTCGTTGCTACCTCCGACGCCCGCCGATGCTACCTCCGACGCCCACCGTTGCTACATACGCCGCTCGGCGATGCTACATGCATTGCTACCTCCGGCGCCCGCTGACGCTACCTCCGTCCCCCATCGTTGCTACCTCCGGCGGCCGCCGATGCTACCACAGGCGCCCGAGGATGCTAGTTGCGTCCCTACCCTCGTGTGTTCTCCGGCGATGGCGATGTTGCTGCCATGGGAGGCGGCGGTGCTTCCTACAGGGAGGGTGGGAGTGTAGCGAGCGCAACCTTATCAGGAGATCTTGCCAGAGGATTTGCAGGAGTGCCGTCGTGTCTCCCGTAGAGACTATGACGGGGAAGGAGGAGGGTGGATGCTGATGCGCGATGTTGGGGATGTTGTTCGTGGTGGGCTGAGTCAACACGGGATTTGATCCCGGGGCAGGACACGTGTCGCTCTCTCCACCCGGGGATCGCAGACTTTTATCCCCCGGGGGACGCATAGTAGTGCCCATTTGCTAGGGGCGTGTTTGGTGGGTCGCATGCTCGTTTCCCGCACCGGGCCAATAGAAATAAGCCTGTTTAGAGACTCGCACGTTGGGCCGATCTCGCATCGCATGGTCTTAAAACATCCCAAATCATGGCCCGCTAGAAACGTCAAAATCGGACATTTCCGTGAGGACAGGACCTGGGGAGCCAAAAGCGAGCACGCGGTTGCACGTGGGGGGAGGCGGGAGACGTCGTGACGCATCGGGAATGCGCGCCATAAATCCCCTCACCGCTCTCTCTCTCCCTCCCATTCACAACCGCCCCTTCCTCCCCCTCACCGTCGACGGTTCCTCTCCTGTCGTAAGAACGAAGACCACCAGCGCGACAAGAAGACGGGGGTAGATCAAGGAGGCTACTTTGCTTTTCATGGTCGGAGCAGATCTACTACTACGATTGCGGCTGCTTCTTCTTCTTCAACCCGAAGCTCGAATCCTACAACAATGGAGGTAAGGCCTTGAACCACCGACTCTCTAAGGTTTTAGCAGCTCAGATCTTCCTCCTATGGACTCATTCCCCAAGTATGAGTGACATGCACAGTAGATTTCGACCTATATGTGCTAGTTATGGTCGATTCGATGTGTTAGGGTCTTTTTTTGCTTGTTGTGCCTTCGTAAGCACTAGATCTATTGATGCATTGGTTCCATCTATGCTTGTTAGTGGCTAGATTCCGGCAGATTTGGTTATTAGGGTTCCTTCGATTGGGAAATTGGGGATTTTGCACTGTTCATCTTCTTGTATCTAGGCCGATGATTAAAACTGTCACCGAATGACACTGAGGGTGATTCTGTACTACCTTCAATCGTTCATAACAAACCATGTCGTGCATTGTACTAGGTAGTATAGAATCCTCTCCCCGGTGTTTGTGGGCACCTCATATATGAGGCCTTCATTACTTTGCACAACACTCTTCATGATCTCCTTCTACGGCCGATGATTAATTTGCATTATGTGGCCAAGATCCCATTAGGTTGCATTTCTAGCGTGCCTGTTATGATTGATCTTGGACACACAATGCCTGATATGAGGCATAATTTATGTGACTGCCGATGATTAGATACACACTGCAATCTACTAGAAGTGTTGATGCTTTTGAACCCGGTTCTGTCATCTATTCTAGATGATGGAACTTGGTTCGGTAGTATCATCGCTTCATGTTGTCATTGCTTTGTGCTATGAGGAAATTGTACTTTATTTCATGAACGCAGCTTGTAATGACACCTAGTACAATGTGTTCATAGAGCTGGTGCTATATGAACCGGATGGTATGCACAAAATATTGGTTGTGCACGTCATCTGATTCCCTGTAGCACCAGCTGTACCTTGTTTGTGCTAGTTATTCTAAAGATGGGCATCATTTTTGCTTTATTTGGCCGATTATTACTTAAATAGCACAATGACATGCAAGGGATCCTCTCCATGAACAAATTTGTGTGCTAACCAAATCCATTGTTCATTTTTGTTGCTCATGGAGAGAATCTCTTTGCTTGATGTGCCATTGCATATTTTATTTTTTTGGACAGGTAAGACCCACAAGGGCCTAGAGTCTGCATTAACTAGCGGCGGGTGAAACATTTACAACAAGGGCCCCAGAGAATAAGGATAAATCAAATAGGCCCCTACAAATTGCAAGAAACACCCTAACTAGGATCGCAGAAACGCGATCGGATCCAAAGTCCCGACAATGACCCGGGACCTCCATGCGCGGCCACCACTACTACCACCGGGGATAAAACCACTTGGGTAAGCAGCGGCAATGATCGCCTTGCCAAGATCCAAAATACCTCCCACTTTGGAGGAAGAAGATGCTCGAGGTTCGCAAGCCGAGCGCAGTAGGGTCACCCTTGTGACCGCAAGAAGCAGCGGCTCGCCTCGCCATTACTGAGAAGCTTCTGCAGAGGGCGCAGACTCAAGGGACCCTCGGCACCACCTCCAAGAACTAGTAGCCTTGCTAACATCGGCATCTTCTTCCTCGCCACCATGACCGGCCGAGAAGAAGGACAAGGGAGCAAAGCCACCAAGCATATGGAGATGGTTCCAGGCACGACATATTGAAGGAGCGGCAAAGCAGCGGTCGCAGATACCCTTCCCCTCGCCACCACGGCGGGTCAGAAGGAGTGTCGCGGCACCATTCACTCAACTCCACAGAAAGGAGCCCATGTCGCGATGTTGCGTCACCTCTCCACCACGGCCGGCTAGAAGCAAACCAACAGCGCCATTCCACTCCGCCTCAAGGACACCAGGATACAAGGCAGGTTTATTTGAGGCTACCCTGCTCACCGACGCTGTCACAAGCTCCGGCGGTCGAAGCATAAGGACAGCGGGGCAAGACCCTAGTCTCCAAATCCGCTTGCCAAGATCTAGGAAAAAGCAGCCACCGAGCAAGACGTCCACTACTAGCAAACAAGCTAAAACCCTAATCCTATCTACTCTGGCGCCAACTCTCGGCCACCACTCGCCGGCTAGTCCGGCAAGGGCACCATGGGAGGGGCCCGGCTTCGGGAGGAAGATGACCAGAGGCTGCCTCTAGGTTCGTGTGAAGCGGTGAGGAGGGGTAGGGGTAGTTTGCATCGGTCGTGCCATTACATATGAGGCCATGTGTTATGACGATCACATGTGTTACGTTTATTTATCATGTTTGATCACATGTGTTACGTTCATTCATCACATCTGATCACATGTGTTGATTCTTATTGTAGTGCTCGAAGACGTTGATCGGAGGTGCACTCCCCACCAATGGAGGAGCATGCTCCTATAGAGGTTTGTAGCATGGAAAACAAAAAAATCTATCGCATGAACACAAACAAGCCAAGATCTATCTACTAGATTTTAGCAACGAGTCGATTAGAGTACTCACCCTCAAAGATTCCAAAGCGGTTAACGAGAGCAGATTCTCGTGGGTGATGTAGTTGTATACTTGTCGATCTCAAGATCGCGTAGACGATCCTTCCAGCGCTGCGTTCCGGCAGCGCTTCCGTAGTCGTTCACACGTTCGATACTCGATGAAGACCTTCCTCTCCCTTGTTCCAGCAGGCAGCGGAGGTTGTAGTTCTCACCTCGCGATTCCAGCAGCCCGACGGCGTGGTGTCGGAGGTAGAGAGAAGATCCTGTAGGGCTTCGCCTAAGCCGGAGCGGGTTATAGTGAAGAATTAGGGTTTCCGATGATCTAGGGTTTAGAGGGCCAGAGAGGAGGAGGCGTGGCCGACGGTGACTAAGGCGGTGATAGCGAGCCGACGGCGGCGGTTGCGGCACGCTGCGGCGGCTATGTGGGGAGGGGTTGGTGTTGTTGTTCCTTGGGGCACCCCTCCCCTCTATTTATGAGAGGGAGGGCAGCTTGGGATAGGGGAGTTTGAATCCTTCCCCAACTCCCTCTCCTAGTTGGCTTGTGGTGGAGGGAAAGAAGGATTCTTTCCTTCCTCCACGAGGATACATTGTCCCAGTTTGACTTTTCAAACTTGTCTTTTGACTTTCAATTTGGAGCTTAATTTCTTTCTTATAAATGTCCAACCAAGTGAACTAGTACATAATGCAATCATTACACTTACTCATGAAACATTCATGTACCCTTCCCCTTCTGGTCTGGTGAACCTTCTAGACCCTTCTAGATCATTCCGATGAAAACACCGGAATCATTCCTGAACTCTGAAATTGAACTTTACTTATATGAATCTTATTCTCCGGACCATTCCAGATCTCCTCGTGATATCCCAGATCCCATCCGAGACTCCGAACAACATTCGGTCTCCCTACTTACATTCCATATCTACTAAACAACATTGAATCCTTAAGTGTGTCTCCCTACGGTTCGTGAATTATGCACACATGACCGAGACTCTTCTCCGATCAATAACTAATAGAGGAATCTGGAAATTCATATGGCTCCCACATATTTCTACGATTACTTCATGATCGAATGAACAATTTACATACGATACCAATTTCCCTTTGTCTCACGATACTTTACTTATTCGAGGTTTGATCGTCGGTATCTCTACATACCTAGTTCAACCTCGTTACCGATAAGTACTCTTTTCTCGTTCCCGTGATATATGATCCCTTGTGAGCTAGTCACATGCTTGCAAGCTAATTGGATGACATTCCACCGAGAGGGCCCAGAGTGTATCTATCTATCATATGGATGGACAAATCCCACTCTTGATCCATGTGCCTCAACACATACTTTCTGAACACTCAATGCCACCTTTATAACCACCCAGTTACGAAGTGGTGTTTGATGTCATCAAAGCATCCATCCGGTGATGGTGATTAGCATGGTCGAAGGAATTAGGTTACTATGTATCAGAAAGCTTATAGCAAGTGAACTATATTAAATGAGTTGATCTTTATGCTACGCTTAACTATAGGAGTATGTCTATCACATCATTCTCCTAATAATATGACCCTGTTGTTAATAACATCTCAATGTTTATGATCAGGAAACCATAATCATATATTAACCAACAAGCTAGTTTAACAAGAGGCTTTACTAGGGACTCTTTTATGTTTACAAATCACACAAGTATTAATGTTTCCTGTTAATACAAGTATAGCATGGTATGTAAACATTTATCATAAGCATGAAGATATGATAAAAAACACTTTATTATTGCCTCTTGGGCATATCTCCAACAGTCTCCCACTTGCACTACAGTCAATAATCTAGTTTCAAACCTTTGTGCATTCAACACCTATGGCTTTCTGGTGTTATATTTACACGAATGCTAGTGGTCAACTGATCTCCGGATCCGACACTTTCAGGTTCGTGTGTAATTGCATGTCTTTGCGTCTCTACGTATCACTCATTCTCTAATGAGATGGCTTTGTATAAATTCGGTCATTTGGTGAGACCTTTAGTTCCTTGGGGTTAAAACATGTTGATAACATTGTCGTATAATATATCTTCATGGTACTATCCCGCTGTGAACAACACCTAGTTTGATAACAAACTACTTGAGACAAATACCCTCTTTTACTGCTATAATAGCAGTCATATACTTAGCCTTTTGTTGTAGTATCTGTCTTGACTTTGGAACTCATCCAAATCCATTATGGAACTTACTTTCCATTATATTATGCCACCCTTAGTTTAGATTGAGATAAACTTAATTTGTACTTTGTGACAAAACTAGTATCAATGTAATACTTTTACAATGAACTAACCATCTATTTGTCACTTCTACAAAATAATATATTCTTAGTTCTTCTACAAGATCTTAAGAATATCTTTACTATCGTCCAATAACCATCTTATGAATCATTCTAGTATATGATCATAACATTTAGATCATAGGACATATCTGGATTTGTACACATCACATCATGATTGATAAAATACTCTTTGTGATTTTATCTATCAAGTATCAAAAACACTTGAATCTTGATTCAATCCTTCCTGTGCAACAAGAACCTTTCTTGTAGTTTCTATATTGAACTCATTAAATATCTCATCTATGTACTTCTGGCACAACCATATTAGTGTCTCAATTTATCCATATAGACATTGATGCCAAATATTCAGGTTCTGCCTAAGCCTTTTGATGACCCACAAGTATAGGGGGTGTATCGTAGTACTTTTGATAAATAGGAGTGTCGATCCCAACGAGGAGCAGAAGGTGTTGAACAGTGGTATGGAGCAGGAAATCCCTGTGAATACTTAGCAAACAGATTTTTAGTGGTTTTCTGACAAGGCAACAAAACAAGGAGCAAGTAACAAAGGTAATGAACAAACAGAGCAAGTGGCCCAATCCTTTCTTAGCAAAGGACAAGCCGGTGGAAATACTTATAAGGACCAAACGTTCTCGAGGACACATGGGAATTCTGTCAAGTGCTTTCGCTTCAAGTAGTTGAGTACTCTTCTTTGGTGTTTGTAAGTGTTGTATGGGTGAACCTGTGCTAACATACCGCCCTTCCTATGACTAATACATACTTGTGATTAAACCCCCTACAAACATCCGTAACTATAGGAAAGTAATTAAGATATAAATCTAACCACAACCTTAAACTCTGAGATCCTACACTCCCTTGTGCAAAGGTGTCCTGACGGGGGTTCAGGTTTCTGTCACTTCGGCAACCCCACTATTAGTAGCCAAATACACAATGCATCCCCCTAGGCCATAAATGGTGAAGTTTCATGTAGTCGACGTTCACATGACACCACTAGAAGAATAGCACCACGACTTAAATACTAAACCATTGAATAATAATTCAACCCAGATCCACTAATAACAACATGACTTTTCCCATGTCCTCAAGAACTAGACGAACTACTCACAAGACATCATATGGATCAAGATCAAAGATGATATGATAATGGATAACAATCTGAACATAAACAATAATCCAATGGTTCCACTCACAAGCATCAACTACAATAGTAATCAACACCGGGAAAGTTTCCCCTAAGAACTAAAGCAATATCCAACACAACTGTTACAGCGGGACGGAGTGGTGATGATGGTGCTGGTGGAGATGATGGTGTGGATGATGATGATGATGATCCCGATGAAGCCTAGCTTGATGACGGTGTTGATGGCGACGGTCTCCCCTCTCCGGGAAGGAATTCCCTCGACAGAAATCTGTCTGCCGGAGAGATCTTTCTCTCTCGTTGTTTTCCGCCCCCAGAGGCGGCGAAAATCTATCTGTGGTCGCTCCCATGGTATTAGGGTTCCGTAGGGAAGATATAGGCGAAGGGGCGGAGTCGGAGGCCGGGCAGGTGGGCCACAACTGCCCTAGGCGCGGGGTCAGGTGAGCCTAGGGGGGTGGGCCCCCTGAGGCCCATCTCCCTCCCTCCTTCTGCCTTCCTTCGTCTTCTGGTAAAATAATATGTTTCCATATTTTTCTGGTATTTTTCTGATCTTTGCGAAATTGGACCGAAACGCCTTCTTTTCCATCACAATCCAGACTCCGGCAGTCCATCCTCCAAGAATCATCCCAACATGCATAAACAGATGAAAAAGCCATAAGTAACACCTCATAACAAGACAAACATCAATGAATAGAGGTAAATTATGATATGGAATGGTGATGCAAATTGGGCGTATCAACTCCCCCAAGCTTAGACTTTGCTTGTCCCCAAGCGAATACTAAGCTCAGTAAACATGTCCACAGGTTTATGGAGTGAAGTGTCGATAAAAGAATACGAACAAGAAGCATCACACTTACCACTGCACAACTCATAGAAGAAAGCAACTCACCATTATATAACTTAGCTTGCAACCAAGTACAACAGTCACAATAGAGATGCATAAAGATAAATGATAATTGGAATTGGCAAACTTGTTCTTGGTCATATAACACCTGGCAAATAGTTTCACAAAAGCTTTTTGTAGAAGTTTCAAAACAGGAGCACTCTTTGCTCAAAAAGGTTTTTTCACAAGTGAAGTCTTTCAAAGTAATACTCAATAGATGAGAGTTTTGTGCAAAAAAGGAAGATAAATAACATGATTGAATAAATCACCATATGAAAGCTTGAAACACAACAACTCAAATGCTTGCTGGAGATAGAGAGGAAGTAGGTTTACTGACTCAACTGGGAACTAGGAGAAAGGTCCCTTTATAGAGGGTAGTAGGGATTACAAGTCATAAAGAGCTTCCAAAAGATTATGGTACTTACTAGCTTTGAGCCCTCATTGCCCCTATCATAAGCATCTTGAGATGATTAAGGTTAAAGTGAACAAAGACAGAGTATATGCTTGACGAAATATAAGTTGGCAATCTCATGTCCCTTGAATATGAGGGCCACTCCTCATGCATACTCAACTTTGGGCCCAGTTAAGTTCTTGTCATTGTAAGTATTTGCATATCATTGAGAACCGCCAACGGGGTACCCCTTGCACATGGCACAGGAGCTTTCCCATAACCAAAATGACAAGGCAAGCAGACAATGAGCATCTCAGCAATCTTTTTATTTACCATATGCATAGCTTTTTATTGAGGATGCTTCATAGATGACTCACTATGGTGATGCTGCAAGTTTCCACCATGATTAAGCATGGCTTAGGCTAGTGGCCCAGGCATTTCTCTAACACAGAATACAAACTCCATGGACTTACAAGTTCCCTCTTTATTTCACACTTTTGACATCCATAGACAAAAGAGCACGATATCAACTGTGTACAGAGTACAAGTGCAATGTTCAAAAGGTTCCCCGTGACAGCGTGGTTCTGCTAATTCCAACGTATAGACGCAAACATATACAACTCCGATGTTCACAATGGTTCAATTTTATTAGGGGCAAAGAAATAAAGTGTGCCATCAAGTTCGTGAGAGCTTTACTAACTAGTTTTCACATGACAAAATACTTTTTAATTCGAAAGGTAGATGAAGCTTGAGAATTTGCTAGGAATAGCAACAACTACTAGGTAGATATGGTGGACACAAGTGGCAAATGTTTTTGGTTCAAAGGGTTTTGGAAACATGAGAAGTATACCTTCGGAAAACTGGTTTTTGGCTAGCAAGGCTGGGTAGCAAGCAAGATAGTTGAAAGAAACAAGCAAACACACAAGTAATAAATCCAAGCATGCAATCTTCCTTGAAGACACAAAAGGATCTTAAATAAAGAATATTGAGCTTATGAGCCAACAAGAAAGAAAACAAATGATACAAAATACCTATAAGCTTTTTCTTTCTTTTCCTCTTTCCTAGTAATGCTACTGACCAGAACTCGGTTTGCTAAAACCAATTTAGATCCACTTGATGATCCCAAAGTGGTGCCAATACTGATCAACAAGATCCATCATATAATAGAGATTGCAAACTAAAATAAGAAGTGCAAAAAGTAAAAAATGAGACTTCTCATTAATATTCCAATAAAGGCACTCACACCAAGGGATACATAGATAACCAACTAAAGGAGAGATACTTCCACATGCAAACCAAACTATAAGATAACCCCCTTTACCATAGATATGAATCCACTAAAAAGTTAAAAGATAAAAGATAATGGTGGTGATACCGCGGCACTCCCCCAAGCTTGGAACAAGCCAAGGGGATGCCAAACCTGATGATGAATTACTCCCTAGGTGGTGGTGGTGTTGCCTTGTCATCATCAAACTTCCAAGGCAATGGTTCCCCATCCAAAAAGGATGTCCTTGTCTCCGCAATCCTGAAACTAGCAGCAGAGTTTATGCGATCAAATCTAGCCTCATACTCACAGTTTTGGTTCTGTATGTCATAGAGTTGTGCTTGCAATTGGTTGGTGGTCCGACGGAGTGAAAAGATCTCTTCTCGGAGCTCAGATACTTCTCCCTCGTGCTTGGTGATGAGTTCTAAACTTATCTTGTGAATAATATCCACCTCGCGTTCTGCCATCTTCTTGTACCTGAAAACTTCATGTTCTAATGCTTCTATCCTGTCTTCTAGACTACCTTCTCCTTTAGGGCCTTGAACTTCTTTAATCTGTACCTTCCCCTCCTTGAGGATCAACTCTTTGGGATGAATCCTCAACTCATACATGTACGGGTTGAGGGCGTCCGTAGAGGAACTCTCCGTGGCTGATCCAGAGGAAGACATTGAGGCTCCAAATCTGAGAATTTTCCTGACAGAAATAGATCGAAACGAAAACATGATGTTTTTATATTTTGAAGGTATGGCTTATTTTGAAGGTATGGCTTCCATCCATTTTGAAGGTATCAGCAACAAGAATATAAAAACAGCAACAATAAAAATATATTTTGAAGGTATCAGCACTGTTTGTAGGTATGGCTTCCACCCATTTTGTAACATAGTCAACAGCAACAAGAATATGAGTATACCCTTTTGAAGGAGGAAAAGGCCCCATAAAGTCAAATCCCCAACAATCAAAAGTTTCAATAACAAGAGAATAATTCATAGGCATTTCATTGTGTCTAGATATGTTACCTACTCGTTGGCATTCATCACAGGATAAGACAAACTTCCTTGCATCTTTAAAAAGAGTAGGCCAATAAAATCCAGATTGTAAAACCTTTTGTGCAGTCCTATCCCCAGCATGATGTCCTCCATAAGCACTGCCATGACATTTTCTCAATATCTCTTGTTGTTCAAATTCTGGAACACATCTTCGCATAATTCCATCTACTCCTTCTTTATATAAGTGTGGGTCATCCCAAAAGTAATGCCTTAGATCATAAAAGAATTTCCTTCTTTGTTAAGCTATAAAGGTTGGAGGCAAATACTTGGAAACAATAAATTTAGCATAATCAACATACCAAGGACTCTCATGTGGACTTACCCTTATTGCAGCTAACTGCTCATTTGGAAAACTATCATTAACACGCAAAGGGTCAAAAGAAATGTTTTCCAAATGAGATAAATTATCAGCAACAGGATTATCAGCACCTTTCCTATCCACAATATGCAGATCAAACTCTTGCAAAAGCAACACCCACCTTATAAGCCTAGGTTTAGCGTCCTTCTTTGTCACAAGGTACTTAATAGCTGCATGATCAGTATGAATAGTAACCTTAGAGTCAACAATATAAGGCCTAAACTTATCACAAGCAAAGACTACAGCTAAGAACTCTTTTTTAGTAGTAGCATAATTCTTTTGAGCAGCATCCAGAGTCTTGCTAGCATAATGAATAACATTCAGCTTCTTGTCAACGCGTTGTCCAAGGACATCACCCACAGCAAAGTCACTAGCATCACACATGATTTCAAAAGGTAAACTCCAGTCAGGTGGTTGGACTATAGGAGCAGTTGTCAAAGCCTTCTTCAAAGTTTCAAAAGCTTCCTTACAATCATCATCAAAAACAAAAGGTACATCTTTTTGAAGAAGATTATTAAGGGCTTTGAAATTTTGGAGAAATCTTTAATAAACCTCCTATAGAAACCAGCATGACTAAGAATACCACGAATACCTTTGATATCTCTAGGACAAGGCATCTTCTCAATTGCTTCAATTTTGGCTCTGTCAACTTTAATGCCTCTTTCAGAGATCTTGTGTCCAAGAACAATCCCTTCATTAACCATGAAATGGCATTTCTCTCAGTTAAGAACAAGGTTGGTTTCTTCACATTTCTGCAAAACTTTATCAAGGTTGTGCAAACAGTTATCAAAAGAAGTTACATAGACGGAAAAATCGTCCATGAAACCTCCACAATTTCTTCACAAAAACCATGAAAGATAGCAGACATACAACTCTGAAAGGTAGAAGGAGCATTACATAAGCCAAAAGGCATACGCCTATAAGCATAAGTACCATAAGGACAAGTGAAAGTGGTTTTCTCCTGGTCCTGTGCTTTCACAACAATTTGAGAAAACCCAGAATAACCATCAAGAAAGCAAAAATGAGTCTTTTTGGATAACCTCTCAAGCATTTGATCAATAAAGGGCAAAGGATAATGATCTTTCTTAGTAACTTTATTAATATTTCTAAAATCAATGCACATTCTATACCCAACCACTACACTTTGGGGTATAAGCTCATTATCCTCATTAGGCACAACAGTTATTCCCCCTTTCTTGGGAACACAATGAATAGGGCTAACCCATTGACTATCAGCAATAGGATAAATAATACCAGCATCAAGGAGTTTTAATACGTCATTTCTTACCACATCCTTCATCTTAGGATTTAGACGGCGTTGGTGCTCAACAACTGGTTTTGCATCAGGCTCAATATTAATAGCATGCTGACATATAGTAGGATAAATTCCTTTTAAATCATCAAGAGTATAACCCATAGCTCATCGGTGCTTCTTCAGTACTTCCAATAACCTTTCTTCTTCCTTCCCTGAAAGTTTAGAACTAATATAATAGGATATATTTTCTTATCATAAAGATAAGCATATTCAAGATCATCAGGTAAAGGTTTTAATTCGAAAACAGGATCCCCTTTAGGTGGTAGTGTGGTACCCAAATCTTCCTGTTGGGGATATGCTATATGGGTATCCTTATAGCATGTCTCTTATCCGGCTAACCCGGGTGGCCCATAGTCGGTAGCATGTCATATGGCCTGCTGGGCGGCCCAGTTAGGTGGATCTAGAAGGGAGACCCATGCCGGATAAAGGAAGGCTAAGGTGGAGTCATCAACGTACCCGGAGCCTTGGAGTACAAGATACACAAGACTAGTAATAGACGGTGTAGGACTCTGTAACCTGTCCGGCTAGGACTTTTCCCTGTAACCCTAGGACCTGTCGACTATATAAGTCGGGCCTATGGGAGACTTTAGGGCACAATCTCAGACGATCATAGATAACTTCACACAACCTCGCACAGCGAACCTATCTCAGAATCGTACAGATGCCATTATAGTGATTTATAGCAGAGTAGGATTCCGCCACCATCGTGGGATCCGAACTGGGTAAGCTGTTACCTCGCACCACAACCGTCCGCCTTACCCCACGTCTCTAAACATGCAATCGTGAGGACCTCCATGGCGTACTCGGCAATACCACGACGCTTGGCGCCACCGTAGCAAGAGGCGCTTCAGGCTCTTCAGCGAGCGAGGACCAAGATCTTCGCGGGAATCGGTGAAACCATAGCCATCGGTCGCGTTCTCTTCTCCGGCAACGTTCCAATCGTCCCTCCGGACGAGTTCTGGATCCCGGCGAAGACGAACCCTACGCGATGTTCGATCGTTCCTATCAGAGACATCCACCTCTTCATCGGCGAAACCGACTCGGGCACTAGTTCCCTGGGAGTCGGAGGAGCATCAAGGACCGCACGGACCGCCTACAGGCAGGATACATTTGTGGAAGGATCAATGTCGGATATCTCCTCGGAGTTTGCCGGCAAAGATCGGAAAAATTCAAGGCCCACCCAAACCGCCCCTGTGCAGGATATAAAGGTGGAAGATCACTGCAATCTGCCGGTCATCGCAAGGCCGTCGACAGCAGAGATCCAAGTTCGGCGTGGTTACCATCTTCGATCTAGCACGCTATGCGTTCAGAGAGAGGTGAAAACCCCTGATTACACGCCAGTGGCTCGTGATACGAGCCGACCTGGCCTACTACCCCAATGATGATGCTATCTATCACTTTGTGGAAGGACTGGACCATGGCATGCTTCTCCGACATTCTCTAAGATGGCAACAGGCGTCAGGACGCCTTACCTTCAAAGGCATGGTGAACACCGTCAACAACTATGCGGAGGCCGAAGCGGCAGCTCAGACAGCACTTGCGCTCATTGACGGAGCCCCTCCGATTCAGCCACCACCACCACCGCCTCCGGCCGCCATCGTCGCAGCAGCACCACCACCTCCAGTCATCGTCGAGGCCGTTGCACCTCCACCGCCCGTCATCGAGGAAATCCTGGCACCCTCCGACTCTGTCATTGACACGCTTTATGCTGATTTCAGTGCAGATTCAGAGGAGATAGACTTCAATCTCGAAGAGCTAGACTCCGCAATGCAGGAGATGGAGGAGGAGTACTCGCGCGACGAGCAAGCCAACAATGTCGTCACGTCCCGAGGGGTGTTCGTCACCATTGGGACGGCGATGGATGAAAATCAACCCGGACGAGCTCCGCCTATGGCACTGGAAAAGGGGAAGGGGCCGCTTATTGCTGCTGATGATGATCGCGCAAAAGTCATGCCTCCTCATCTAACCCAAAGGTCTGACAGGAACTCGGCACCGGCCCGAGCAACAACAACACCGCAAACTTGCCACCTCCAGCATCTACGTCGGCAGCAGCCCAAGTTACTCCAGCTGATAGTGTAGGGTTTCGTAGCATGGAAAACAAAAAATTTCTATCGCATACAAACAAACAAGCCAAGATCTATCTACTAGATTGTAGCAACAAGTCGTTGGAATAACTCACCCTCGAAGATTCCAAAGTGTTTAACGAGAGCGGATTCTCGTGGGTGATGTAGTCGTACTCTTGCCGATCTCAAGATCGCGTAGACGATCCTTCCGGCGCTGCGTTCAAGGTGCTCCAATCGGTCACACACGTTCGGTACTCAACGAAGACCTTCCTCTCCCTTGTTCCAAAGAAGCGGAGGTTGTAGCACTCTCCTCGCGATTCGGCAAAGACAACCGTGGTACCGGAAGTAGAGGGGAGATCTCGCAGGGCTTCGCCTTAAGCCGGAGCGAGTATGGTGGACTATGAGAGAGCCCTCGGTGATCTAGGGTTTAGACACACCAAGGAGGGGGCTAGGCCGGCGTCTAGGGTTTGACCTAGGTGGTGGCGGCGAGTTGCCCTAGGCTGGCGGCGGCTATGGAGGGCGGCGGCGGCTAGGAGCTAGGGTTTTGGGTGGAGATCTTGTGTGCTAGGAGGGGCAGCCCTGCCCCTCCTTATATAGGTGGAGGGGGCGCCGGGGAGGAGTCCTCCCCAACTTGTTTCCCAAGTGGGCGGTGGAGGGGAGGAACTCCTCCCCAAGTAGGTTTCCTACTTCCCCTCCACCTTCCAAAATAGCCGTTTGACTTTTCAAATTGGCGTTTGACTTTTCAAACTAGGATTTGATTAAACCCTTTATTTTGTTCAGCGATGACACCTAGTACATGATGCAATCATTCCAACTTGGTATGACACATTCATGTACCCTTCCCCTCCGGAGTGCCGGACATTCCGGAACCTTCTAGGACATTCCCGATGAAAACACCGAAACCATTCTCCAACCCCGAAACATGACTTCCCTTATATGAATCCTATTCTCCGGACCATTTCGGATCTCCTCGTGATATCCCGGATCCCATCCGAGACTCCGAACAACATTCGGTCTCTTACTCATCATTCCATAACTACTCAAACAACGTCGAATCCTTAAGTGTGTCTCCCTACGGTTCGTGAATTATGCGGACATGATCGAGACACTTCTCCGAACAATAACCAACAGAGGAATCTGAAATTCATATGGTTCCCACATATTTCTCGATTACTTATGATCGAATGAACCACTTACATACGATACCAATTTCCCTTTGTCTCACGATAGTTTACTTATCCGAGGTTATGATCGCGGTATCTCGCATACCTAGTTCAACCTCACATCGATAAGTACTCTTTTCTCGTTCCCGTGATATGTGATCCCTTGTGAGCCAGTCACATGCTTGCAAGCTAATTGGATGACATTCCACCAAGAGGGCCCAGATTATATCTATCCGTCATATGGATGGACAAATCCCACTCTTGATCCATGTGTCTCAACCAATACTTTCCGAACACTCAATGC
Source organism: Avena insularis (assembly GCA_023614405.1). Taxonomy (NCBI): domain Eukaryota; kingdom Viridiplantae; phylum Streptophyta; class Magnoliopsida; order Poales; family Poaceae; genus Avena; species Avena insularis. The sequence continues at coordinate 703,751 of JAJUPC010000084.1, forward strand.
CACCTTTATAGCCACCCAGTTACGGTGTGGTGTTTTATGTCATCAAAGTATTCATCCGGTAAAGGTGATATGCATGATCTCATGGTCGAAGGAATTAGGTTACTATGTATCAGAAAGCATATAGCAATTGAACTATTTAAAATGACTTGATCTTTATGCTACGCTTATCTATAGGAGTATGTCCACCATATCATTCTCCTAACGATATGATCTTGTTGTTAATAACATCTCAATGTTCATGATAGGGAAACCACAATCATTTATTAACCAACAAGCTAGTGATGTATAGAGGCTTTACTAGGGACTTCAATTTAAGTTTACAAATCAACACAAGTATTAATGTTCCTTGTTAATACTATTATAGCATGAATGTAAACATTTATCATAAACACAAAGATATAATAATAACTACATTTATTATTGCCTCTAGGGCATATCTCCAACAGTCTCCCACTTGCACTAGAGTCATCTAATCTAGATTACATGGTAATATACCGAACACCCATGGCAGTTTGGTGCTGGTCATGTTTTGCCCTCGGGAGAGGTTTAGTCAAAGGATCCGCCACATTCAGATCTGTGTGTACTTTGCAAATCTTTATGTCCCCATCTTGGACATGTTCTCGAATAGCATGAAAACGTAGCTTGATGTGCTTCAGCTTCTTGTGTGACCTTGGTTCTTGCGCATTAGCTATGGCGCCCATGTTATCACAGTAGATAGACATTGGGTCCAGCGCACTAGGAACCACACCCAGCTCTGTAATGAACTCTTTCATCCATATCGCTTCTTGTGAAGCCTCCAAAGCAGCCATGTATTCCGATTCAGTTGAAGATCTCGCCACAACGCTTTGCTTTGCACTCCTCCAGCTAACTGCTACACCATTCAAAGTAAATACGATCCAGATTGTGATTTAGAATCATCCGGATCGGTGTTCCAACCAGCATCGGTAACCATTAACAACGAGCTGTTCATCACCTCCATAAGAAAGAACCATATCCTTAGTTCTTCTCAAGTACTTAAGGATGTTTTTGATCACGTCCAATGATCCACTCTGGATCACTTTGATATCTACTAGTTAAACTAATAAAGATATGCAATGTCGGGTCTAGTACATAGCATGGCATACATTAGAGATCCTATGGCTGAGGCATAGGAGTCTTACTCATCCTTTCTATCTTCCGCCGTTGTCGGACTTTTGGGTTTTACTCAAGGTCGATAAAACATGGGCAAGAACCCTTTCTTGCTATCTTCCATTCCAAACCTCTTTAGAACCTTGTCCAAATATGTACTTTGTGACAATGATATTAGGCGTATCGATCTATCTCTATAAATCTTTATGCCTAATATGTAAGCTGCTTCTCCAAGATCCTTCATTGAAAAACTATTATTCAAATATTCCTTGACACTATTAAGAAGGTCTACATCATTCCCAATCAACAATATGTCATCTACATATAGTATTAAGAATGCTACAGAGCTCCCACTCACTTTCTTGTAAATACAAGCTTCTCCATAAGTTTGTATAAAACCAAAACTTTTGATTACTTTATCAAAACGTTGATTCCAACTTCGGGATGCTTGCTTCAATCTATAGATGGACCGTTGAAGTTTGCATACCTTGTTAGCATCTTTAGGATCGACAAAACCTTTGGGTTGCATCATATACAACTCTTCATCAATGTCTCCATTGAGGAATGCTGTTTTGACATCCATCTGCCATATCTCATAATCATAATATGCAGCGATTGCTAACATAATCCTCACAGACTTTAGCTTCGCTACCGGTGAGAACGTCTCATCGTAGTCAACTCCTTGAATTTGTCGAAACCCTTTTGCGACAAGTCGAGCTTTAGACAGATAACATTACCATCAAGATCTGCTTTCTTCTTGAAAATCCATTTGTTCTCGAGCCTTCCGCCATCCGTAAGTCCACCAAAGTCCATACTTGGTTTTCGTACATGGATCCAATCTCGGATTTCATGGCTTCTTGCCATTTATTGGAATCTGGGCTCATCATCGCTTCCTCATATGTCGCAGGGTCATCGGTGTTGTCCACCAACATGACACTCATAACGGGATCATACCAATCAGAGTGGTACGAGTTCTTGTTTACTGCGAGGCTCAGAGCAACTACAACCAAGTTTCATGATCATCATCATTAGCTTCCTCTTATTGGTGCAGCACCACCGAACTTCTTCCGTGCGCGCTACTCGCAATTCGAGAAGGTTCGACAACCTCGTCGAGTTCTACTTTCCTTCCAGTCACTTCTTTCGAGAGAAATTCCTTCTCTAGAAAGGATCCATTCTTGGCAACGAAGATTTTGCCTTCTGATCTATGATAGAAGGTATACCCAATAGTTTCCTTCGGGTATCCTATGAAGACGCATTTCTTCGCTTTGGGTTCAAGCTTGTCCGGCTGTAACTTCTTTACATAGGCTTCGCAACCCCAAACTTTAAGGAACGACAATTTAGGTTTCTTCCCAAACCATAATTCATACGGTGTCGTTTCAACGGATTTAGATGGTGCCCTATTTAAAGTGAATGCGGCTGTTTCTAATGCATAACCCCAAAATGATAGCGGTAAATCTGTAAGTGACATCATAGAATGAACCATATCTAAGAGAGTTCGATTACGACGTTCGGACACACCATTACGCTGTGGTGTTCCCGGCAGTGTCAATTGTGAAAGTATTCCGCATTTCTTCAAATGCTCGCCAAACTAGTAACTTAGATATTCACCTCCACGATCAGAACGTAGAAATTTAATCTTCTTGTTACGTTGATTCTCTACCTCACTTTGAAATTCCTTAAACTTCTCGAAAGTTTCGGACTTATGTTTCATGAAATAGATATACCCATATCTACTCAAGTCATCCGTGAAGGTAAGAACATAACGATAACCACCGCACGATGCTACACTCATTGGACCACACACATCGGTATGTATGATTTCCAATAAGTCTGTAGCTTGCTCCATCATACCAGAAAATGGAGTCTTAGTCATTTTACCCATCAGACATGCTTCGCATCTATCAAGTGATTCGAAATCAAGTGATTCAAGAAGTCCATCGGAATGGAGTTTCTTCATACGCTTCGCTCCAATGTGACCAAGACGACGATTACATATAGGTCGAGTTATCGCTCGATTTCAAACATTTAGCCTCAATGTTATTAATATGTGTATTTCCACTATCGAGATTCAATAAGAATAGACCATCTAACAAAGGTGCATGTGAATAAAACATATTACTCATATAAATCGAACAACCATTATTCTCAGACTTAAACAAGTAACCGTCTCGCAATAAACAAGATCCAGATATAATGTTCATGCTTAACGCAGGCACCAAATAACAATTATTTAAGTATAAAACTAATCCCGATGGTAGATGAAGGGGTAGCGTGTCAATCGCGATTACATCAACCTTTGATCTGCTTTCCACGCCGCATCGTCACCTCGTTCTTCGCTAGCTTCCGCTTATTCTGCAAAGACCGCTTTGAGTTACAAATATGAGCAACCGAACCAAGATCAAATACCCGTGCACTACTACGAGTACTAGTGAGATACACATCAATAACATGTATATCGGATATACCTTTCTTCTTGATGTTGCCGTTCTTCAAATCCGCCAAGTACTTTGGGCAATTCCGCTTCGATGACCTTCTCCCTTGCAAGAAAGCACTCGAGATCGTGCTTAGGTCCAGCCTTGGTCTTCTTCACGCGATAACTTTCTTACCACCCTTCTTGAAGTGTCCCTTTTGCTTAGACTTGCCTTTCTTGAATTTGGTGGTCTTATTGACCATCAACACTTGGTGCTCTTTCTTGATCTCCACTTCTGCAGATTTCAACATGGCAAAGAGTTCTGGCAACTGCTTGTTCATGTTTTGCATATTGTAGTTCATCACAAAGTTCTTGTAACTTGGTGGTAGTGATTGGAGGACACGATAAATCCCCAAAGCATTAGGAATCACTATACCTAAGCTTTGAAGTTTGTTTGCGTGTCCAAACATCTTAAGCACATGCTCACCGATTGAGTCGCCTCTTCCATCTTGCAGTTAAAGAACTTTTCAGAAGCCTCATAGCTCTCAATTGCCGCGTGAGTCTCAAAGATCAATTTGAGATCACAGACAATGTCATGTGGGTCTGAATTCTCAAACCTTTTCTGAAGCTCCGATTCTAAACCATACAAGATAGCACACTGAACTGTGGAGTACTGAGTCTTTCGAGCGAGGTAAACATTCTTTACTTCATCGTTAGCAGTAGTTGCAGGTGGGTAACCTAGCGGTGCATCCAGCACATAGGTCAAATTACCAGCTGTGAGGACAATCCTCAAATTGCGGAACCAATCCACGAAGTTGCTTCCATTGTTTTTCAACTTTTCTTTCTCTAGGAACGCATTAAAATTGATGGTAGGGGCCGCCATTGATCTACAACATATTTTCAATAGTTTATACTAAGTTTATGACAAATTGAGTTCTAATTAATAGTTAAATTAATCTAGGTGAACTCCCACTCAAAACAACATCCCTCACATTGTTTTAGTGATCACACGAACCAAATCCACCACATCAACACCGATCATCACGAGAGTTGATGTAGCTTAAATGGCGAACAATCGACATGTTCATCATATCTACTATATGATTCATGCTTTACCTTTCGGTGATTCGTGTTCCAAGACCATGTTTGTACATGCTAGGCTCGTCAAGATCAAACCTTAGCTTCCGCATGAGCAAATATGGCTTGCTCACGTTGTATACACTTGCGGAATCTAACACACCCGATCATCACGTGGTGCTTCGAAACAACAAGCTTTAGCAACGGTGCTTACTAAGGGTGAACACTTTAGAACTTGAAATTCATGTGCATGAGGGATCATCTTATAATGCTACCGTCGTTAACTAAGCAATACAAGATGCATAAAGGATTAACATCACATGCAATTCATAATATGTGATATGATATGGCCTTTCTTGTTTGTGCTTCCGATCTCCATCTTCAAGCACGAACATGATCTCCATCATCACCGGCATTGCATCAAGGTCAATGACGCTTCTCCATGGTTGTCGTCCACCGGCTTCAACTATTACAACTACTTTGAATAGACACGCGGGTCTTAACATAAATTAAATACAACCATATGGCTCCTTCCGGTTGCCAACTTACAATAAGGAACATTGCATACATCAAATATAATCACAATCATCGCCATATCACATCACAGCTCACCTCTGCAAAACAAAGTTAGACGCCTCTAATTTCTTTGCATGTTTTACGTGGTTTGGGGCTTTCAATAAGTGTCGTTCTAACTTACGAACAAGAACCACAACATTGATACTAGTATTGTCAATCACCCGTTGTAAATTGAATCTTAACTATGCTGGGAGAAACAGGCACCCGCAAAACCACTTATGCAATACAAGTTACATGTCAAGCGTGGTGCAAGTTTCATGAACGATGTCATGTAAGGTTAGCCCGGGCCGCTTCATCCCAACATCCCGCAAGATGCAAAGTACACAAGAAGCAATCGACAACAAAAGCATCAACGCCCACAATGACCATTGTGTTCTACTCGTGCAACAGATCTACATATAGACACGGCTCTGATACCACTGTAGGGTTTCGTAGCATGGAAAACAAAAAAATTCTATCGCATACAAACAAACAAGCCAAGATCTATCTACTAGATTGTAGCAACAAGTCAATGGAATAACTCACCCTCAAAGATTCCAAAGTGTTTAACGAGAGCGGATTCTCGTGGGTGATGTAGTCGTACTCTTGCCGATCTCAAGATCGTGTAGACGATCCTTCCGGCGCTACGTTCCGATAGCGCTCCTGCAGTCAGTCACACGTTCGGTACTCGACGAAGACCTTCCTCTCTCTTGTTCCAGCAGGCAGCGGAGGTTGTAGCACTCTCCTCGTGATTCCGGCAGCACAACGGCGTGGTACCGGAAGTAGAGGGGAGATCTCGCAGGGCTTCGCCTTAAGCCGGAGCGAGTATGGTGGACTATGAGAGAGCCCTCGGTGATCTAGGGTTTAGACACACCAAGGAGGGGGCTAGGCCGGCAGCTAGGGTTTGACCTAGGCGGCGGCGAGTTGCCCTAGGCCGGCGGTGGCTATGGAGGGCGGCGGCGGCTAGGAGCTAGGGTTTTGGGTGGAGATCTTGTGTGCTAGGAGGGGCAGCCCTGCCCCTCCTTATATAGGTGGAGGGGGCGTGCCAGGGGAGGGGAGGAACTCCCCAACTCGGTTTCCCAAGTGGGCCGGCGGTGGAGGGGAGGAACTCCTCCCCAAGTAGGTTTCCTACTTCCCCTCCACCTTCCAAAATAGCCGTTTGACTTTTCAAATTGGCGTTTGATTTTTCAAACTAGGATTTGATTAAACCCTTTATTTTGTTCAGCGATGAAACCTAGTACATGATGCAATCATTCCAACTTGGTATGACACATTCATGTACCCTTCCCCTCCGGAGTGCCGGACATTCCGGAACCTTCTAGAACATTCCCGATGAAAACACCGGAACCATTCTCCAACCCCGAAACAGGACTTTCCTTATATGAATCTTATTCTCCGGACCATTCCGGATCTCCTCGTGATATACCGGATCCCATCCGAGACTCCGAACAACATTCGGTCTCTTACTCATCATTCCATAACTACTCAAACAACGTCGAATCCTTAAGTGTGTCTCCCTACGGTTCGTGAATTATGCGGACATGATCGAGACACTTCTCCGAACAATAACCAACAGAGGAATCTGGAAATTCATATGGTTCCCACATATTTATACGATTACTTTGCGATCGAATGAACCACTTACATACGATACCAATTTCCCTTTGTCTCACGATAGTTTACTTATCCGAGGTTATGATCGTCGGTATCTCTGCATACCTAGTTCAACCTCACATCGATAAGTACTCTTTTCTCGTTCCCGTGATATGTGATCCCTTGTGAGCCAGTCACATGCTTGCAAGCTAATTGGATGACATTCCACCAAGAGGGCCCAGATTATATCTATCCGTCATATGGATGGACAAATCCCACTCTTGATCCATGTGTCTCAACCAATACTTTCCGAACACTCAATGCCACCTTTATAGCCACCCAGTTACGGTGTGGTGTTTTATGTCATCAAAGTATTCATCCGGTAAAGGTGATATGCATGATCTCATGGTCGAAGGAATTAGGTTACTATGTATCAGAAAGCATATAGCAATTGAACTATTTAAAATGACTTGATCTTTATGCTACGCTTATCTATAGGAGTATGTCCACCATATCATTCTCCTAACGATATGATCTTGTTGTTAATAACATCTCAATGTTCATGATAGGGAAACCACAATCATTTATTAACCAACAAGCTAGTCATGTATAGAGGCTTTACTAGGGACTTCAATTTAAGTTTACAAATCACACAAGTATTAATGTTTGCTTGTTAATACTATTATAGCATGAATGTAAACATTTATCATAAACACAAATATATAATAATAACTACATTTATTATTGCATCTAGGGCATATATCCAACAGATAGAGTGATGTATGGCAATCTCCTCGTCGGGCCACTGACCGTTGCTCATATCTGGAATGTGACCCAGCTTGACGAGAAGCGCCAATAGCTGCTGGAGGAAGCGCAAGCCATCGCGGAGCAAGGCGCTCAACTAGATCGAGATCTGGTCAACGCACAGAAGTCCATAGAGAAAGCTAGAGCAATGGAGGCTGAGTACAAGACTTTGCTGCTGCAGCAGAAGGCTATGAAAGCTCTGGCTCGCATCATCAACGATCCTGGTGTACGGCGCAACCTAGGATGGGCTCCCTCGAAGCCGGCACAGGCCAAACCATACATTGATAGTGAATGCAAGCAGGTGATTCCCACCCCACTCCTTAACCTCGCCGTTGCCAAGACCCTTCTGGGGCAGGATAGATCGCCCGAGGCAGTGGAACAGGTCTATGACCTAGTGGCCAAGGCGGTGAAGCAGCAGGAAAAGGCTACCTCTCAGAGGCTTGAGTCTAACCCAGCGCTCTGCCAGTCTAGCCAGCATAAGCCGCCAAGGGACCGATCTCCTCTTGATGTCGGGTCCCAGACGGGTTCATCGGAACAAAGACGGAGGGATGCGCACAACAGGAAGGATGCCATCCTCATATCCTCCGACCACGGAGAAAAGACCCGACCTCATCGCCCATCGCCACCACCCTGATCTCCCCGACATCACGAAGATTACAAGGCTCACCATCATACGGATATGCCCCCGCCAAAGCAGTGCGACATCGTCATCCGCGACAACACGGAGCAGACCCGTCATGACGGAGAGTGCAGCCAAGGACACAAGAGCAGGTCACGCCATGACCCTCCGCGTCCGACAAGCAACCGTGACAAACGTGAGGCGTTGCAGGAGGGTAACAGCAAGAAGGCTAACCCACCGCCACCTCCGCCTCCATCACCTCCAAGCAGTCACCATGGCGGAAGAGGCCCGCATCCTTCACGCAGCCCATCCCCTGTTGACAAAAAGAAGAACCCGGAGCCGTACGATGCACGTTTGCGGATCGACAAGATCCACGAGGCCCGGGAAGGACCATACCTGGGACCACGTTGCTTTGGACCTGCAATACGGTCCGCAACTTACCCCAAAGGTTTCCAGATTGACAAGACCATCAAACCCTATGACGACACCGCCAAGCCAGCCACATGGTTGCAGGACTACGACAACGCGGTGGAGATTGCCGGAGGCAACCCCAACGTCACCGTAAGGTACCTCCCATTAATGTTGGCAGGCACAGCCCGTCAATGGATCAACGACTTGCCGGAAAAATCTATCTACAACTGGCTGGACATGCAAGAAGCGTTCACCAAGAACTTTGAGGGTTCATACAAGCGTCCCTGCACCGTAGGCGATCTACAGTGGTGCGTGCAAGAGAAAGACGAGACATCTCGCGCCTACCTCTCCTGCTGGCTAGATATGAAGAATTCCTGCGCAGGAGTGCACGCTCAAACTGATGGGTTTCGCGGCATAGTAAATCAAAATTTTCTACGGATGCGAACAGAGGGAAAGCCAAGATCTAATCTAGGAGATGCAAACAACAAGAGAGATTGGATTAGATCTTCATACCCTTGAAGATTCGCACAGCGGAACGTTCGTCGGAACGTGGGTGATGTAGTCGTACTCGCTTCTCCTCCTCGCGATCCGATCCGATCTAGCACCACAAGTGGCGGTGCCTCCGTGAGATGCACACGTGCAGCACCTCGACGTCTCCTCCTTCCTCGGACCAGCAAGTATGGTGGATAGACGGATTGGATCTACAATGCGACGGCGCGGTGTATATGGTGGAGAGTTTCTGCAGCAGGGCTTCGCCTACACGCAGTCGGGAGGGAGAGAGAGAGAGGAGGGCAGCAGGACAACTAGCTCTTGGAGGGGAAGGTGTGTGGGGGTGGTGCGCCCCCAGCCCTCTTTATATAGAGGGGTGGGCGGCTGCAACCCTAGCCCCCTCCCCCAAGCCAAACCGGCGGCCCCAAGGAGAAGGAGTGGGGGGCAAGGAAACCCCCCTTCTAGAAGCTCTATCTCGAGTTTAAAACCCTCTTGGCCGGCTGGGCCCTATGGGACCTTGTGCCCCTGGCCCAATGCGGCCAGGGCACTCCCTCATAGGCCCATGCCCCCTCCCGGAAGGTGTGGCCACGTTGGTCCCCTTCCGGAAGGTTCTAGAAGCTTCCAGTACAATACCGATTAACCTGGAACAATTCCGAACTCCAAAAACTGCACTGCCTTATATGAATCTTATTGTCCAGACCACTCCGGAACCTCTCGTGATGTCCCGGATCCCATCCGAGACTCCGAACAAAAAACTCATAAACCAATTATCTAATCTATCCTAGCATCGAGACACGTTAAGTGTGTGACCCTGCGGGTTCGAGAATATGCAGACATGATCTTCTATCAATAATCAACATGGGTCTGAAACCCATATTGACTCCCACACATTCATCGATGATCATATCGGATGAACCACGATGCCAGGATTCAATCAATCCCATATATATATTCCCTTCGTCTCGCGATATTTTACTTGCCCGAGATTCGATCGTCGCATGCCGTCATACCTAGTTCAATCTCGTTCACAAAAAGTACTTTACTCGTTCCGTAAGCCGATATCACTTTTTGATTAACTCCTTAACCACATGCTTGCAAGCGGTGTTGATATCGATTACCGAGTGGGCCCGAAGTATATCTCTCCGACTTGGGAGGGACAAATCCCATCTCGATACATACAACCCAACAGATACTTTTGGATCACCTGAGAGACACCTTTATGATCACCCTCTCATAGGATGACGTTTGATGACCTCAAAGCTTTCTTCCGATACCTGTGGAGTTGTATTATCTCATGGTCTAAGGAATACAATATTTGACATAAGAAAAGCTTCAAAGACGAACACGATGACACGATCTAATTGCTTCGCTTAGTTTGTTCCATCCATCATATCATTCTCCCAATGATATGATCTAATTATCAATTTACAACTCATGTCTATGGTTAGAAACCTTAACCATCATTGATCAATGAGCTAGTCCATAGAGGCGCATTAGGGACACTGTTGTTCACAAACCACACAAGTATTAAAGTTTCCGCTAATACAATTCTAGCATGGAATATAAACATTATCATGAACAAGAATTATAATAATAACATCTTTATTATTGCCTCTAGGGCATAATTCCAACAGTCCCACTTGCACTAGAGTCAATAATCTAGTTTACATCTGGCAACAATCACACCCATGGCCGAGGTGATCATGTTTTACACGTGGAAGAGGTTTAGTCAATGGATCTGCGACATTCAGATCTGTATGTACTTTGCTAATCTTCGATCTCCATCCGCTATATAATCTCGGATTATATGAAACTTTGTTGATATGCTTGGTCTTTGGATGATATCTTGGTTCCTTAGCAGTGCTATGGCGCGGTGTTGTCACACAATATCTCCGTGGGTCCAATGCACTTGGAACCACACCAAGCTTAGTGATGAAGTTCTGATCCAAACTCCTTCACTTGATGCTTCTCAAAGAGCCATGTATTCTGCTTTCATCGTAGATCCCGCGATCACGCTTTGCTTGCAGCTTCTCCAGCTCATAGCTCCTCCATTCAAAATATACACGTATCCTCGTCTGAGATTTACAATCATCCGTGTTTGTTTAAACTAGCGTCGTCGTAACCTTTTACGACGAGCTGTTCATCTACCCAATAGACTAAGAACATTTCTTTATTAATATTCAGTTAATTTAGGATGTTCTTCTCGGCTTTCCAGTGTTCCACTCCTTGATCACTTTGATACCGTCGTCAAACTAAGAGCATTGGACACATCCGTCTAGTACACAACATGGCATACATGATGGAACCTATGGCCGAGGCATAAGGCACTTTGCTCATAGCTTCCCTATCATTTACGTCTGGACACCTAGCCTTGCTCAATATCTTACTCGACAACATAGGCACCGAACCTTTCTTTGCCTTATCCATTCGAACCTTTTCAACTTTGTCTAGGTATGTACTCGCTTAAAGCTATCAAAGGCCTTTGTCTATCTCTATAGATTTTGATGCCAATATATAAGCAGCTTCACCTAGGTCTTTCATTGAAAAACACTTGTTCAAATAACTCTTCACATCGTTAAGCATGTTGATGTCATTTCCAATAATCAATATGTCATCCACATATAGTACCGTAAACGCCACCGAGCTCCCACTCACTTTCTTGTAGATGCAAGTCAGAGCAATTTGGAACAAATCCAAAGCTCTTGATCACTTGATCAAAACGAAGGTTCCAACTCCGAGATGCTTGCTTCACCATAAATGGAACTGAAGTTTGCATACTTTATCAGCATCCTTAGGATCGACAAAACCTTCGGTTGCATCATATACAACTCTTCATCAATGTTTCCATTGAGGAATGCGATCTTGACATCCATCCGCCATATTTCATAATCATGAAACGCAGCAATTGCTAATAAAATCCGAATGGACTTAAACATCGCCACGGAGAGAAAGTCTCATCGTAGTCAACACCTTGAACTTGTCGAAAACCTTTCACAAGCCGTGCTTTATAGACGGTAACATTACCATCCGCGTCCGCTTTTCTTCTTGAAAATCCATTTGCACTCAACGGCCTTTCGGTCGCTAGGAGGGTCCACCAAAGTCCATACTTGGTTTTCGCCATGGATCCCAATTGGATTTCATGGTTTCTAGCCATTTCTCGAGTCCGAGCTCATCATCGCTTCCTCATAATTCGTAGGTTCACCGTCTTCTACTAACAAGACAACAAGACAGGTTGCCAGACCACTCAGAGGGGCACGCGACCTTGTCGACTGCGACGCTCAAGAGCGACATCGTCCAAGCTTCATGATCCTTGTCAATAGCTTCCTCTATTGTTGGTGCAAAGCATCGAACAATTTCAGGTGCTGCGCTACTCTCCAACTCAAGAGAAGGTTCAATAACCTCGTCTAGCTCTACTTTCCTCCCACTCACTTCTTTCGAGAGAAACTCCTTCTCAAGAAAGGAACCGTTCTTCATGACAAACACTTTGCCTTCGGTTCGTGATAGAAGGTATACCCAATAGTTTCCTTAGGGTATCCTATGAAGACGCATTCTCCGCTTTGGGTTCGAGCTTGTCCGCATCAACTTCTTGACGAAGCTTCAGATCCCCAAACTTTAAGAAACGACAACTTAGGTTTAGCACCAAACCACAGTTCATACGGTGTCGTCTCAACGGATTTAGATGGTGCCCTATTTAAAGTGAATGCAGCGGTTTCTAATGCATAACCCAAAAATGATGACGGCAAATCAGTAAGAGACATCATTGATCGGACCATATCTAATAAGGTTCGATTCCGGTGTTCAGACACACCATTGCGCTGTGGTGTTCCGGGTGGCGTGAGTTGCGAAACGATTCCGCTTGCTTTAAGATGTGTCGTGGTGGTGGCACGGCAGATGCCATGGGTAGGCTAAAGTATGGGGCCAATGGATGCTAGAGGGATCTGGGGAGGGAAGATGTAGTTGATTCCACACACAGAAGACTAAGGCAAAGATCTTTATTTCTTCTTCCTTGGGTTACAAGTGCTCCTTGAGCTGTATTCAGGGAGAAGAGAGGAACTTTACCAGCCTAACGGCTCTAACCTTAGTCGATCCTCGCTTTAGAGTCCAAGCCTCTCCTTATAAAGGAGAGCCTTGGGTTCCTCTAGGTCGACGCAAGCATATTCGAGGAATATGCTTGTCCCAATATAGTAGTTCGCCCCCTTTCCCTTCGCTCCCCTAATGATGGCAAGGTTCCAGAGGGCCTCCTCAGGCGCCTCGGGCTCGGACTGCCACCTCCGTGACCTCCTTCCGCCTCTCTGCGCCTTTGTGCAGAGTGTTTGGCTTCGCTGATTCTCCCTAGCCTGCAACTAGGGTTTGACTTCAGCCTCCTTCTCCCGCAAGCTTCATTATTCGCCCCGCCTCCCGTAGTTCGGCCTGTCATTCATCTCGTATTAAGATTACTGTTTAACCCAGCCGAAGTTACGTATCTCGGCCGGGTAATGTCTTGTCATTACTATGAGGGTCTTGCCTTTCCTATCTCGGCCGACCTCTACATGATTCAGCCGAGATAGTAACTCGGAAACCAAACGGGGAATGTCCTTTCGTTTATCCCCATCTTTACCCTATCCGGGGTTATCTCCCCGACATTAGTCCCTGAAGCTGGTAGGGCCCAGCCGATAATCTCGGCCGGGTCGTAGCAGTTTCATGACACATGTCCCGTATCGTTTCCGAGTTGCTCCTTGCTTGTTCGAGGTTTCGTTGTATCTTCTCGTATACGCCTCGTCCTACGTGTCATCCCCATCATTACTTCTAGTTTTTGCTCCTCTCATTACTTCGACAAAGGCTACGCTACTGCGCTCAAGGCCGCGCGCCGCCTCGTTCTGCTTCCGCTTGGGATCGTGATCTTCTCTGCTTTCGTGTGTCCCTAGGTGTGGTTCCACTCAACAACGTGCGGTCGTGCCGCACACACGATCCACGCGATCAACCGCCGCACCCACGATCCCACTACCTCGCTTGTGGCTCGATTATAAAGAGGGGCGCGGCGCCTGGGAACTCACTTTCCCCTTTTCATTCGCCTGCGCCCTTCTTCTTCCTCTTCCGCTCTCAGATCTCGCCAGAGCCGCCAGCCATCAGAACTTCCGACGGCGAGGACTCGCCGTGTTGTTCCGTCTCGCTTCGTCCGCGTTCTCCAGCTCGCGCCGCCGGTGAGTTCTTTCCGCCAAGGTTTGTAGGTTTTACCCTAGATTTCTCTGCTTCGATCTTGTATTCGCGGCGGTTCTTCGCTCCTCCGCCATTGCCTCGTAAATCACGACGGGGCCTCGTAGCTCTAAACTTTCCTCCGCCGCCAGCTCTTCCTCCGTCGATCTTTCCGGCGAACCTATGTCTAGCTCCTTTAGTGGTGCCCTGGTAGAGGATGACGATGCTGGCTCTGGGCCCGAGCGAGGCTCGTGGCAAGGCTCCTCCGTTACACGCCGCGAGATCGAGTGGCTTATCCGAACTCGGAGGATTCCCGCCGAGGTCTCCTGTCGTTTACCCGGCAGCGAGTCCTCTCCGGATATTAGGGAGGGCGAGTATGTAGTTTTTATGTCACATTTCTCGCGCGTCTTTGGTCTCCCTCTTAGCGATTTTGCTAGAGAGTTTCTCGACTACTTCGGCCTTCAGCCGCATCATCTTCCTGCAAATGCCATCGCTTCTTTTTCTGCTTTTATCTCCGCCTCGGAGGGATACTTCGGCCTATGGTCCGTCTGCACGCCCCGGGTCGAAGTTCTTCCAGATTCGTTCTAACGTAGTCCCTGACAAGTCTCTGCACCCTTCCGAAAAACTGCTTACTCAATGTGGGGCAGCGTCTATTACACCTCGGAGGAAGTCCGTATTTCCTCGTGTCACCGGGTTAGAGTCGTGCAAGAAGTGGCACAAATCCTTCTTTTACGTCAAGAATAGAGGGACGGAGGACAAGATTCGGCTCCCTGCCTTCTCCATTGGTCCGCCTTCTAAGGTGAATTGGACTTACAATCCGAGGAAAAGTCATGCCTTGGCCGAGGCCTTTGAGATTCGGCTCAAAGAGTTGATCCGTGCCGGGTTATGCGGCGAAGATCTGATGGCTACCTTTATCAGTAGCCGAATCTGCCCATTCCAGAAGCGGACTCACAAGCTGTGCTACATGAGTGGTCCTCTTGACCCTAACCGAGTCTCGACCGTGGAGCTGGACAACTATCTTATCTATAAGCGTGTCCGAGCTATCTTCAAGACGGAGATGCCTGAGGATTGGGCTTAGGGATTGAAACCGTTAATCCGCGATCGTCCGCCTCCCAAAGTAAGTTGTAACCAATAACGCTCTGCTATCCAATTGCTTTTGTAACGGTTTTCGCTAATTTTCTTTTTTCTTGTCTTGCAGAGGTTCGCAGAGCAGAAGAATGAGGATGCCGAAGTTTTGTTGCTTCCGTGGCCTGCGGACCGGAGCACCCCGGATACTGGTGAGCCGGACTCGGAAGAGTTCGTCCCTAAGTCGGATCCTGCCCCGGCTCGAGCTCGTGGCAAGACCTCGGCCCACGAGGAGGAAGGTGATTCGGACGAGGTCCAAGTTCTTGAGGTAGTTGCCGCAATGCCTATTTCTTATGCATTTCCGGCTTCTACTTTCCCAGCTAATCCGGTCGGTCAGGTTCACGACGCCGAGCCTATTGCTTCTCGACCCCCTGTTACCTCGGGGAAACGCGGGGCTCCTGCTAGTGCCTCAGAGGCGGCCCCCAAGAAACGAATGAAGAAGTCTGCTCCGAATCCTCCCAGGCGCAAGACCATGCCTGGGGTCGCAGGGTAAGTTCCTTTTGCTCAGATTTTGTTTCTTTCGCTTTTTCATCTTGACACCCTTTTTCTTTCTTATTTTCGCAGGTTCGCTTTCGTTAAGCCCGGCGGTCCTAGCATGACTAGTCACCCTGATTCGCAGCCGCCTCCTCCGCCTGCTGAAGATACTAGGATTCCCACCCCGCTGTGTTGCCTCTCCTTCAGCTCAATCAGTCGCCCCTCGTCGCGATGTGCTCGAAACTCCTTCATTGACATCGATTCCACTCGGCCCTCCGAGATTTCGTCCGAACCTGCCCCCTCTCAGGATCCGAAGCGCCATCGAGCCTCTATCCGCCTCTAGCAGCCTCTCTGCAACTCCAGCCCGGCCGAAGAGGTCGTTATCTCGGCGCCTTTCTCACGGCCGTGACTCGCTGCTCCTAAAGATACCGCTCCCATTAACAAGGTATCGGCTCCTGCCGATGCCTCTTCTAAGGCAAGAAAACTATTGCCATCAAGGCCTCTTCCCGTAAAGGTCTTGTCGGCTCTTCTCACCGAGTATTGCCGACGTGTCACAAGAAAGGAATCGCCTACCAAAGCCTCCATTACCTGTTGCCAAGACCCAAATTTTGCTCTTCATAAAAGCCTCATGTCATAGTGGTTACACAACATGTCCGAGGTAAAGTCTTAACTCGGACGGCTAGTGGGAATAGCCTCGGCTCGCTGGTGGAGTATGCCAATAATTGGAATGCTGCTGATCAGTTTGAGGGTAATCCAATTAGTCACCTTTCAGCTTCCGACATCAATCGCTTTGATCAAGCTACCAAGTTCATCCTTGACACCAACAAGATGAATGAGGTAATTGTTGTTTATGGAGTTTAAATTAGTTCTCCAAATGTTAGTATACGCCTAGTCCCTAAACTTGCAAGGAAATAACTTGTTATATGCTTGGAAGTTTAATAATGCTTCACTTAATCTAATTTTATCTCTAGGGTTCAATTTATATTCACTAGATTTGTCTTGAAGTTTGCTTGATTCTCGCTTTAAGTTGATCTTGAAATATTCAGCCACCTATATTTGGTTTTAGTCGCACTTGACTCGGATCTGTTTTAGCTTCTAATATCCAGCCACCTAGATCCGAGTTAAGTTCTGCTTGGCTCGGATCTGGTTTAGCTTCGAATATCCAGCCACCTAGAGCCGGGTTAACTTTGCTTGACTCGGATCTGGTTTAGTCGAATATTCAGCCACCCGGATCCAAGTTAAGTTTTGCTTGACTCGGATCTGCTTTAGCTTCTAATATCCAGCCACCTAGATCCGAGTTAAGTTTTGCTTGACTCGGATCTGCTTTAGTCAATATCCATACCTAGATCCGAGTTAAGTTCGCTTGGCTCGGATCTGGTTTAGCTTCAAATATTTATTCATCGCTTTGCTCCATTGTTCAGTTGCACATGACAAAGTGATCGCCGAATTTCAAAGGTTGCTTTTTTCGACCGCAAACCGGAAGAGAAATACGAAAGTCCTTCCCGTGGTAAAAAAGGCTGGTAAGTTGATAGTTCCTTTTCATCATTTTACATTCTTATTCTTTTGTCCGCGAGGTGTCGGCTCACTTTTTGGTAAACAGTAATATCAATAATCTCAACATTCGTCTTGAGAAGAAAGTCAAGAGCTTGGAAGGTTAGTTTCCTCTTACCCTACACCTTTCGCCTTTAGAATACGCTAAACTTTTTTATTTCGCTTGTGGTAAAGCCGAAGTTGCAAACCTTCGCAGATCTCACCAAGATTGCACGCCTATGCCCGACGTGATGCTGCATTTTTAGAACAAAGTGCTACTCATTCGGCAGCTAAAAGAAAAAGATGATGAAATAGCTCGCTCAAGGGCCGAGGTGGAGACGCTTAAGCTCTCTCAAATCCGAACTAGAAAAGGTCGATCAGGAATTCTCCGAGGAGAAGAATCGGCCGCTTTGGAGCTGCGAAGAATAAAGAACTCCTCGAGGCTGCCGAACTGAAAACTGTGGAATGAGCAAGGAAATCGCCGCTTTGAAAAGAGCAAGATTGATTGGGCCAAAGACCTTCAGATAATGATGAGTTATATTCATCGTAGCTTCTTAGCACGGCCAATTATATTTTTCTTTGTCCTCTTGCCACCGACACGCTCGTGTTTTGCGCAAATCATTTTCCGGTTAAACCCGTGAGTTCTAAAGCGTTCTGCGGCTCGTAGCGCCGAGGTGTCCCTGTTGTCACGACTTGGAGTATTCGATGGAGGATTTCCTGGTTGTCATGGTGCCGCAGCTTGGTCCAATGAAGATTATGGGCCGATTTGGTGAAGGCAGCTATTCGAGCTACCATGTTCTCTCGTCAACACTTCGGGACCCCGATATCAATGAGGTCGAATTATCGTGAAAAGACTTATGGCATCCGAGAGGCAACTAAGTCTCTGGAGGGAATCACGGACGAGCCGGGCGCTGATATGGCTCTAACTCATATTATGTCATGGTACGAAGACATCTCTCTTGATATCTTGAGAAATCAAGACCGGTTCTCGCGGTTGAGGACCCCACTGCCGCTCTCTTCGGCAAGCTCGCCTTTCCAACTCGTCGAGTATGCCGACGCACACTGAATGAAGGGCCGAGTTTCCTTCCAAACCCGGATGAGGAGGTCGAGTCGAGGATGCATCGATGACGATTCAAAGCAAGGGGAGATGAAGATGACTCGCCACTTCCGTGACTCCAGCTCGAGCTCGGATGACAACGGCGACGCGATCCTCCTCCAAGGGTACCTGCATTCCATCACAAGAACCGATGCTCCTCAGAGCCTCAAGCTTCCGAGGTTGCACCTAGGTCTGGAGGGCTAGGTAACATCGTCAAGTTCCTCCTACCTCGGAGTCCCCAGCCCTAACCAAGTTGCCGCCTCCACTAAAAACGTTTAAGTCATTTCCTATCCTCGGTATGCCGGGCGACGATGTAGGTGAAACATTCATCCGTCCTCCAGATGGAATGAATTTCTTTTGCCGTGTGTCACGAGACACATGTTTGTAATTGTTATCACTTTGTCTAAGTGGTCTTGTTTGTCCGAATCTTTTGCTGTGTTGGGCAGCAATTTCTTAATTTGGGGATGTATCTTTATCTTTGTATTCGTGGTTTACCCACTTAATCCAGGTGTGAGCTTCAGATATCATATTAGTTTGGACTGTTACTTTCAAAGTCAAGTTCGATACTTTCTTTGTATCAAAGGCTAACCAGACTTCGAACAAAATATAGCAGTCCCCGAGTTAGTGCCTATGGCGCAAGTTCAGCGATAAACCGAATCATGGAAATAACATAAGACGGTTGGCAGTCGCTGCTCAAGGTGCCGAGGTTTAGTGCGTAAATTGTAATATCATATGGCGCCCCGAGTTATCGCTCTGGATGCCGAGGTTTAATACACAAGATGAAATTGAAATGACCTATGGCAGTCCCCGAAGTTATGCTCGACGCCGAGGTTTGATTCATAAGATGAAATTGAAATAACATATGGCAGTCCCCGAGTCACTGCTCTGGACGCCGAGGTTTAGTACATAAGATGAAATTGAAATAACATATGGCAGTCCCCGAGTCACTGCTCTGGATGCCGAGGTTTTAATACATAACATGAAATTGAAATAACATATGGCAGTCCCCGAGTCACTGCTCTAGATGCCGAGGTTTTAATACATAACATGAAATTGAAATAACATATGGCAGTCCCCGAGTCAGTGCTCTGGATGCCGAGGTTTAATACATCATTGGTCCTTGACCTTGAAATACTATGTTATGAGTAAAATGGGCCGAAGCAAGGCTACATTCCATGGCCGCTTCGCTTTTCGCCAGCTTTTGTTCCGCCTTGTTCCTTCCGGGATTGGTCGATTAGATAATAGGCATCGTTATGTAATGCTTTGCTCACGATGAATGGTCCCTCCCATGGAGGTGACACTTGTGCATGCCGCCGTCGTTGCACCAAATGAGGACTAAATCTCCTTCTTTGAATACCCTTGATTCACCTTCTTTGTGATATCGCCGCAAGTTCGCTGATAAATAGCTGATCGTGATAGTGCCGCCTTCCGCTTCTTCTAGCAGGTCTACAAGATTCTTGCCGAGCTATTTCGCTTACCTGAGGTTGTATACTGAGTAACTCTTGGCGAGTCATGTATTATGTCGGCCGGAAGCACGGCCTCCGCCAGATACCGTAAAGAATGGTGTATAGCCTGTTGATCTATTCGAGTAGTCCCGAGGCTCCATAATACGGCCGGAGTTCCTCAATCCAACATCCTGCCGACCTTTGCAAAGGGTTCAACAAGTCGTGGTTTTATTCCCCACAATACTAGTCCATTAGACCTTTCCACTTGCCCATTAGATGTTGGGTGAGCCAAGAGGCAACATCTAGTCTTATGTGTTTCTCTCGCAAAATCTGGCAAGGCTCCTTCGCAAAATTTGTGCCATTATCTGTAATAATACCGTATGGATACCCATATCTTAAAATAATATCTTTGAGAAATTTCACCGTCAGGCCCATCGCATTTTTTATTGGTTTCACTTCAATCCATTTTGTGAACTTGTCCACCATAACCAATATGTGGGTCATTCCCCTCGGCTTAAATGGTCCCACCATATCTAAGCCCCGCACAGAAAATGGCCAAGTGATGGGTATTGTTTTTAACTCGGCCGATGGCATATGTATCTTGGCTGCATATCTCTGACAACCATTGCATTTTTCAACCAACTCTTTGGCTTCTTTCAATGCCGTCGGCCAATAAAATCCATGCCTGAATGCTTTGGCTACCAAGGCACGAGATGAGGCATGGTGTCCACACTCTCCTTGATGTATATCTAGGAGGATCTCCGCCTTCATGAACTCACACATTTCTGCAATACGCTTGTGACGCTTCTTTTATATAGCTCATTGTTTATGATCGTATAAGCTTTCGCTCTCCTTATAGTTTGTCTTGCTAATACTTCATTGCTCGGTAACATCGCGTCTTTAAGGTAAGATAATATGGGTTGCGCCCATAGCGGTGTGATTTTTTCTGGTGTGGTCTCACTGTCTATTTCCATGTTTTCTGCCGACATATCTACCTCGGCCTTCTCCATAATTGTGCTTACTTCTGTTGTCCTCCTCTTGGGGGGTTCCGAGTCATATTGCTGGTCTACTTCCATCGGCACATTATCTTCTGCTGAATTTGCCGGAATAAAGATAGATTCGGATTCGGTGACGGATTATTGATGGTTTTCGAGGTGTTCCAGGCAATACCCGGGAATTGATCCGGGTTGATCCGAAGTTTTGACAACGGTTCATGCATCATTTTCTGCCCGAGGTACGTGGTGAAATTCACATCCTTCAAAGTACCCACTGATCTTTTGCACATGAAATCTGTATAAAGCCATATTAGCATCTAACGCATCCCAATTGCCTGAGACTTGTTGTACTACTAGATCCGAGTCCCCATAGCATAAGATTCGGCGTATGCCAATCTCTTTTGCTACTTTCAATCCATGGACCAAAGGTTTCATATTCGCCACGTTGTTGGATGCGCAAAATGTATTTGTAGCACATATTTCAGCTGATCTCTTTAGGCGAGGTTAACACTATTCGCCCCAAACCATTTCTTAATTTGGAACCATCGAAATGCATCGTCCAATAATTTGGATCCGTAATGGTGGCTCATATTGCACTTCGCCCAATCTACGAAGAAGTCGGATCGCTTGAGATTTGATTGCATCTCTCCTATCAAATTGTGGAGCGTATGGTGACAACTCGATTGCCCATTTTGCTATTCGGCCACTTGCATCTTTGTTGCTCAATATGTCGGCTATGGGCGCTTCACAGATCACTTTGATGGGATGCTCTTCGAAGTAATGTTTAAGCTTTTTTGCCGACATATACACTCCATAAGCCATCTTCTGATAATGTGGGTAATTCTGTTTTGAAGTGCATAACACCTCACTTAAATAATACACCGGCCTCTGTACGGACTTATCATCTTCAAGTCATTCTACTACGACTACAGGACTCACTACTCTGTTGGTAGCCGCTATATAGAGTAACATAGGCTCTTTTCATAATGGAGAAGCCAAAATAGGTGTTGTGACCAACATTTTTTTCAACTCATGAAACGCGTTGTCCGCTTGTGGAGTCCAAACGAATTTATCTGATTTCTTCATGAGCTAATATAGTGGTAGCGCCTTCTCTCCCAGCCGACATACAAACCGGCTGAGCGAGGCTAGACAACCCGTGAATTTTTGTACATCATTTAAGCATCTTAGCAATTCCATTCTTTCTACTGCCTTTATCTTTGTTGGGTTGGCCTCTATACCTCGGCTAGATACAAGAAAACCGAGTAATTTTCCTGCCGGCACGCCAAACGTGCATTTTTCCGGATTAAGCTTCATTCGGAACCTTCTCGTGTTCAAAAGTCTCTGTATATCTTCCAAAGAACGTTTTGCTTTCCTTTGTTTTGATGACCACGTAATCTACATATACTTGTACATTTTTTCCTATCTGATCGTGTAGACATTTTTGCATACATCTCGATATGTTGCTCCTCGTTGCTTCGCAGTCAATGGCATTGTGCGATAGCAATAAGCCCCTGACGGGTAATAAACGCAGTCTTTATTTGATCGGCCAGATTTAACGGTATCCGTGGAAACCAGAATACGCTTCACAAATGACAATAACTCACAACCAGCGGTCGAATCAATGACTTGGTCTATTCTAGGTAATGGAAAAGGATCTTTTGGACACGCCTTGTTCATGTTCGTGTAATCGATACACATTCGCCATACAATGGCTACATTGGGATAATCCTTCTTCTTTTCTACTAGCACCGGATTCGACAACCAATCCGGATACAAAGACTCCATGATGAACCCGGCTGCGAGGAGCCGAGCTATTTCATCCCTTATTATTTTTCTCCCGTCTTCGTGAAGCGGCGGAGAGGTTGCTTCACCGCCTTGCTCCCTGGCCTTACATTCAAAGAGTGCTCACCAACTCCCTAACGCCTTGCAGATCCCGAGTGACCATGCAAATATGTCCCGATTCTCACGGAGGAAGTTGGTGAGCTCGCTTCCTATTTAGCGCCCAGGCCTGCACCAATAGTAACAAGACGCCCGAATTGCTCATCTATCAAACTTCTTCGCTTTTTAGTCGGCTGAAAAGAGACACCGCCATGCGGTTGGCTAGTGCGGCATGTTCAGCTACCGATCGAGCGAGGGTTGCTACCTCCTGAATCCTTCTTTTTCTCTTGCTATAACCAATGATTCGCCAAATTTGACCCGCTGAAGCACACCCATTGACTTCTTGTAATCCTCGCAACCGTTATCTCTCCTTGTGGTCCGGTAGCTTCATTTTCAGATAACTTACATGACAATGCCCATGAATTTGGCCAACGTCTGTCCGAGTAAAGCATGATAACAACTCTAGATCCACCACCTCAAACTCTAAGTTTTCGCTGCAGCTATCTCTTGTGCCGAATAACACATCCACTCGGACCTTACCAATGGGTTCACATGAAAGCCCTCGCACTATCCCATGGAAAGTGGTCTTCGTGGATTGCAACATGTTCTGCGATATTCCAAGTTTATGCATGGTATCTTTGTACATGATGTTGATACTACTTCCATTGTCAATGAGTACTTTTGAGAATTTCACATTGATGCTCGATCCAACAAATGTCGGATCCAACACGAGTGCATATGATCCGGGATTCGGCATTATCTTGGGATGATCCTTTATGCTCCAAGTTACTTCCTGATCCAACCAAGGCACATATCTTGGTACCGCCGGCATAACTGCATTTACTTCCATATGCCGGCGTTGCACACTCTGTTTGTCTTGTTGTTCCGCTAGAACACGCAATAAGACCGATGATGTTCTCAGAATCATTGCGCCCAAAGATTCACCGGATTTGTCCTTCCATCCTAGACTTGGTTCATCACTTGATGTACCGCGCCTCCGATCCGAGTTATCGCACTCGGGAGGGGTGGCAACATCGCTTGTCGTGCATTTGCTCCATCAACCGTGGTTGATGCTTGACGTCCTTGATGGGGTGCCTGAATACCTCCGGGGTTCCCCATTGCATTTTTCATCCATGCACATTGGCGGGTCGTATGGTTGGCTGGCCTGGACAGGTTTGACGTGTGAAATTTACATGGCTGATCTAACATAGATTCGAACGTGTACTTCGGCCTCTCTTGCCACTATTTCTTTTGTTCTGGGGTCCACTGCCTTTTTCCTTCATTCCTTGGTGTCCACTGCTGAGGACCATTCTTCTGCCGTTGAGTTGCTCCGTGACTCGGTGGATCTTGCGCTACTGCCGCCACTTGGGCCAAATTATATCTATAATCCGGCCTTTCATCTCTTTTTCTTCCTCCGAAATCATCGCGCTGGATGACCCGCCAAATCTCTTGCATAATGGTCCTGTTGCTCGCGATGATCCGCCGACATTAATTCTGGTTGCGGTCTCCTAATGCGAGGGAGTCCGCTATTCGATAGTTTCGCCAAAGGTGGTGGCATATCTCTTTGCAGACGCTACACAATACGCTGCCATAACGGCATCCTTGCGCGAACCAAGCTATTGCTTGCATTCTATGACTCCTTCACATGAGTTTCTCAGTTGCACCACCGAGTTAAAACTCTCTATCTGTTTATTCGCCTCGCTTTGCACATGGCTAACTGTTGTGGCCTGTTTGGCCTCTTGTATGTACTGGTAAAGTTGCTGACAAACATTTCCTCAAAATCCAGCCAATAGTTGATACTGCCTGCTGGTAGATTATTCAGCCACACCCTAGCTGGTCCCTCCAGCATTTGTGGGACGTACCGTACTGCCCATCGTAAGTTTCCACCAGCTATTTTCACTGCAGTAGCATAGTCAATTAACCAGTCTTGTGGTTTGGTACTCCCATTATATGTTTTCGTGCCCCTTGCCAACTGAAAGTTTGGCACAGGTGGTTCGCCCATGATCCGTGGTCCAAAGCATGTCGACCCTGGTGGACCCTGTTCTTCCAACAACTCGGACCTATATAGCCAGTCCAGCTTCACTCTTGCATCATTTGACGGCAAATCTCTGTACAGAACTCTGTCCTGTATTCCATAGTGATTGTTTCCGCCATGGATCGCATATTCCATCTCAGAATAACAATCATTGTATCTTTCATTAATTTGATTGTGGCGAGCTGGCCTCGCTTTCTCTCCGCCGGGTTCATGCCTTGGTTGCGGGTTGAGTGGCGCTTCTTCCTTACTTCGACCGGGTATTGTTCTCCGATTGCCTCTCGCGGGTTCTCTTCTGCCGAGATCTCCATTGCCTCGCTTCCACCGCCTTTTCTCAACACGGCCGTGGTTCCTCTCCACTGTTACCTCGGCTTGCATTGCCTCTGCTCATTTGCCTTTCCGCCATTGCCGGATCATATGGAACAATTTGCTTGTTCCTCTTCCCGAGGTTACCGCTTTGTCCCTTCGCATTATTTCCGGTGAAGATGTCGCCGCCACGGACAAGGCAGTGCTGCTCCCTGCCGAGTGAACCATTCACGAGGCCCCCCTCGCCAGGTTTGCTGAGCATTTTTTTCGCTCGCTGGTTCGCGATGCGCACCAGCTCGTTCACTCTTTCTTGTTGTTTCGCCGGGCCACGGTCAACCCTCTAACTCTAATGCTGCATTTGCCGCTTAGGTTTTTTGTCGGGTATCGCACTCGGCAAGCCCAAATCCATCGATTACGCTTTTATGAGCATCATGCTCTTTGTTGATGTCATCCATGAGGTTTTTCCTCTCAATCTTAATTCGTCCACCCGCTCGGCGCCGACGCTGCTTATTAGCTTTGGCATATTCTCGCAGGGTCCTGTTTAAGGACTCCCACAAGGCCGACACCTTTTTGGCCTCTACCAGCACCTTTTGCCTGGTTTCCTCTAACTCTGCCTGAGCATTTGCCGGATCAAGTATCGGTGCTACAGGTGTAGTCAAGTTTTCTATGGTCGCCTGAAGAATGTTCTCTGGCCTTTCCAGAGGTGGCCCTCTTACTCTTGGTGCCTTTGGGGTGGTGTCCTGCACCTCGGTCGGGTTGGTCGCGGGCGGATTACCTCGTGGGTAGTGGTGTCCGCCTGGTGCGCCAGACACCGGTGGCGGGTTCTCTGCTTGACCCGGCAGCTGCTACTCCAGTTTGCACCCCGGCCGCGACCATCACCTCGACGCTGCCTGCAGGATGCGCTCCGGGCGGACGGCTTGCAGCGTTAAGAGGTGGATCTCCTGCAACAACAAATTGGTGAGGATAAACGCCGGAGATGTCGACGCCAACGTAAACCTTGTGCCCGCCCAAGCTGATGAAGACACCGTTGCGCGGGGGAGTTTTTCCCCTGAAGCTGCCCACATTGTCGCTGACGTAGTCACAGAGACCAAATCTCTGGACCAAGCGTAAACAACGCCGCCTTGTTGATGAAGTTTTCCGTCCGGATCGTAACTCCAGCTAGCACCGCTGATGGCCCCACGGTGGGCGCCAACTGTCGTGGTGGTGGCACGGCAGATGCCATGGGTAGGCTAAAGTATGGGGCCAATGGATGCTAGAGGGATCTGGGGAGGGAAGATGTAGTTGATTCCACACACAGAAGACTAAGGCAAAGATCTTTATTTCTTCTTCCTTGGGTTACAAGTGCTCCTTGAGCTGTATTCAGGGAGAAGAGAGGAACTTTACCAGCCTAACGGCTCTAACCTTAGTCGATCCTCGCTTCAGAGTCCAAGCCTCTCCTTATAAAGGAGAGCCTTGGTTCCTCTAGGGCTGACGTGGTAAGCATATTCGAGGAATATGCTTGTCCCAATATAGTAGTTCGGTGCCCCCCTTTCCCTGTCGCTCCCCTAATGACGGCAAGGTTCCAGGCGCCCCTCAGGCTTCGGACTGCCACCTCCGTGACCTCCTTCTCGCCTCTCCCTCTCTGTCTTTGTTCAGAGTGTTTGGCTTCGCTCAGATTCTCCCTAGCCTGCAACTAGGGTTTGACTTCAGCTTCTCCTTCTCCTGCAAGCTTCATATTATTCGGCCCTGCCTCCCGTAGTTCGTCCTGTCCTTCATCTGTATTAAGATTACTCGGTTTAACCCAGCCGAGTTATCTCGGCTGGGTAATGTCTTGTCATTACTATGAGGGTCTTGCCCTTTCCTATCTCGGCCGACCTCTACATGATTCGGCCGGCTCAGATAGTAACTCGGAAACCAAACGGGGAATGTCCTTTCGTATATCCCCATCTTTACCCTATCCGGGGTTATCTCCCCAACAAGATGCGTGATAAAATCATAACTCAAATATTCACCTCCATGATCGGATCGTAGAAATTTAATCTTTCTATTACGATGGTTCTCCACTTCATTCTGAAATTCCTTGAACTTTTCAAATGTTTCAGATTTATGTTTCATTAAATAGATATACCCATATCTACTTAAGTCATCGGTAAAAGTGAGAAAATAGCGATATCCACCACGCGTTGAAACACTCATCAGTCCGCATACATCGGTATGTATGATTTCCAACAAGTCCGTTGCTCGCTCCATCATACCGGAGAACGGTGTTTTGATCATCTTGCCCATGAGGCATGGTTCGCATGTGTCAAATGATTCAAAATCAAGAGACTCCAAAAGTCCATCAGAATGGAGTTTCTTCATGCGCTTTACACCAATATGACCTAGACGACAGTGCCACAAATAAGTAGTATTATCACTATCTACTTTGCATCTCTTAGCCTCAATGTTATGGATGTGTGTTTCATCCCTTTCGAGATTTAGAAGAAATAAACCATTCACAAGAGGTGCATGACCATAAAAGATGTTACTCATATAAATAGAACAACCATTATTCTCCGATTTAAATGAATAACCGTCTTGCAATAAACACGATCCAGAAATAATGTTCATGCTCAACGCAGTACATAATAACATTTATTAAGGTTTAAAACTAATCCCGAAGGTAAAACTAAGGAGAGGCGACGGCCATCACATCAACTCTTGATCCGCTTGCCAACGCAAGATCGTCACCTCATCCCTCGCAAGCCATCCTCTATTTCGTAGCTCCTGTTTCGAGTTATAAATATTAGCAACTGAACCAGTATCAAATACCCAGGCACTACAACGAGGGCTAGTAGGGAAAACATCAATAACATGTATATCAAATATACCTTTGATGGTGCCCTTCTTGTCCGCTAAGTACTTGGACATTGCGCTTCGAAGTGACCCTTGTCCTTGCAATAGAAGCACTCGAAGGTCCGGCTTAGGACCAGACTTGAGCTTCTTCTCCAGGGCAACGCGCTTTTGCTGCCTTTCTTGAAGGGCTTCTTTGCACCCTTACCTTTCTTAAAGGTGGGCTTGTTGACCATCAACACATGATTATCCTTTTGATGTCCACTTCCGCCTTCAGCTTGCGAAGAGCTCGGTGATCGATGGAACCAATCTGATTATGAGTCACTACAAAACTTTTGTAGCCGGGAGGAGTGATTGCGAACCTTGTCAATCTTGAGCTCCTCCGAATCGTGCATTCCAGTTGCTCAAGGCATTGAGTGTAGCCCGTCATCTTAATGGCGTGCTCACTAACTGAACTCCCTTCCTCCATCTTGCAGTTAAAGAACTTCTCGGAGATCTCATATCTCTCAGAATGGGCCTGAGTCTGAAACATGGTTTTCAGCTCTTCGAGAATCTCAAAGGGCCCGGGATAGTCTTCAAAACGATTTTGAAGTTCCGGTTCCATAGCAAACAACATGGTGCTCTTAATCACACCATAATCATCTTTGCGCGACTGATAGACAGCTTTCTCATCAGCCAGCTTGGCATTAGGGGTCACCTAACGCTTTCCCAAGGACATAGTCCTTTGACCGCCAGAGAATGATTCTTAGATTGCGGAACCAATTGGTGAAGTTAGACCCATTGTTTCTAAGCTTTTCCTTCTCAGCAAAAACGTTGAAGTTGAAGTTGGACTTAGCCATGTGATCTACAGTATTTGCAAGTACAACTTTAGACTATGTTCATGATAAATAGTTCAACTTAATCAAATTACTAGATGAACTCCCACTAAATTCAACATCCCTCAAGTTGTTTAGTGAACACGATCCAAATTCACCACACCTAATCTGATCTTCACGAGAAGAGATGTGGTTTCAATGGTGGACAACGAAGTGTCGATCATATCATTCATATGACTCATGCTTAACCTTTCGGTTCATGTGTTCCGAGGCCATGTCTGTACATGCTAGGCTCGTCAAGTAAAACCCAAGTATTTCCGCGTGTGCAAACTGGCTTGCACCCGTTGTATGTGAGCGAGAGTCTATAGCACCCGATCATCACGTGATGCTTGGACACGATTTAACTTTCACAACGGTGCATACTTGGGGAGAACACAGTTTTATCTTGATCTTTAAGTGAGGAATCATCTTATAATGCTACCGTCGCGATCTAAGCATGATAAGATACATAAAAGGATAAACATCACATGCATATAACTTTATGTGACATGGTATAGCCAATCCTCGCGCAATGATCTCCATCTTGTGTGTTCCGGCATGATCTCCATCACTCCACCATGATTGCCTCCACCACGAATAGCAACTACAACTATTGCTAACTACTTAGCGATAAAGTGAAACTATTACATGGCGCATAAGAAGTTGACACACAGGTCATACACAATTTATAAAGACAACCATATGGCTCCTGCCGGTTGTGTACTCATCGACATGCAAGTCGTGAAACATTACAAAACATGATCATCGCATACATTAGACACATCACATCTTGGGCCATACCATATCACAGAAAACACTCCCTGCAAAAACAAGTTAGACGCCTCTACTTTGTTGTTGCATGTTTTACGTGGCTTATGGGAGTAGATGCTAAGAACGATTCTTACCTACGGAAAGCCACAACGGTGATATTATGGTTGCCAAACTCCGGTGTTAATCCCATGACAACTATAGTGAGAGAAACTGGCATCCACCAGCCGCATGTGTGGAACAAGCCACACGTCAAGTGCGGAGCCGGTCTCGCGAACGACGTCGCGTAAGGTTGGCCTGGACCGCTTCAATCTCACTATCCCACGTCATAAGAAGAACACAAACAAGAGGCTTGCAACATAAAACATCAACGCCCGCAACCACCATGTTGCGTTCTACTCGTGAAACACATCTACGCATAGATCTAGCTCCGATACCACTGATGGGTTTCGCGGCATAGTAAATCAAAATTTTCTACGGATGCAAACAGAGGGAAAGCCAAGATCTAATCTAGGAGATGCAAACAACGAGAGAGATTGGATTAGATCTTCATACCCTTGAATATTCGTTAAATCGAGAACGTGGGTGATGTAGTCGTGCTCGCTTCTCCTCCTCGCGATCCGATCCGATCTAGCACCACAAGTGGCGGTGCCCGTGAGATGCACACGCAGCACCTCGACGTCTCCTCCTTCCTCGGACCAGCAAGTATGGTGGAGAGACGGATTGGATCTACAACGACGGCGTGGTGTATATGGTGGAGAGTTTAGCAGCAGGCTTCGCCACACGCAATGGGAGAGAGAGAGGAGGGCAGCAGGACGGCTAGCTCTTGGAGGGGAAGGTGTGTGGGGGTGGTGCGCCCCCAGACCTCTTTATATAGAGGGGTGGGCAGCTAAAACCCTAGCCCCCTCCCCCAAGCCAAACCGGCGGCCCCAAGGAGAAGGAGTGGGGGGCAAGGAAACCCCCCCCCCCCTCCTAGAAGCTCTATCTCGAGTTTAAAACCCTCTTGGCCGGCTGGGCCCTATTGGCCTTGTGCCCCTGGACCAATGCGGCCAGGGCACTCCCTCATAGGCCCATGCCCCCTCCCGGAAGGTGTGGCCACGTTGGTCCCCTTCCCGAAGGTTCTAGAAGCTTCCGGTACAATACCGATTAACCCGGAACAATTCCGAACTCCAAAAACTGCACTGCCTTATATGAATCTTATTCTCCACACCACTCCGGAACCTCTCGTGATGTCCCGGATCCCATCCGAGACTCCGAACAAAAAACTCATAAACCAATTATCCAATCTATCCTAGCGTCGAGACACGTTAAGTGTGTGACCGTGCGGGTTCGAGAATATGCAGACATGATCTTCTATCAATAATCAACAATGGGTCTGAAACCCATATTGACTCCCACATTCATCGATGATCATATCGGATGAACCACGATGCCGTGGTTCAATCAATCCCATATATATATTCCCTTCGTCTCGCGATATTTTACTTGCCCGAGATTCGATCGTCGATGCATCGCATACCTAGTTCAATCTCGTTCACAAAGAAGTACTTTACTCATTCCGTAATCCGATATCACTTTGTGATTAACTCCTTAATCACATGCTTGCAAGCGTGTTGATATCGATTACCGAAAGTGGGCAAGTATATCTCTCCGACTTGGGAGGGACAAATCCCATCTCGATACATACAACCCAATGATACTTTTCGATCACCGAGACACCTTTATGATCACCCTCTCATAGGATGACGTTTGATGACCTCAAAGCTTTCTTCCGATACCAGGGAGTTTTATTATCTCATGGTCTAAGGAATACAATATTTGACATAAGAAAAGCTTCGCAAAGATGAACACGATGACACGATCTAATTGCTTTGCTTAGTTTGGGTCTGTCCATCATATCATTCTCCCAATGATATGATCTCATTATCAATTGACAACTCATGTCTATGGTTAGGAAACCTTAACCATCATTGATCAATGAGCTAGTCCATAGAGGCGTACTAGGGACACGGTGTTGTTCACAAACCACACAAGTATTAAAGTTTCCGCTTAATACAATTCTAGCATGGAATATAAACATTATCATGAACAAGAATTATAATAATAACATCTTTATTATTGCCTCTAGGGCATAATTCCAACACAGACCGCCATGGCCGCCTTCATCGACGGGTTGGAAAGGGGCACGCTGCTCCGACATAAGTTGAAGCGCTTGCAGGACAATCACCAGCTTGACTTGAACCAAATGATTCAGTTGGCTAGTGAGTTCGCAGCTGCCGATGACGACGCTCGCGGCTCCCTGCCGGCAACGGCCGTTCCAACTCAAGCTCGGAGGAACAGCAGTACAAAGCGGAAAGCCGCTCCAGAAGAAAAGAAATCTACCGACATGGCGCTATGACTTTTGCAGGACGAGGAGAAGGCGGACAACGTGGCCGAGGAAGGGGAGCTGGTCGTGGGCAGCAGCGAGGAAGTGAAACCACCTCGGCGCCGCTCCGCGTTCCCCAAACCTACGAGGAGTACCGCGATATGCCGTGCCTCGTACACCTCGACGCCAACGGCAAGGCCACCCATACCAATCGACACTGCAAGTTCGTCAACGACCTCAAGGAAGACCCGGAGTCCGGCTACAAGCAAAGTCGGAAGAACATACCGCGAGGCAAGGGCAAGGGGAAGAAGAAGGAGGAGGAGTCCAAGGATTCAAGTGATATGGACGAAGACGTTGACCCCAAGCACGCTGCCAAGGCGACGATAAGGGCAAGAACCCCTTCGCAAAGAAGGCTCCAGTATACCACACTTTCCTTGGCACCCCCACCGTCCGACAACAGAAGACCTCTCTGAGGATCCTGATGGCCACTCCCACCGGGCCCCCAAAGACTGCGCTGGTCAAGTTCCAATAACTTGGGACAGACGGACCACCTGACCTTGTGCCCACGGAGAACCAGTACGCCATGGTCATCAACCCATTGATTGACGGCGTGGAGTTCACCAAGTGCATGGTGGATAGTGGAAGCAGCATCAACATCATGTACCTGGATACACTGCAGAAGATGAACTTGACGGAGGCAAACCTAAGGTGGACCAACACCGTCTTCCACGACGTAGTTCCTGGTCGGGAGGCTCGGTCCCTTGGGTGCATTACACTTCAGGTTGCCTTTGGCGATGTTAATAATTACCGCCAAGAGCGCATGACCTTCGAGGTGGTCCCCTTCAAGAGTGTGTACCACGTCATATTCGATCGCGACATATTCCACACGTTCATGGCCAAGCCATGCTTCGTCTACAACAAAGTCAAGATACCCGGACCAAACGGTATCATCACCGTATCCGGAAGCTTTACCAAAGCAAGGGACTGCGAGATCAATGAAGCAGCCATTGCAGAAGCTGTCCTCTATAGCGAAGAATTCAAAGAGATCGAGAGCAAGGTCAATAACTCAGAGATGCCCGCGTCTAAGAAGCATATCTCTGACTCCGCTCCCGCGTTCAAGGCCGCCATCGAGACCAAGCCGGTGGAACTTGTGGTAGGCGATGCCTCCAAGACCGTCGCAATGGCGACGAACCTGGATCCCAAATAGGAAAGCGCGCTCGTCGAGTTCCTCCGTGAGAATAGGGACATCTTTGCCTGGCAACCTGCCGACATGAAAGGTGTACCTAGGGAACTTGCCGAGCACAGCTTAAACATTGATCCAAAATGCAAACCAGTGAAACAACCTCTACGACGCTTTGGAGATGAGAAGAGACGCGCCATTGGCAAAGAGATAGCTAGGTTACTTAAGGCTAGATTTATCCGGGAAGTCCTTCACACCCAATGGGTGGCCAATCCTGTACTTGTCCCCAAAAAGGGAACCAATGAATTAAGAATGTGCGTTGATTACACTGGCTTGAACAAAGCATGTCCCAAAGATCTGTTTGCTTTGCCTCGCATTGACCAAGTCATTGACTCGACGGCTGGCTCGGAACTTTTGTGTTTTCTCGATGCATACTCAGGATACCACCAGATCAAGATGAGGAAGTCGGACCAATTGGCCACTTCGTTCACTACCCCATACGACACGTTTTGCTATGTCACGATGCCCTTTGGGCTAAAAAACGCAGGTGCTACCTACCAGCGAATAATGCAACATTGCCTTCACGACCAAATTGGTCGGAACGTTCACGCCTATGTGGACGATATCGCGGTGATGTCTAAAAAGTCAAACGACTTAATCTCCGACTTAAAAGAAACCTTTGATAATCTCCGGAAATACAACATGATGCTCAACCCTAAGAAGTGCGTCTTCGGGGTTCCAGCCGGCAAATTTTTGGGCTTCATCGTTTCCCAACGTGGAATCGAGGTCAACCAGGAGAAAATCAAGGCCATCTTAAACATAAACCGTCTGACATGCCTAAAGGACATTCAACGAATAACAGGTTGTGTTGTAGTAGTTAGTCGGTTCGTCAGCCGACTTGGAGAGAAGGCTCTACCACTGTACAAGTTGCGGAAGAAGGTGGACAAATTCACGTGGACGGACGAAGCAGATGCAGCATAGAAGCAGCTCAAGGAGATTCTTTCCTCAGCGCCCATCCTTGCAGCACCCGAGCCTGGAGAGCCCCTGTTAATCTACATGGCGGCAACCAATCGGGTAATCAGCATCGTCGTCGTGGTAGAGCGGAAGGAACCAGGCTATGAGCACGGAGTTCAACGACCAGTTTACTACGTGAGTGATGTCTTGACAGAGTCTAAGCAGCGTTACCCGCACTACCAAAAGATAGCTTATGGAGTATTCCTTGCTTCTCGGAAGCTGAGGCATTACTTTCAGGAGCACCCAATCACAGTGGTGAGTAAGACTCCACTGTCCGACATTATCAATAATAGCGACACTACAGGAAGGGTCGCAAAGTGGGGCATTGATCTTGCCGCCTTCGAGATCACCTACAAGAGACGCGACGCTATCAAGTCACAAGCCTTGGCGGATTTTGTTGCAGATTGGACGGAGATGCCAGATGCTACTCTGCCGTAACCGAGTATCGGGAGATGCACTTTGACGGATCAAAGCTGCTCAACGGCTCGGGGGCTGGTGTATTGCTACAGTCACCAACAGGAGACAAGCTACACTACATTCTACAGATCCACTTTGAGGCTACAAACAACATGGCGGAGTATGAAGCACTCATTCACGGACTACGTGTAGCCAAGGATATTGGCATCAAGCGCATAGTTTGCTGTGGAGATTCCGACTTGGTTGCCCAGCAGGTGGCTGGCACCTAGAACGCGCGGAACCCTATGATGGTGGCATATCGAGACGAAGTGGACGAGATAGCCAAGAGCTTCTTGGGCTACGAAGTCAAGTATGTGCCTAGGGATCAAAACGAGGCGGCTGATCTGCTGTGTAAGCTTGGATCAGGGCGCAAGCGAATTCCGCCAGGAGTTTTCCTAGAGCACCTGCGCACACCATCCGTGAAGGGAGCCGACATCGACAACCCATATAGAGTTGACTCTTTCGTCAACATGGTGACCAAGGTCCCTCCGACTTGGACAAAACCGTTCATGGAATACCTCGAACACGGAACTTTGCCCGACGACGAAGTCGAAAGACGACAAATAGTACGACGAGCGAAGGGTTATACCATAATCAATGGGCAACTCTACAAAAGGAGCACTACTGGTGTATACCTAAAGTGTGTTTCCCAGCTAGAAGATATGGAAATCCTGCGCGAAATCCATCTCGGAGATTGCGGGCATCACGCCGCTCCTCGATCGTTGGTCGCGAAAGCCTTCCGGCAAGGATTCTACTAGCTGACCGCGAAGGCGGACGTCGACAAGCTGGTTGAGACATGCATGGGATGCTAGTATTATGCCCGACAACCACATGTTCCCGCTGAAGAATTGCGAACAATACCAATAACTTGGCCGTTTGCAGTCTAGGGGCTAGACATGGTGGGACCGTTACATACGACACCTTGTGGGTTTACGCATCTGCTTGTAGCAGTTGATAAATTCACCAAATGGATAGAAGCTAAACCCATTAGAAAGCTTGATGGGGCAACTACCCTCAGGTTTGTCCGGGATTTAGTGGTGAGATTTGGTCTCCCACATAGCATTATCACCGACAACGGAAGCAACTTGTCACTCGGAGAAGTGGAGGCTTATTGCTGGGAGAAAGGCATCCGACTTGACCTTGCATCTGTGGCACACCCACAATCCAATGGTCAGGTTGAGCAAGCCAATGGATTAATTCTGCTAGGAATCAAGCCACGTCTTGAGGCGCCGCTACATAGAGCAGCTGGAGCCTGGGCGGAAGAATTGCCATCTGTGCTGTGGAGTTTACGAACTACACCCAACAGATCCACCGGCTACACCCCTTACTTCATGGTATATGGAGCAAAAGCCATCTTGCCTTCCGACATTCTCCACGATGCACCAAGAGTTGCCGCCTATGACGAGGATGACGCTGAAGAATCCAGACGCCTAGATGTGGACCTTCTCGAGGAGGAGCGCGTTTTGGCATGCCAAAGATCCGCCATCTACCAGCAGAAGCTACGCAACTACCATAGTCACCGCGTTCAGTATCGCTCGTTTAAAGAGGGGGATTTGGTGCTCCGACTTAAGCAGAAGAAGTCACACAAGTTATCCCCGCCATGGGAAGGACCTTTCATCATAAGCAAGGCGCTGCTCAATGGGTCTTACTACCTTGTTGACAATCGTGAACTAAAGGATAGAGCCAACAAGGGTCATAAGCGTAAGCGACGTGACCCGGATGATGACTACCCGAAGCTTGATCGGCCATGGAACATAGCACAACTACGTCCTTTTTATACTTAGCATTTTTTATCTAATTGTGTATCTCTTATATGATCAATGAAATAAAGCTCTTTGGTTCACTCATATTTCTGAGTCTTTTACCTCCTTTAGTGTTCAATTTTGGATCATGTAAAACCTTTATGCACAAGTATTGCGTTTGCACTTGTGAAAATTCTGCTACGGGCGTTAGCTTAAGTTTTCTGGTCTACACGTTCTTTGTCGTTTTTATGTGGATTTTGGAGTAGTGACTTTTGGCACTTATTATCGGCGATTTTGTGCTCGGGTTATTGACGGTGCCATTGGGCATCATCACCTAAACACATGGTTCCGACAACGAGTCTTCCGACTCACGAAAAGTCAAGCATAAAAACCAAAGTAATGGATAAGCCAGCACTTGCTAAAAATATATACATGCTGGAAATTAGTTCTTAAGTAGCAGGACATAACAACCATTGTTTTCCGCCTGAAGTTACATCACCAAGTTTTTTTTCCCACGCATGCACCAAAGGTAAAACAAATATTACAAAGTGTTTTTCATTCCTTGGGCGCAGGAGACTTGGAAGCAGCATCGTCACCAGCCGGAGAATCACCCTCAACGTCGGCGCTATGATGAGACTCAGAGGAATCTTGGTTGACGCTGTCAATGGTGTTCATGGGCACGAAGACTTCGATGTCCACCAACTCGGCAACTCTGGTGTCATAACCCGTGAGTGATGACAAGATGGCTTCGTGATCAATTTATTTGCCGTCATCGTCAACGTCGGGGATACCAGAGGTCACCGTGTCGATGTCGGCACCTTTGTAGTGTGCCTTCACCATTGACAACGCCATCCTTGTGCCAGCCCGTGCACATGAAGCTTTCCAGCTTGTGACACGCTCAGGGGCTCGGCGTAGAATCTCCGAGTACTTTGTCACGGAGTCCGAGGCCTTTATGTAAATCTGGAGGGACTTGGCAATCTCTTTGGCTTGGGTGATGGCGGTGTTGATAAAGTTGTCGGCAAGAACCATGCATTCATTGTCCGAAGGAGGTGAGCGGGTTAAACCCATAGGAGCTGCAAATTCCGACAAGAAATGCATGAGTTCGGTAAATTCAAAGTATCCAGACTACAGAAATACAAGGCGGAGGAAACTTACTGAAGATGTTGGCCTTAGCCTGCCAGAGGGTGTCCACCAGGGATTCTTTCTCTTGTTGGAGGAGCTTAAACGCCTCGCTGTGGCGTTGGTTTTGCTCATCAGCAGCTTGCTTATGATCTTTTAAGATCGCAAGCTCCTCCTTCAAGCGATTGATTTCTGCGGAGGTGGAGTCCTGCAGGGCCTTCATGGAATCTTCATGCATTTTCGGCATTTCCTTCCTCTCCTCTTTAAGGATCTTGTTCTCGCTGTCCAGCTACTGGATATGCTTGGACTGCTCGACAATGTCCTTGGCCTTGGCGACATGTTCTGCAAAGTCGGAGAAAACAAAGTACACAGTGAGTACTTGGAGAATGTAGGCACAAAACCAAGACGGAATGCGCAAAAAGAAAACAGACTCTTGTTTTTGATGATCTGTTCCTTCAAGATGGCAGTTTTACCCTTTTCGGCTTCAAGATCTGCGCACATCTTCTGGTACTTGTCATTGGCCATGCCCCTCCGAGCATTCTCGTTCTATGGGGAAAAAGGTAAACCGTTTTTTAGTCTGCTTGGAGCATCTAGTCGAAAATTTTCCACTTAGGCGCTCGGGGGCTACATCGAGAGTTTTTTACTTAGCAATATGCTTAGCTTTTCTTTAAGAATCTAGTCGGAGCTAATTCAGTTCTCGATTAGAAGATTGGGGGCTACAGCATAAAGTTTTTTACTCGGAAAATGCTTAGCTTTTCTTTAAGCATCTAGTCGGAACTAATTCAGTTACAACTAGAGGCTTGGGGGCTACAGTATTGAAAATTATAAACACTGCGTATGCTACTCTTAAAGCATCTAGTCGGAATAGTTTGTTCCATCTAAATGCTTGGGGGCTACAGTGAGAGTTTTTTCTAACTTAGTCACTTTTAGAGCATATAGATGCAAAACCTATGGTTTTCCGTCTACATCCTCGGGGGCTACAGTGGGATACTCATATGAAATGCAAAAGGCAAAGTAAAACTTACAAGTGCAATGATCTTGAGGTTTGTAGCGCCTCCAGCAGCTTGCCAAAGGAGATGCTATTTCCTTGCAAGATGTCCGCTTGTCGGAGGAGCTCCTCAAGACCACACGTCGGAGATGACGGTACTCCTCCAGGAACTAGAGTTGTGTTACTCGGCGTGAGCACTGGGTAAACTATCTTCGGAAACTCAAAGGGTTTCTGGGGAGAAAGGGCACCGCCTTCGGCAGAAGTACCAGCTTCCACCACCGCCTTGCCGCCACCGATGGCATCCTTAGCCGGAGCTTCAGCCATTTGTTGAGCGGTACTGTCTCATGCTCACCGCTCAACAATGAAGTTCGGTAGAGGTGCCAGAATCTACTTCCATGACGGAAGGACCTGGTGCCTCCTTAGCTTGTGAGCTTGTTGGGGCGGACGAGGGCTTGACGACATGAGTAGCAGGGGCGATGGCGGGGGAGGCGTCGCGATGCAGCATATCCTTGATATTTCGAGAAGCCCCCAAAGTTTTGGAGGTCTTCTTGAGGCTGGTCGTGGCTTTCTTTCTGAAACGTGCAAATGCATAAGTACAGGAACAAGACAGACAGATAGATAATGTCGGAGAGTGAGAAACTTACACTAGGGGGGGTGCTTTGGCAAAAATCCTGGTGGCTTTTCTCTTTTCCGCCTCCAGGGCAGCGGTAGTCTTTTTGGAGGCTCCACCCTCCGTCTTCTTCTTCTTGCCTCCGTCGGCAGCGTCAGAGGTAGAGCTCTTCCGCTTCCGCGCCAACGGAGCTTCGTCGTCGGACACGACCGTGACTTCCTTCATCTTTGGATCATAGATTTGAGGAGCCATGCTTATCTCATCTATGTTGCTAAGATGTTAAGTAAGAAATCACCGTGTTAGATAAGATGATATTTGCAAGACGGAAGAACTGGAGTATATGTCGTACACGGAAAATAAAAACCTACCTTTGGGCAATTGCCGTCTACGAACATGTCGTAGGTGATGGTGAAGCCACGCTTCTTATCCTTCACCTTGACGATGTCTTTTAGGCAGAGCTTGATGGAGTCGCTCGAGAAGTTATCCACGGAGATCCGGAGGCTATCCCTTCGATCACTGGTATACTCGTGCATATACTTTGCGCGATGCTGCAGAGGTTGGATTCGCCTGATGAACCAGCACATGGCTAGGTCCAAGCCGGATAAACCCGTCTCTACGAACCATTCGATCCGCCTTATAGCGCAGGAAGCGTCGAGGTCGGAAGGAAAGGAGGCTTGGGATCTCCATGTGGAAACTTCAGCGGCAGCTCCATCCGCGAAGTCCGGGTACGTCACTTCTCGGCCCGCCAGAGGAATGTCGGGGCCATAGAAGTACGTCCGCTGCCAATTTTTGCAGGACTCGTGGCCGACAATGTCGGGGAACCGCCGGCCAGGTCGAATCTTGAAGCTTATGGTGCCACAGTTCCTAAGCTCCTCCTTGCTGTGTCCGGCTTCACGTTTGATGGTGAAGAAGTACACGAACAAGTCTAACCTAGGCCTTATCCATAGATAACCCTCCCAAAGTGCCGCGAAGTTGCTAAGCACTAAGATGCTATTGGGGGATAGGTTATGGGGTTGGACCTTGTAGTGGTTTAAGACGGAGAGGAAGAAGTGGGAGATGGGCAGAGAAACGCCGCGTACCAGTTGAGCCTTAAGGTACACCTTTTCTCCGACTTGGGGAGAAGGTGTCACCTCTCCGGCCGGCGCCGCCCGCCAGGCGAGCCCCTCCGTCGCGGGGAGGTAACCTTCAACGACCATCTCTTGGATGTCGCGGTCGGTGATGTCCGAGCCACGCCAGTCGCCCATATGCGAATCTGGCTCTTCCTCTAGTGGCTCCAGCGTCGCCAGATTTTGGTCGCCGTCGGTGGACTCGATCACCGCCGATGCGGGGATGACCAAGCCCTCTGGGGGCACAACGACAGAGCTCGCCAGCTTCGCCGCGGCTTCGCTCGATGACGCCATGGATGGGGATGTGCTACTGCTCGCCATGGAAATGAAGGATGGATGCGATTGGTGCAGATGGAAGCTCGGGTTTTCTCGAGGTTTCTCGCAGAGAGCTCGAGGAGGCGCACGGCTGGAGGAAGACGATGATGCGAGGAGAATGAGGTAAAAAGTGGAAAATGCCCCACGGTTACTATTTATCATCCTCGGCATCAAGATTTGTGTAGCTTAATCGGACGATTGCCGCGTATAAAACATGTTCGCGAACGTGCGCGGAAATTTCGCCACATCTCCAACCGTCGCCGCCAACGGTTCGTCTCGCTCGCGCGGGAAAATTGGATATGATTGCGTTCTCTGCATGTGTGACTTACGAGGCGTCGCTGGCCTAAGCCTACGTCGTCCTAGCTAACATGGGTAGATGAGCCGTCACATCAAAGATTTCGGCATAGACGGATTTAATCCGACTACGGAAGAGTACAATAGAAGATTCAGCATTTCTCCGGCTTACAAGTCGAAGACGGAGAAAAACCTTGCAGGGTTCTTTGGGAGGACTACAAGATGTTGCTTGACAATTTGCCGACATCCATCTAGACAGAGCATTCCACGTGAAGAGGCAAGACGGCGCAAGATCTCAGAG
Source organism: Avena insularis (assembly GCA_023614405.1). Lineage (NCBI taxonomy): Eukaryota > Viridiplantae > Streptophyta > Magnoliopsida > Poales > Poaceae > Avena > Avena insularis. The sequence goes on from JAJUPC010000084.1 coordinate 744,813, forward strand.
TTCTCCGGGGGCTACTGTTGGGGATATGCTATATGGGTATCCTTATAGCATGTCTCTTATCCGGATAACCTGGGTGGCCCATAGTCGGTAGCATGGCCTATGGCCTGCTGGGCGGCCCAGTTAGGTGGATCCATAAGGGATGCCCATGCCGAATAAAGGAAGGCTACGGTGGAGTCATCAACGTACCCGGAGCCTTGGAGTACAAGATACACAAGACTAGTAATAGACGGTGTAGGACTCTGTAACCTGTCCGGCTAGGACTTTTCCCTGTAATCCTAGGACCTGACGACTATATAAGTCGGGCCTATGGGAGCCTTTAGGGCACAATCTCAGACAATCATAGATAACTTCACACAACCTCGCACAGCGAACCTATCTCTGTAACTCGGCGTATTGCCATTATAGTGATTCATAGCAGGAGTAGGATTCCGCCACCGTCGTGGGATCTGAACCTGGGTAAGTTGTGTTACCTCATACCCGTCAACCGTCCGCCTTACCCCACGTATCTAAACATGCACTGTGAGGACCCCTCCATGGCGTACTCGTCGGCAATACCATGACACTTCCATAGGTAGATTATGCTTAAGCTGTTCCGACTGACGAAGGAAAACTTCGTCAGTCTCATTTCTTTCCTTCATGAAGACATCACTTTCATGGTCTTCCATGAACTGCTGCAAAGCATTTTTAGGAGCAAGAGAAATAGCAGACAATTGTTCAACCCTGAAATACTCATTAGGTAATTCATTTTCATAAGGAGTTTTGGCAAATTTGGAAAAAATAAACTCATAAGATTCTCCAGAAAACTTAGTCAAAACTTTTTCCTTCCTACAATCTATGATATCCCCACAAGTATTAAGGAAGGGTCTACCAAAGATGATAGGATAGGTTTTACTAGCTTCTTTACCAAGTACTAGAAAATCAGCAGGATATTTAATCTTACCACAAAGGACCTCCACATCTCTTACAATACCAATGGGGAAAACTTGCTCTCTATTAGCAAGGTGAATAACCACATCAATGTCCTCAAGCTCACAAGGACCAATCTCATGCATAATTTCCCTATAAAGCTCAGAAGGAATAACACTAGAACTAGCACCAATATCACATAAACCATAATAGCTGTGACTACCAATTCTAACAGAAAGCGTAGGAACACTAGCTTTTCTAACTTTCTAAGGATGAGAAACAATATTAGTAGCGTCTTCACAAAAGACAATATGCTTATCCTCTATATTTCTAGTGACAAGATCTTTCATAACAGCTACCACAGGCTCAATATCAATAAGCTCATCAGACCCTACAGTTTTCTTTGCGCTTTTGCTAACCATAGTAGCCATAATAGAATGCTCCCTCACCTTGGAAGGAAAAGGACTTTTCTCAATATAAGGTTCAGGCAAAATAGGATCAACAGTACAAACCTCTGTACTATTAGGAACATGGGTGACAGTGTCTTTATAAGGATCGTGGTACTTGTCCCACTCTTTCTTTGGAAGTTCAATATAAGAGGCAAAGGCATTAAAACATTTTGCAAGAACTTGGGGATAAAATCCAAACTCATTGCTAATATCACGGAACTTATCAGTTCCCATAAAAGATTCAATGCATTCATAATTATAGTTTATACCTCACTTTCTTCCTTTGTCATTCTCCCAAGCCTTAGTGTTATCTTGAATACGGTATAAGAGATCCCATTTAGCTTCTTCCTTCATACGTGTGAATGATACATCACAAGAAGCATCTAGTAAATCTTTATCATGAAGAGAAAGCCTAGCATAAAAATTATTGAGAATAATATAATTAGGGAGTTCATGAATAGGACATTTAAGCATGAGTAACTTCAATCTCCCCCAAGCTTGAGTTGTACTTTCTCCATCAAGAGGCCAAAAGTTATATATAAGATTTCTATCCTTATGGATTTCACTGGGAGGATAAAATTTAGAGTAAAAGAGAGATGTCATCTCCTCCCATTCCATGGATTGTCCATTCTTCAGCATCTTATACCATTCTTCAGCTCTCCCTTTCAAGGATATGGAGAGTAACTTCTTCACCTGTTCAGTTGTGATACCTGCCCACTTAAACAACCCGCACAATTCATGGATAAAAAGCAAGTGATCACCAGGATGGACAGTTCCATCCCCAAAATAATAATTATCCATAACACGATTAACAATACTTGTAGGTATCTTAAAAGGATCTATTTCAACAGGAGGTGGTTCATCTACTACCATAGCAGTGGTAGTAGTTTTCCCAAACAGAAAACCAAGTGGGTTATCCATATTGGAAACAAAGTAACAAGCAGTAACAAAAGCAATACTCACAGTAAAAGTTTCCCTTACCAGTTCTACTCTTCAATAGCGCTTCACTCCCCGGCAACGGCGCCAGAAAATAGGCTTGATGACCACAAGTATAGGGGGTGTATCGTAGTACTTTCAGTAAATAGGAGTGTTGATCCCAACGAGGAGCAGAAGGTGCTGAACAGTGGTATGGAGCAGGAAATCCCCGCGAATACTTAGCAAACGGATTTTTAGTGGTTTTCTGACAAGGCAACAAAACAAGGAGCAAGTAACAAAGGTAACGAACAAACAGAGCAAGTGGCCCAATCCTTTCTTAGCAAAGGACAAGTCGGTGGAAATACTTATAAGGACCAAACGTTCTCGAGGACACATGGGAATTCTGTCAAGTGCTTTTGCTTCAAGTAGCTGAGTACTCTTCTTTGGTGTTTGTAAGTGTTGTGTGGGTGAACCTGTGCTAACATACCACCCTTCCTAGGACTAATACATACTTGTGATTAAACCCCCTACAAACATCCGTAACTACAATAAAGTAATTAAGATATAAATCTAACCACAACCTTAAACTCTGAGATCCTACACTCCCTTGTGCAAAGGTGTCCTAGCGGGGGTTCAGGTTTCTGTCACTTCGGCAACCCCACGATTAGTAGCCAAATACACAATGCATCCTCCTAGGCCTATAAATGGTGAAGTGTCATGTAGTCGACGTTCACATGACACCACTAGAAGAATAGCACCACGACTTAAATACTAAACCATTGAATAATAACTCAACCCAGATCCACTAATAACAACATGACTTCTCCCATGTCCTCAAGAACTATACGAACTACTCACAAGACATCATATAGATCAAGATCAAAGATGATGTGATAATGGATAACAATCTGAACATAAACAATAATCCAATGGTTCCACTCACAAGCATCAACTACAATAGTAATCAACACCGGGAAAGTTTCCCCTAAGAACTAAAGCAATATCCAACACAATTGTTACAACAGGACGGAGTGGTTATGATGGTGCTGGTGGAGATGATGGTGTGGATGATGATGATGATGATGATCCTGATGAAGCCTAGCTTGATGACGGTGTTGATGGCGACGGTCTCCCCTCTCCGGGAAGAAATTCCCTCGACAGAAATCTGTCTGCCGGAGAGATCTTTCTCTCTTGGTGTTTTCCGCCCCCAGAGGCGGCGAAAATCTATATGTGGTTGCTCCCCTGGTATTAGGGTTCCGTAGGGAAGATATAGGCGAAGGGGCGGAGTCGGAGGCTGGGCAGGTGGGCCACAACTGCCCTAGGCGTGGGGTCAGGTGAGCCCGTGCCTAGGAGGGTGTGGGCCCCTCGAGGCCCCACTTCGTCCCTCCTTCTGCCTTCCTTCGTCTTCTGGTAAAATAATATGTTTCCATATTTTTATGGTATTTTTCTGATCTTTGCGAAATTGGACCGAAACGCCTTCTTTTCCATCACAATCCAGACTCCGACAGTCTATCCTCCAAGAATCATCCAACATGCATAAACAGATGAAAAAGCCATAAGTAATACCTCATAACAAGACAAACATCAATGAATAGAGGTAAATTATGATATGGAATGGTGATGCAAATTGGGCGTATCACCTTTCATCGAAATGAAATTCTGAACTTGTATCAATAAAAGATACATCATTTCCAATCAACAATATGTCTTCCACATAATGTATTAGAAATATGTCTTAGCGCTCCCACTTAATTTCTTACAAATGCAAGCATCTTCACCGTCTCCGATGAAATTAAACTCTTTTAACAGTTTCATCATAGTGAAGATTCCAACTCCGTGATGCTTACTTCAACCATTGAAATTTGCATACTCTTTTAGCATCCTTTGAATTAACAAAACCCTTTGGATCGTGTCATGCACACGTCCTAGGTAACCATTCTATTAGAAGAACTTGTTTTGTTTATTTAACTACCACATAACAAAATTTTATGTAGTGGTTGCTACATTAATCTGTCTAGACTAAATATCACTTAATGAAAGATCAGATCTTGTCATAGTCAACTCTTTGAACATTGTCATGAACTCTTTCTCAACATGTCGACAATTTAATATATGTGAAACATCCATGTCTATTTATTTATAGATCCAAATATGACTATAAGGTCTTGCACCGTTTCAAAGGGTCTTTCAAGTTCAAATGTTGATCTCTCGTGTATGGAACTATCACGGATTTTATGGCTTCAAACCATTTGACGGAGTCAGGGCCCATCATCGCTTCTTTGCATGTAGTCGGTTCATCATTTTCAAATAATGATCCAACTCTTAGATCTTGGTATTTGATTGTTTACCCGACCTACTTTGTTCAATAGGAACTTAGACCTCCGTGACCACAACCTTAGAGGCACGTGAGCCATGAGCATTGTTACTGCCTCCGGAACGCTTTCCGGTGCTGCGCAACTTTGCACATATAGCTAAGGTTCTCTTAACCTCATCAAAGTTCTACTGTCCTCCCACCTAACCTTTTCATGGAAAATTTTATTCTAAAAGAAACTTGAGGTTCTAAGTGACAAACACTTTTGTCTTTGGTGTTATCGAGGAATACTCAACGGTTATTTAAAATAATATACAAATAAATATTCATCCAACTTTGGTTGTAAGCATCTTATTCATGCGTAGCATACCAATGTTTAAGAAAGGACAACTTGGGGTTTATCCCAAGCCATAACTTTATATGGTGTCATTTCAATGGATCACGACGAAGCTCTTTTTAGTGTAAAAGTGGTAGTCACTAAAGCTTTTATCTTTAAAATATAATGGCAGATTTATAAATGACACCTTTGATCTTACCATGTCAAACAAGGTTTTATTACATATCTCGAACACACCAAACTCATATGGTGTTTCGGAAAACGCAAATTCATGGAACGATTCCTCAAATCTTAGGTGTTATGCTAAACTTGTAACTCAAATATCTCCCTTTATGATCCTATCATAAATTCTTTATTTTCGTGTTACATTGATTTTGCACTTCATCTTGGAAGTCTTCGAACTTTTCAAATGTTTCATACTTCATCCTCATTAAGTAAATACTCATATATTCACTCAAATTTTTGGAGAAAGTATATGAAGTTGAAATCCATCGCTCTTGACTACACATAATGGGCTTTATACATCTATATGTACAATTTCCAATAAGCTAGTCATTTGTTCACTTTTGGCCTATGAACGGATTTTTAATTATCTCTAGGAAAGTTTTACAAGCGTCATTTGATTGAAATCAAAATACTCCAAAATTCCATCCATATGGAGTTTCTTTATGTTTTCTTTCTAATATAATTTAAACAGAGATGTCACTTCCTAAGTGATCTTTCAATCAATTGTCTTTCGATATTTTTAGCATTTATTTTATGGATGTGATTTATCCAACGACATTTGTAAATCATCCATCTTTTTATGGATTACGACAATTATTTGAACAACCCTTTTGTTCTCATAATACCTAATAAAACAAATCTTGAAGGCAAGCTTTTATGTCAACGAGAAATACATTAACACTTTATTTGTTCTCGATGAATATCATCACATATTCTCTTGCTAGTTATTTAGGTCATTGCAGTTCATGAATTGTATTCTTTCGTATGACGATTCACACCAACAAATTCAGTATCCAATACTTAAGAACCACATTGTTTAACAAGCAAAGAATACAACCATAACACGTCTATCCTCTATATACCCAAGCTGAAGAATTCTAGTCTTTTCTTTTCTGCCATATATTTCTGAGATTCTCTTTCAGTATTTCTTTTTTTTAAGAATCTATCAACATCAATAGTGGATCCATACACATGACACATAGTCCAAAGCATGCATAGTTAAATACCAACGTCCTTGGATTTGCACTTTGAAGTAGATCACCATCATCAAATACTTGGTGTTCTTTCAAATTCCATTCTTTAGTAATCTTTTAGTGTAGTAAACATTTTACCTACATCAAATATTCACCCTTATCATAGAACTATTCATGATCAAGCTACTTTAGCTTATAACGGTGAATAGCGAGTATAATTTTGCTCTCCAAAACCTTTTGGAGGATTAGGACGACAAGCATTTTCAACCTTTTGCAAATTCTCATCAAATATGAGAACATAAACTTTGCCATATTATACTCTCTCATGTTGTAACCAAAACATCATTTCAGATATCGCAATATCTTCCACACATCATGGTTTCTGAAATAACTCTTTCAGCTCCTAGATAACCTTGATATTAAAACAATCTTTTGAATATCAAGAATCATGGAGACAAACATGATACTTATATACTAACATTGGAATTGTTACTCTTGATTTAATACCAATTATTAAACTTCACGGAGTAACCGGAACTTACTGAAAGTTTGTAATATGACTTTTAAAATTTAGATTAACACTTCAAAACAATAAGATACCAGTTCGTAAAGTAACTAACCAGAATTCTATAGTTCTATTATCTCAATTATAACTAAGTGCAAGGTGGTAAACGGATGCCAATGACTACAACAACTATGCAAATTCACTTTGATTTAATTTATGATAAATAGTGTTCAACTTTTAATCATATTACTGTTGAACTTCCACTCAAAACAATATCCCTCACATTGTTTTAGTGATCACACGAACCAAATACACTACACCAAGTCCGATCATCACGTGACATGATGTAGTTTCAAAGGAGAACAATCATCATGTTCATCATATCAATTACATAACTCATGCTTTACCTTTCGGTAATCCGTGTTCCAAGACCATGTCTTTACATGCTAGGCTCGTCAAGATGTAACCTTAGTTTCCGCATGAGCAAATCTGGCTTGCTCCCGTTGTACACACCCGATCATCATGTGGTGCTTCGAAACAACGAGCTTTGGCAATGGTTCCTACTAAATACGAACACTATAACTTGATATTTTGTGAGAGGGATCATCTTATAATGCTACCGTCGCAATTTAAGCAATACAAGATGCATAAAAGGATTAACATCACATGCAATTCATAATATGTGATATGATATGGCCTTTCTTCTTGTGCTTCCGATCTCCATCTTCAAGCATGAACATGATCTCCATCATCACCGGCGTGGCGTCAAGGTCAATGGCACCGCTCCATGGTTGTCGTCCACCAGCATCAACTATTACAACTACTTTGAATAATAGACATGCAGGTCTTAACGAAATTAAAAGACAACCATAAGGCTCGTGACGGTTTTCAACTTACAATAAGGATCATTGCATACATCCCATATAATCACAATCATGGCCATATCACATCACAGCACACCCCTGCAAAACAAAGTTAGATGCCTCTGATTTTCTTTGCATATTTTACGTGGTTTGGGGCTTTCAATAAGTACCGTTCTAACTTACGAACAAGAACCACAGCGTTGATGCTTGAACTATCAGGTGCCTGTTGTAAATTGAATCTTTACTATGATGGGAGAGACAGACACCCGCAAAGCCACTTATGCAATACAAGTTGCATGTCGAGCGTGGAGCAAGTCTCACGAACGATGTCATGTAAGGTTAGCCCGGGCCGCTTCATCCCACCATACCGCAATATGCAAAGTACACAAAAAGCAACTGATAATAAAAGCACCACCGCCCATAATGACCATTGTGTTCTACTCGTGCAACAGATCTACATATAGACACGACTCTGATACCACTGTAGGGGTTCGTAGCATGTAAAACAAAAAAAATTCTATCGCATGAACATAAACAAGCCAAGATCTACCTACTAGATTGTAGCAACGAGTCGATTAGAGTACTCACCCTCGAAGATTCCAAAGCGGTTAACGAGAGCAGATTCTCGTGGGTGATGTAGTCGTACACTTGCCGATCTCAAGATCGCGGAGACGATCCTTCTGGTGCTGAATTTCCGCAGAGCTTCCGCAGTCGGTCACACGTTCGGTACTCGATGAAGACCTTCATATCCCTTGTTCCAGCAGGCAGCAGAGGTTGTAGTTCTCCCCTCGCGATTCCGGCAGCATGACGGTGTGGTGTTGGAAGTAGAGAGAAGATCCCGCAGGGCTTCGCCTAAGCCAGAGCGGGTTATGGTGGAGAATTAGGGTTTTTGGCGATCTAGGGTTTAGAGGGCTGGAGAGGAGGCGTGGTCGGCAACGACTAAGGCGGTGCCGGTTGCGGCGCACTGCGGCGGCGGCACGATGGCTATGTGGGGAGGGGCTGGTGTTGTTCCTTGGGGCACCCCTCCCCTCTATTTATGAGAGGGAGGGCGGCTTGGGAGAGGGGAGTTTGAAACCTTCCCCAACTCCCTCTCCTAGTTGGCTTGTGGTGGAGGGAAAGAAGGATTCTTTCCTTCCTCCACCAGGATACATTGTCCCAGTTTGACTTTTCAAACTTGTCTTTTGACTTTCAATTTAGAGCTTAATTTCTTTCTTATAAATGCCCAACCAAGTGACCTAGGACACGATGCAATCATTCCACTTACTCATGACACATTCATGTACCCTTCCCCTTCCGGTCCGGTGAACCTTCTAGACCCTTCTAGATCATTCCGATGAAAACACCGGAATCATTCCGGAACTTCGAAATTGGACTTTACTTATATGAATCTTATTCTCCGGACCATTTCGGACCATTCCGAGACTCCGAAAAACATTCGGTCTCCCTACTTACATTCCATATCTACTAAACAACATCGAATCCTTAAGTGTGTCTCCCTACGGTTCGTGAATTATGCAGACATGACCCGAGACTCTTCTCCGATCAATAACCAATAGAGGAATATGGAAATTCATATGGCTCCCACATATTTCTATGATTACTTCGTGATCGAATGAACCATTTACATACGATACCAATTTCCCTTTGTCTCACGATACTTTACTTATCCGAGGTTTGATCGTCGGTATCTCTGCATACCTAGTTCAACCTCGTTACCGATAAGTACTCTTTTCTCGTTCCCGTGATATGGGATCCCTGTGATCTAGTCACATGCTTGCAAGCTAATTGGATGACATTCCACCGAGAGGGCCTAGAGTATATCTATCTATCATATGGATGGACAAATCCCACTCTTGATCCATGTGCCTCAACACATACTTTCCGAACACTCAATGCCACCTTTATAACCACCCAGTTACGAAGTGGTGTTTGATGTCATCAAAGCATCCATCCGGTGATGGTGATTAGCATGATCTCATGGTCGAAGGAATTAGGTTAATATGTATCAGAAAGCTTATAGCAAGTGAACTATATTAAATGACTTGATCTTTATGCTACGCTTAACTATAGGAGTATGTCCATCACATCATTCTCCTAATGATATGACCCTGTTGTTAATAACATCTCAATGTTCATGATCAGGAAACCATAATCATATATTAACTAACAAGCTAGTTTAACAAGAGGCTTTACTAGGGACTCTTTTATGTTTACAAATCACACAAGTATTAATGTTTCTGGTGAATACAATTATAGCATGGTATGTAAATATTTATCATAAGCATGAAGATATGATAAAAACCACTTTATTATTGCCTCTTAGGCATATTTCCAACAGCTCCAGGGATGTTGATGAGGGTAGTGGCTCCATGAGGGGGAACGATGGATGTGAGGGCAGCAGTATCAAGAGGGCGAGGGGCAGGCCTCTCAAGATAGGGCACTTTCACGACCAGGTAGGTCTAACCCATTTTGCCAAGGTGATCTTGGCACCTGGGTTAGACATGCTGCCAATCCCAGATGGCTTCAGGCCTTTCCTCGGAAATGTACCAAGGACGATCGTGCGAAAGACAAACACCGGATGTAGTTGGATGGTGAAGATCCGGATGTCAGCGGCAGGATCTGTCTTGACCAGGAGTGGCCTGGCTTCGCCATTGCACACCAGGTGAAGATTGGGTTCTTCTTGACCTTTAAGGTGCTGAAGGGTGACCTTTTCAAGGTCACCATCTTTGACTACACCATGACTGAAGTCATGAAGAAGTGCCCACAACATGATCCAGCCTTTGCCATGATCGACCTGCAATCTTTGTTGTCTACTTTGTTGTATGTTCAATTGTTGTGAACTTATGGCGTGATGTTGCTACAATGTTTATGTTGCCTACTTGGTATGTGTTAGATGTGGTTAAGACACAATTGTTGTGTGTGGTAAGCTCACAATCTGGGGAAGAGGTTACTAGAGCACATGTCATAGCTAAAACCAAACATCCATATTTCTTTCTCTCGGGCCTAATACAACCCTCCAAACAACAGGGCCTCAATTCTGCCCAAGTGCTAAACAGTGTCAATGCGGGGAACCAAATAAGGAGGAGAATTTGGTCCAAATCCTGATCCCGGTGTGCATTCCCCGCGCATGCAAATTGCACGCACCATAAAAAACTCGCTCCGGAACCAAACACACCCTAGTTCTCCATCGACTGAGTTGTCTTGTGTCATCTTTCTCACCATTAGATTTGTCTCATGATTTGTGCAATGTGAGAGTTATGTATAATTTTTTTACGGGAGTAACATATGAGTTGTAACTACTTTATAGCTAAGTTTATAAATACTTCCTCCGTTTAGAAATATAAAACATTTTTGTTTTGTGAAATGAATATACCTAGACGTCTTTTAATATATAGGTTCACTCCGAACATCTACGAACATGTACACTAAAAGATGTCTAGATATGTTTAATTCACAGAGCTAAAATATCTTATATTTCCGAACAGAGGGAGTAGGTTGTAAGTGAGAATTAGTATAAATTTTATAAGTTGTAACTGAGAATTAGCATAAATAGTAGGATGATGTCAACCTACTGACTTAGACATAAGAAGTTATTAATCTCATGAGATATAGACGCTCCCCAAAATATAAGACCTTGTAGAAAAATTCGAGAGCTTAGAAAAAAGTAAGTTTTTATCCCGATTGTTCTTTGTGAATTTCAAGTTCTATCGCTCTTCCCCATGTCGATGCTCTGCTTCCATGCGTGCTTAGCCAGAACCTCGCCCCCTTCTTTTGTGTTGCTCGGGTTCTGCTCATCCCGCTCTTCTTTGGATCGCCTAGGGAGTTAATGCCCTTCTGCTCCTAGAGCGTCGCTCCCCTACCTCCCACTCTACTCCTAGGGATTTGCCCCCTCCAGTTCTGGTCTCATGGTGATACCCCTCTCCTGATCTACTCCTGCTCGCCTAGAGCGTCGTCGCTCTCCCTCTTTGATCATGCTAGGAGGCTAGCAATCTTGTCTGTTGGGGTGCCTAGCGATCTTATTTTTCGGGGCGGTCGCTAGGGCCGGCTGACTATCTCGTCTGCTGGGAGGTAGTCGGTGATCTCGTCTGCTAGGGGCGGCCATCGATTTTGTCCTTGGTTTGTTAGCTCCCGCTCTTCATGGACGAGTACTATGGCAAGGCACCTATACCCAGATCTCTATGATTGTGCTCTTCTCCTCCGGCCCTGCAACAATTAGTGACCCACATAGTATGGTAATTCCGAACCTCAACTGTATTTTACTCATAGATGAACAAGGACATGGATGAACAAGTTCTCGTAGATCAACAATATGAAATACATGGATGAACAAGGTATCGTAGGTGAGCAATATGCAATTAGAAAATGAAATACAGGCAAGCATAATTCAGAAAAGGGGGACAAACTCAGATGTAGTACATATTGACAAAGGTTGAAATAACACTACATATTGTAGAGTGATAGAGGCTGAAACTCAAATGAAGTACTCAGATGGGGTACAACAATGTTGACAATGCCACCAAAATTCCATACTATAGAGTGACATGCTTGCAACAAACTAACAAAATATAAGTTTCCTGGCAATAAATCTACGAGTCAATGCATATAAATGTATAGGTCGAACCACTGACAAAACACTGTGTGAAGTGCCAAGACCTACCATGGTAACTTCTGCATTTAACAAGGAAATTAATGCCCGAAAACCAAGTCCGGCACATATTAGCTATTTGTACTCCTGGCAATCATATCTCATATGATATACTAACAACGAGTGCTTTTATCTAGGAATACAGAAGTGGGACAAGTGGGATGTCACTTTTAGATCACGAACTAAATCTAAACTAAGCGAGATAAGTGAGATTCGTGCACTTAGTTAGTCTAGGGGTCTAAAGGTGGGATCTCATTTATCTCACTTCTGCATCCTTACTTTTGTCACTATAACAACATATACCAAGTAGTGTAGCGGTTGCACAAGCAGTGTACCACAGTAGTTGAACATCATTGAGTACTTGTATTATTTACAAGCAAGTAAGAAAAACTTATTTTCTATAGTACTTGCATTATTTACAACCAAGCAAAATTTTAGTTACCTGGTAGTCTAGGAGTAATAAACTGAAATATATATGTCCAAAATATACTATAAGTAATAACAAGCTGACAGAACACTGTGTGAAGTGCCAAGACATACCATGATAATTTTTGCAGTTAACATGAAAATTAATGCTTGAAAACCAAGACCGACATATTTGTTATATGTACTCCTGGCAAAACACATCTCATGTGAGATATTAACAATAAGTGTTTTTTCTAGGGATACAGAAGTGAGACAAGTGGGATGTCACTTTTAGATCCTAGACTAAATCTAAACTAAGTGAGATAAGTGAGATTTGTGCACTTAGTCTAGGGGTCTAAAATTGAGAGCCCATTTATCCCACTTCTGCATCCTTACTTTTGTCACTATTGAAAGAACATGTGGGCCCCCATGTGTGGTTTTGGTAATTAATGATAATCTTTATGGACTAATGTGTATATTAAGTTGTACTTGTAGGAATTGTCCATTGGCATCGCTTGGAGCATGTGTTGGCTTCAAGGTCGATGAAATGAGAAGAAGATGTTGTGCAAGCTCAAAATGCATCATCTATAGAAGATCTCATGTTTGATGCATGCCATCCTCGGTGATCATGGATCGATGATGAGGAATCAAGAAAGGCGTTCCATCTTGAGAAGGTCAAGTTCGTCTACATCGAGCTCAAGTGGAATGCTCAAGGCAAAGGTATAATCTTGATAGGTTTTCCCTTTTGCCGGTCTCATGTTGTGTGTGGGAGACCGAGTTTAGGATAGATAACCGTACTATCAAGAGGGGCTCTCGAATGAGTAACTCGATCACATCATTCGGAGAGAGCTCAAACCTTTGCATACTTGCATCATCGTATTTGATTGTTATTTGGTCTTATCCATGTGGAAATATAGAGCTTGTGGTAATCTCCAAAACAAGCTCTTGTTCATCAAAATCGGATCTCTCGTTTGTATCTTGTTACAATTTTGATCTTGGCAGCTTTTAGATTTCTCACCAAGTGAGGTATCTCACATTATAATACATGATACATTCTCACTTGGTGACAACCAATATTTTCCAACGCAATTAGAATCGGGTCAATCGGAAAAACCAATCAAAAGTTATAGCCATTCAAATATCTATCTATTTAATTGAAAAAGAAAAGGTTTCTGCTCTCTAGGCTGAACGGTAGTACCGCCCAGGCGGGGCGGTACTACCGCCTGCCCCTGTGCGCCTCCCCATTTGCTTCTGCCTCGCTAGGTAGTCAAATTGCATTTTGCCCGGTACTACATTATGCGGCGGTAGTACCGCTCAACTCCAGTCGCCTCATGGCTCGCTTCCTATACGCGTGCCGCTCAAACCACTGCCGCGCGCTGGGCCAGCTGCTTCACGCGCGCATTGACCCACCACTGTCGTGCTACCACCTCGCCATTCGCCATCGATTGCGCCCCACGCGCTGCCTTTGCCGCCATTCGCTTCATGCTTTCTCCTCGCGTTGATCCACCTAGTTCCGCCGCGTCGCTGGGCCGTGGCCGCTGCGACGCGCCACGCCTCCGTCATCGCTAGCTCGCTCGCTCTGCAGGTAACGTGACGCTGGATCGCTTGACCGATTACTGCCGCCCCACGCCTGGTCTTGCCGCCGCCTGCACATGCCTCGCATCGCGCGCTTCTCGCCCCAATTTATGTCGCTCGCCCGTGTTTTTTCTGGATGTGCTTGCAGGGTGCGGTAGTACCGGGATTTTGCGGTACTACCGGACCGTTCCAAAAAATCGCCCCAACAGACAGATTTTTGGCCCCTCTTTAAATAGCTTCCTAATCTTTCCTTTAGGGTTGCTTATTCTTCCTCTATTCTTTCTCAAGCTTTGCCCCATATTCTTATCCCCTATTGAGCTTGATTCTATGATTTCTTTCCAATGATTCGTGCCAATATTTGAGAGGAATATAGAGGAGATCTAGATCCACGTTTTGACCAAACCAAAACATCTCTTTGTGAGTGTATCTTTGGGGATCTAGATTTTGGGGGATTTTGCGTTCCCTTTGTGTTCTTCCTCTCTTGTTCCACCAATAGCTTTAGTATCTTTGTTGGAACTTGACATTGAGGGATTTAGGCATCTTTGTGGTGTTCTTGCCATTTGCATTAGGTGCATCGGTTTGAGTTCTCCTCGGAGGATTTGGTTCGTGTTACTCATTGGAGCTTGTCCCTCTTGGGTTCTTGGAACTCTAGACGGTTTTTGTGGCCTTGGTGGCGTTTGTTGGGAGCCTCCAATTGAGTTGTGGAGAAGTGCCCCAACCTTGTGAGAGGTTCCGGTTTGCCACCGACAAGTGCACCGACAGTGGAAGTGTGGATCGATCCCGTTGGGGTGAGACTCACCGGAGAATAAGGAAGGCCTTTTATGGAGTTGGTGGTTTGATACCATCCCCTCTCCAAACGAGACGTACTCCATGCTGGGAGGAACTCAGTAAAATATTGTCGTCCCCGCATGTCTCAGTTATCTCTATGCCCGAGCTCTTTATTTATGCACTTTACATTGTGATAGCCTTCGTGCTTGAAGTAATCTATATATTGCTATCGCATTGTTGCTTGTATTGCTTAGCATAAGTTGTTGGTGCACATAGGTGAACCCTAGTTGTTCTAGTTTGTGCTTGACAAATTAAACGCCTGTTTAATTCCGCCTTTATCGAGCCACTCTTGGAAAAGTTTTAATCGCCTATTCACCCCCCTCTAGCCGACATCTATATCCTTTCAACTATAATAACATTTATCAAATATTATAGCAGAAGCACAAGCAGTGTACCATGGCAGTTGAACATCATTGAGTACTTGCATTCTTTACAAGCAAGTAAACAAAACTTATTTTCTACAGTACTTGTATTATTTATAACCAAGCAACATTCCAGTTAGCCGATAGTTTAGGAGTACTAAACTAAAATATGGATGTCTAAAATATACTAGAAGCAGCAACAAGTGTGTGCATGGAAGTTACATAAGAAAAGGTAGAGAAATAGTGAACCTAGGATAGGTTGGAACGCTTACCCAAGCATAGTGCACACCACCCTTGACCTCACCGTCTTCTCCACATGCCAGCTAAGATGACAGCACAATAGTAGAATAGAGGAGGGATGCGTGGGGGAGTAAGGTAGTGGCATGGGGGAGCAAGCGGCGACGACGTGTTGGGGTGCATCGAGGAAGACGATGATAATGGTGGGGCGTGAGAGTAATAAGGCGAGTGGGCAAGATGGGAGGGGAAATGGGAGCGAGGCATTGTCTGCAACACGAGTGAGGCGACGTTCATAACCCAAGTGAGGGTAAAATCAAAAACTCATGAAATTCAGTAACATGAAAAAGTTTGATTATCGATCCCTTAAAGGTCTTATATTAAAACACAGAGGGAGTACATGACAGCAGGTTAGCAAGTGAGTTAGGTCCCGTCAAAAGAAAAGTATTGCATTCAAATACTCATGCGGATGCAGCTAATTGGGCTATTTTGGTATCCCACAATTATTACAATCCAATATTTGTTCATACCCAAACAAACTTTCATAATATTGCGTGAACATCTCCATGAGGGCCCTCCAACATAGTAATCTGTTTTTTTTCCTTTTTTTGTTTGCCATAGCATGGGAATATGAGGTATTGGTCCCCTTCCAAGATGTCCCTCTCTTTAGCTCTCTGTCTAGTATTGGTATCTTCATTTCTCCACATTTTTTGAAGCTCACCTAAAATAATTTTCATCTGCTTCTTAGCCCCAGGAGATAGAGGTTGTGTTTCAGAGAGGATATCTGAAAGGGCATGTATGCCCCATGTGTGGTTTTGGTAATTAATAACAATATCTATGGACTAATATTTAAATTGAGTTTCACTTGTAGGTTTGTCCATTGGCATTGCTTGGGCCATGTGTTGGTCTCGAAGATGAAGAAAGAGAAGAAGAAATTTCCAAGGGTTGTGTGCCCATTAGAATCATGAAGAAAGAAAGAGATTGAAGGTTGATTAAGACAAGTACAAAGAGTTGCATCAAGATGGATCAACCTCAAGAAGGAATGAAGAAGGGCAAGCTCAAGATGCGCCCTCTCTTGAAGATCTCATGCTTGAAGCTTGTCATCCTCGTTATCATGGAGTGATGAAGAGAAGTTCAAAGAAGAGGTTTCCCTATGGAGTATGGGGAGAAATTTGCAAGTCTTCATCAAGCAAGAGCGAGCAAGAGCAATCAAGAAAGGTGTTCCATCTTGGGAAGGTCAAGACAGTCTACATAAAGCTCAAGTGAAATTCTTAAGGCAAAGGTATGATCTTGATATGGTTTCTCTTTTACCGGTCTCATTTTGTTAGTTGGGAGACCGGGTTTAGGATAGATAGTCGTACTATCAAGAGGGGCTCTCAAGCGGGTGACTCAATCGCATTGTTCGGAGAGAGATCAAACCTTTGCATACATAGCATAATCTTTTTTGGTTGTTAGTTGGTTTTTGTCCATGAAAGGATCTAGAGCTTGTGGTTATCATCATAACAAGCTCTAGTTCATCAAATAAGGATTTCCCTTGCATATCTTATTGCGATTGTTGATCTTGCGAGTTTTCCTGCTCCATAACTTGGGAGATACATCACATATATATCCATGGTATTTTATCCCTAGGTGATTCTATTCGTCGTTATCTTTCCAACAAAATTGGTTTCATCTCGTTTGGAGTTCAGATGCAAAAGTTATTGCAGTTTTGGTTTCTGGAGTTTTCCTGACTGGAAGTTCCAGCTAGCCACCGGTAGTACCGCTAGGGATTTTTGTCGCCAGTAGTTTCGGTGGAAGTTCCGACGCTTCTTTCGCTCAGCTTATGTATCTTCTCTGTCTGGTTTGTTCTATTTATTGGAACTTTGATCAGAAGTTGAACCAGAAATACCGCTCGGGCATATTTGCAGCCAGTAGTACCGATTGAAATTCCGGCTCTACTTCTGCTCAGCCTTTGTAACTCTCTGTTTGGTATGCTCTAATTTATCAGATCTTTGGTCAAAATTTCTGCCGGTAATACCGGTCTCAGCGGAAGTTCCGGTGGACCGGCAGAAGTTCTGGCCAGGCTGGGTTTTCCGTCTTTCGCATCGTTATTTTCTAAACGTTGGCTGGATGCCATCGGAAGTTCCGATCAGGGTCATAAATGCCCAAACGGTTAGATCTGTGAGCCCTTTAAAAGGGGATCCTCTTCCCCTTCGTGGGCCTTGCTCTTTTCTTGGTTCTTGGCTTTCTCTCTCTCCTTCATTGTTGACCTTGAAGATCTTTCCCTCTCCCCTTCCCCCTCCTATGATTCTTGCATCTTTTTGAGGGATTTGAGAGAGGAGATCTATATCTACAACCCCCAAACCAAATCCCTTCTTTGTGAAGGAATCCTTGGGATCTAGATCTTGGAGAGTTTTGTGTTCTCCTCTTGTGTTCTTCCTCCTTTATTCCCCCAGTAGCTTTTGTAGCTTTGTTGGAATTTGGGAGTGAAGGACTTGCCCTTGCATGTGTTTTATAGGTTTGAGTTCTCCATGGAGATTCGGTGAGTACAATCTTGTGGGCTTGTTTCTCTTGGGTTCTTAGAACCCTAGACGGTTGTGGTTGGTGTGTTGACTTCTTGTGGCCTGCATTGTGGAGTGGCCTCAAGCTTGCGGCCTGTTGTGGCTTTGTTGCCTGTTGTGGCTTTGATGCCTGATGTGGCTTTGTTGCCTTTTATGGTCTTGTAGCCTTTTGTTGCTTTGTTGTTGGAAGCCTCCAATTGAGTTGTGGAGATAGCCCCAACCTTGTACGGGTTTTGGTGACCGCCCTCAAGTGTCCCTTAGTGGATCGTGAGTAGGCCTTTATGGCGAGCTCACAGAAGAATAGGGTGAGCCTGTTGTGTCATTGGTAAGTTGCGTGCCTTCGCATCCGGGGTGAGTCCTTGTGTGGCGTTGGGTGAGCATCGAGCCACCACACCCGAGGTGAGCCATCTGTGGTGTTTAGAGAGCATTGCACCATCACACCTCTCCAATGGAGACGTAGCTTCTTTGGAAATGAACTTCGGGATAAAAATCTTCGTCTCCGCGTCCATCAGTTATCTCTCAACCAAGCCCTTTACTTATTCACTTTATTTTGTGATAGCCATCGTGTTTGAAGTATTTCATCTTGCTATCACCTTGTTGCTTGTATTGCTTAGCATAGGTTGTTGGTGCACTTATGTGAACTTAGTGGTTAGGTTTTGTGCTTAATAAATTAAATGTTAGTTTATTTCACATTTATTTAAGCATAAACCGTAATAATTTTAAAAACCCATTCACACCCTAGGCGACGTCCATTGCACTTTCAATATCCAATAAATCATACTCAACAATAATTGTTTTTTTATGTTTATTTTGTTTAGCTTCAACAATGATAGCCCACGCTCTAATAGTTCTCCTAAGGTTTCTCACTTTATATTGCCATATATATATGAATCTAGAAAAGTTAAAAGGAGAGTTCCAACTTTTTGTAACTCCCTAAAACCTTCCATTTGCACTAACCACTTCTCAAAACAAAATTGTTTGATAGTAGGAGTTCTGAACTTATAGGTATAAAAAATAGAGGTGTATGCTCACTTCCCTACTCTAGGTAACGTCCTCAGAGATATTGCTGGAAACATACCTTCCTTGCAAGTAGTATTAAAGACATTATCTATTGCAGTCGTAACCAAATTATCATGGTTATTAGCCCAAGTGAACATCTTACGCATTGTATAAGTCTACTAAGTCAACTTATTGACCCAGTCATTGAATAGATTATCCCAATGTTAATTAATATTACCAATACTTTTTACTTTATTGTAGAGGTCCCAACCTTTAATAAGGTAGAGATCCATGTGTTTACAATGTTGGAGATATGCCCTAGAGGCAATAATAAATGTAATTATTATTATATCTTTGTGTTTATGATAAATGTTTACATTCATGCTATAATAGTATTAACAAGGAAACATTAATACTTGTGTGATTTGTAAACTTAAATTGAAGTCCCTAGTAAAGCCTCTATATAATACTAGCTTGCTGGTTAATAAATGATTGTGGTTTCCATATCATGAACATTGAGATGTTATTAACAACAAGATCATATCGTTAGGAGAATGATATGATGGACATACTCCTATAGATAAGCGTAGCATAAAGATCAAGTCATTTTAATAGTTCAATTGCTATATGCTTTCTGATACATAGTAACCTAATTCCTTCGACCATGAGATCATGCATATCACCTTTACCGGATGGATGCTTTGATGACATCAAACACCACATCGTAACTGGGTGGCTATAAAGGTGGCATTGAGTGTTCAGAAAGTATTGGTTGAGACACATGGATCAAGAGTGAGATTTGTCCATCCATATGACGGATAGATATACTCTGGGCCCTCTCGGTGGAATGTCATCCAATTAGCTTGCAAGCATGTGACTGGCTCACAAGGGATCACATATCACGGGAACGAGAAAAGAGTACTTATCGGTAACGAGGTTGCACTAGGTATGCAGAGATACCGACGATCATAACCTCGGATAAGTAAACTATCATGAGACAAAGGGAAATTGGTATCGTATGTAAGTGGTTCATTCGATCGCAAAGTAATCGTAGAAATATGTGGGAGCCATATGAATTTCCAGATTCCTCTATTGGTTATTGTTCGGAGAAGTGTCTCGATCATGTCCGCATAATTCACGAACCGTAGGGAGACACACTTAAGGATTCGACGTTGTTTGAGTAGTTATGGAATGATGAGAAAGAGACCAAATGTTGTTCGGAGTCTCGGATGGGATCCGGGATATCACGAGGAGATCCGGAATGGTCCGGAGAATAAGATTCATATAAGGAAAGTCCTGTTTCGGAGTTGGGGAATGGTTCCGGTGTTTTCATCGGGAATGTTCTAGAAGGTTCCGGAATGTCCGGCACTCCGAAGGGGAAGGGTACATGAATGTGTTATATCAAGTTGGTATGATTGCATCATGTACTAGGTGTCATCGCTGAACAAAATAAAGGGTTTAGTCAAATCCTAGTTTGAAAAGTCAAACGCCAATTTGAAAGTCAAACGACTATTTTGAGAAGTGGAGAGGGAGGTGGAAACCGAGTTGGGGGAGGAGTTCCTCCCCTCCACCGCCGGCCCACCTTGAAGCCGAGTTGGGGAGGGACTCCCCTCCCCTTGGCCGCGCCTCCCACCTATAAAGGGAGGGGCAGGGCTGCCCCTCCTAGCACACAAGATCTCCACCCCGCAAACCCTAGCCGTCGGCGTCGCCACCTCCTGCTGCCGCCGCCGCCCTAGGGCAAACCGCCGCTGCCGCCTAGCTAACCCTAGCCGCCGGCTTGCCCCCTCCTCGGTGTGTCTAAACCCTAGATCGCCGAGGGATCTCTCATAGTCCACCATACTCGCTCCGGCCTTAAAGCCTGCGAGATCTCCCTCTACTTCCCACCACGCCCAGTGCTACTAGGAATCACGAGGAGAGTGCTACAACCTCCGCCTCTTTGGAACAAGGAGAGGAAGGTCTTCGCCGAAAATCGAGCGCTGGACCGAACGCAACGCCTTGGCCGGAAGGATCGTCTCACGCGATCTTGAGATCGAGAAGAGTACGACTACATCACCCACGAGAATCCGGCCTCGTTAAACACTTTGGAATCTTCGAGGGTGAGTTATTCCATCGACTGCTACAATCTAGTAGATAGATCTTGGCTTGTTTGTTTGTATGCGATAGAAATTTTTTGTTTTCCATGCTACGAAACCCTACAGTGGTATCAGAGCCGTGTCTATATGTAGATCTGTTGCACGAGTAGAACACAATGGTCATTATGGGCGTTGATGCTTTTATTGTCGATTGCTTCTTGTGTAATTTGCATCTTGCGGGATGTTGGGATGAAGCGGCCCGGGCTAACCTTACATGACATCGTTCATGAGACTTGCTCCACGCTTGACATGCAACTTGTATTTCATAAGTGGCTTTATGGTGCCTGTTTCTCACAGCATAGTTAAGATTCAATTTACAACGGGTGATTAACAATGCTAGTATCAATGTTGTGGTTCTTGTTCGTAAGTTAGAACGACACTTATTGAAAGCCCCAAACCACGTAAAACATGCAAAGAAAGTAGAGGCGTCTAACTTTGTTTTGCAGGGGTGTGCAGTGATGTGATATGGCCATGATTGTGATTATATTTGATGTATGCAATGATCCTTATTGTAAGTTGGCAACCGGCAGGAGCCATATGGTTGTCTTTAATTTATGTTAAGACCCGCGTGTCTATTCAAAGTAGTTGTAATAGTTGAAGCCGGTGGACGACAACCATGGAGAAGCGTCATTGACCTTGATGCAATGTCGGTGATGATGGAGATCATGTTCGTGCTTGAAGATGGAGATCGGAAGCACAAAGAAGAAAGGCCATATCATATCACATATTATGAATTGCATGTGATGTTAATCCTTTATGCATCTTGTATTGCTTAGTTAACGATGGTAGCATTATAAGATGATCCCTCATGCACATGAATTTCAAGTCATAAAGTGTTCACCCTTAGTTAGCACCGTTGCTAAAGCTTGTTGTTTCGAAGCACCACGTGATGATCGGGTGTGTTAGATTCCGCAAGTGTATACAACGTGAGCAAGCCAGATTTGCTCATGCGGAAGCTAAGGTTTGATCTTGACGAGCCTAGCATGTACAGACATGGTCTCGGAACACGGATCACCGAAAGGTAAAGCATGAATCATATAGTAGATATGATGAACATGTCGATTGTTCGCCTTTGAAACTATATCAACTCTCGTGATGATCGGTGTTGATGTGGTGGATTTGGTTCGTGTGATCACTAAAACAATGTGAGGGATATTGTTTTGAGTGGGAGTTCACCTAGATTAATTTAACTATTAATTAGAACTCAATTTGTCATAAACTTAGTCTAAACTATTGCAAATATGTTGTAGATCAATGGCGGCCCCTACCATCAATTTTAATGCTCCTAGAGAAAGAAAAGTTGAAAAACAATGGAAGCAACCATGGATTGGTTCCGCAATTTGAGGATTGTCCTCACAATTTGTAATTTGACCTATGTCTTTGGATGCACCATTGGTGACTCCGCAATGATGCTGCCAACTAAGTAAAGAATGTTTACCTCGCTCGGAAGACTCGGTACTCCACGTTCAGTGTGCTATCTTGTATGGTTTAGAATCGAGCTTGTAAAGGTTTGAGAATTCAGACCCACATGATATTGTCCGTGATCTCAAATTGATCTTTGAGACTCACGCGCAATTGAGAGCTATGAGGCTTCAAAAGTTCTTTAACCGCAAGATGGAAGAGGGCAGCTTCACGGTGAGCATGTGCTTAAGATGTCTGGGCACGCAAACAAACTTCAAAGCTTGGGTATAGTGATTCCTAATGCTTTGGGGATTTACCGTGTCCTCCAATCACTGCCACCAAGTTACAAGAACTTTGTGATGAACTACAATATGCAAAACATGAACAAGCAGTTGCCAGAACTCTTTGCTATGTTGAAATCTGCAGAAGTGGAGATCAAGAAAGAGCACCAAGTGTTGATGGTCAATAAGACCACCAAATTCAAGAAAGGCAAGTCTAAGCAAAAGGGACACTTCAAGAAGGGTGGTAAGAAAGTTACCGCGCCGACGAAGAAGGCCAAGGCTGGACCTAAGTCTGATACTGAGTGCTTTTACTGCAAGGGAGAAGGTCACTGGAAGCGGAATTGCCCAAAGTACTTGGCGGATTTGAAGAACGGCAACATCAAGAAGAAAGGTATATCCGATATACATGTTATTGATGTGTATCTCACTAGTACTCGTAGTAGTGCCTGGGTATTTGATACTAGTTCGGTTGCTCATATTTGTAACTCGAAACAGGTGCTGCATAATAAATGGAAGCTAGCGAAGAACGAGGTGACGATGCGCGTGGGAAACGAATCAAAGGTTGATGTGATCGCGGTCAGCACGCTACCCCTTCATCTACCATCGGGATTAGTTTTATACTTAAATAATTGTTATTTGGTGCCTGCGTTAAGCATGAACATTATATCGGGATCTTGTTTATTAAGTAGACGGTTACTTGTTTAAGTCCGAGAATAATGGTTGTTCGATTTATATGAGTAATATGTTTTATGCACATGCACCTTTGATAGATGGTCTATTCTTATTGAATCTCGATAGTGGAAATACACATATTAATAACATTGAGGCTAAACGTTTGAAATCGAGCGATAACTCGACCTATATGTGGCACTGTCGTCTTGGTCACATTGGAGTGAAGCGTATGAAGAAACTCCATTCCGATGGACTTCTCGAATCACTTGATTTCGAATCACTTGATAGATGCGAAGCATGTCTGATGGGTAAAATGACTAAGACTCCATTTTCTGGTATGATGGAGCAAGCTACGGACTTATTGGAAATCATACATACCGATGTGTGTGGTCCAATGAGTGTAGCATCGCGCGGTGGTTATCGTTATGTTCTTACCTTCACGGATGATTTGAGTAGATATGGGTATATCTATTTCATGAAACATAAGTCCGAAACTTTCGAGAAGTTTAAGGAATTTCAAAGTGAGGTAGAGAATCAACGTAACAAGAAGATTAAATTTCTACGTTCTGATCGTGGAGGTGAATATCTAAGTTACGAGTTTGGCGAGCATTTGAAGAAATGCGGAATACTTTCACAATTGACACCGCCGGGAACACCACAGCGTAATGGTGTGTCCGAACATCATAATCTAACTCTCTTAGATATGGTTCGTTCTATGATGTCACTTACAAATTTACCGCTATCATTTTGGGGTTATGCATTAGAAACAGCCGCATTCACTTTAAATAGGGCACCATCTAAATCCGTTGAAACGACACCGTATGAATTATGGTTTGGGAAGAAACCTAAATTGTTGTTCCTTAAAGTTTGGGGTTGCGAAGCCTATGTAAAGAAGTTACAGCCGGACAAGCTTGAACCCAAAGCGGAAAAATGCGTCTTCATAGGATACCCGAAGGAAACTATTGGGTATACCTTCTATCATAGATCCGAGGGCAAAATCTTCGTTGCCAAGAATGGATCCTTTCTAGAGAAGGAATTTCTCTCGAAAGAAGTGACCGGAAGGAAAGTAGAACTCGACGAGGTTATCGAACCTTCTCTCGAACTTGCGAGTAGTGCAGCACCGGAAGAAGTTCCTGTGATGCCTGCACCAATAAGAGAGGAAGCTAATGATGATGATCATGAAATTTCGGTTGTAGTTGCTACAGAGCCTCGCAGGTCAAAGAGAACTCGTACCACTCCTGATTGGTATGATCCCGTTATGAGTGTCATGTTGGTGGACAACACCGATGACCCTGCGACATATGAGGAAGCGATGATGAGCCCAAATTCCAACAAATGGCAAGAAGCCATGAAATCCGAGATTGGATCCATGTACGAAAACAAAGTATGGACTTTGGTGGACTTACCGGATGGCCGGAAGGCTGTCGAGAACAAATGGATTTTCAAGAAGAAAACAGATGCTGATGGTAATGTTACTGTCTATAAAGCTCGACTTGTCACAAAAGGGTTTCGACAAATTCAAGGAGTTGACTACGATGAGACTTTCTCACCAGTAGCGAAGCTAAAGTCTGTGAGGATTATGTTAGCAATCGCTGCATATTATAATTATGAGATATGGCAGATGGATGTCAAAACAACATTCCTCAATGGAGACATTGATGAAGAGTTGTATATGATGCAACCCAAAGGTTTTGTCGATCCTAAAGATGCTAACAAGGTATGCAAACTTCAACGGTCCATCTATGGATTGAAGCAAGCATCCCGAAGTTGGAATCAACGTTTTGATAAGGTGATCAAAAGTTGGTTTTATACAAACTTATGGAGAAGCTTGTATTTACAAGAAAGTGAGTGGGAGCTCTGTAGCATTCTAAATACTATATGTAGATGACATATTGTTGATTGGGAATGATGTAGACCTTCTTAATAGTGTCAAGGAATATTTGAATAATAGTTTTTCAATGAAGGATCTTGGCGAAGCAGCTTACATATTAGGCATAAAGATTTATAGAGATAGATCGAGACGCCTAATATCATTGTCACAAAGTACATATTTGGACAAAGTTCTAAAGAGGTTTGGAATGGAAGATAGCAAGAAAGGGTTCTTGCCCATGTTGCTAATCGACCTTGAGTAAAACTCAAAGTCCGACAACGACAGAAGATAGAGAAAGAATGAGTAAGACTCCCTATGCCTCAGCCATAGGATCTCTAATGTATGCCATGATATGTACTAGACCCGACATTGCATATGCTGTTAGTTTAACTAGCAGTTATCAAAGTGATCCAGGAGTGGATCATTGGACAACGGTCAAAAACATCCTTAAGTACTTGAGAAGAACTAAGGATATGGTTCTTTCTTATGGAGGTGATGAACAGCTCGTTGTTAATGGTTACACCGATGCTAGTTGGAACACCGATCCGGATGATTCTAAATCACAATCTGGATACGTATTTACTTTGAATGGTGCAGCACTTAGCTGGAGGAGTGCAAAGCAAAGCGTTGTGGCGAGATCTTCAACTAAATCGGAATACATGGCTGCTTCGGAGGCTTCACAAGAAGCGATATGGATGAAAGAGTTCATTACAGAGCTGGGTGTGGTTCCTAGTGCGCTGGACCCAATGTCTATCTACTATGATAACATGGGCGCCATAGCCAATGCGCAAGAACCAAGGTCACACAAGAAGCTGAAGCACAGCAAGCTACGTTTTCACACTATTCGAGAACATGTCCAAGATGGGGACATAAAGATTTGCAAAGTACACACAGATCTGGATGTGGCGGATCCGTTGACTAAACCTCTCCCGAGGGCAAAACATGACCAGCACCAAACTGCCATGGGTGTTCGGTATATTACCATGTAATCTAGATTAGATGACTCTAGTGCAAGTGTTTACAATGTTGGAGATATGCCCTAGAGGCAATAATAAATGTAATTATTATTATATCTTTGTGTTTATGATAAATGTTTACATTCATGCTATAATAGTATTAACAAGGAAACATTAATACTTGTGTGATTTGTAAACTTAAATTGAAGTCCCTAGTAAAGCCTCTATATAATACTAGCTTGTTGGTTAATAAATGATTGTGGTTTCCATATCATGAACATTGAGATGTTATTAATAACAAGATCATATCGTTAGGAGAATGATATGATGGACATACTCCTATAGATAAGCATAGCATAAAGATCAAGTCATTTTAATAGTTCAATTGCTATATGCTTTCTGATACATAGTAACCTAATTCCTTTGACCATGAGATCATGCATATCACCTTTACCGGATGGATGCTTTGATGACATCAAACACCACATCGTAACTGGGTGGCTATAAAGGTGGCATTGAGTGTTCGGAAAGTATTGGTTGAGACACATGGATCAAGAGTGGGATTTGTCCATCCATATGACGGATAGATATACTCTAGGCCCTCTCGGTGGAATGTCATCTAATTAGCTTGCAAGCATGTGACTGGCTCACAAGGGATCACATATCACGAGAACGAGAAAAGAGTACTTATCGGTAACGAGGTTTAACTAGGTATGCAGAGATACCGACGATCATAACCTCGGATAAGTAAACTATCGTGAGACAAAGGGAAATTGGTATCGTATGTAAGTGGTTCATTCGATCGCAAAGTAATCGTAGAAATATGTGGGAGCCATATGAATTTCCAGATTCCTCTATTGGTTATTGTTCGGAGAAGTGTCTCGATCATGTCCGCATAATTCACGAACCGTAGGGAGACACACTTAAGGATTCGACGTTGTTTGAGTAGTTATGGAATGATGAGAAAGAGACCGAATGTTGTTCGGAGTCTCGGATGGGATCTGGGATATCATGAGGAGATCCGGAATGGTCCGGGGAATAAGATTCATATAAGGAAAGTCCTGTTTCGGAGTTGGGGAATGGTTCCGGTGTTTTCATCGGGAATGTTCTAGAAGGTTCCGGAATGTCCGGCACTCAGAAGGGGAAGGGTACATGAATGTGTTATATCAAGTTGGTATGATTGCATCATGTACTAGGTGTCATCGCTGAACAAAATAAAGGGTTTAGTCAAATCCTAGTTTGAAAAGTCAAACGCCAATTTGAAAGTCAAACGGCTATTTTGGGAAGTGGAGAGGGAGGTGGAAACCGAGTTGGGGGAGGAGTTTCTCCCCTCCACCGTCGGCCCACCTTGAAGCCGAGTTGGGGAGGGACTCCCCTCCCCTTGGCCGCGCCTCCCACCTATAAAGGGAGGGGCAGGGCTGCCCCTCCTAGCACACAAGATCTCCACCCCGCAAACCCTAGCCGCCGGCGCCGCCACCTCCTGCTGCCGCCGCCGCCGCCCTAGGGCAAACCGCCGCCGCCTAGCTAACCCTAGCCGCCGGCTTGCCCCCTCCTTGGTGTGTCTAAACCCTAGATCGCCGAGGGCTCTCTCATAGTCCACCATACTCGCTCCGGCTTAAGGCGAAGCCCTGCGAGATCTCCCCTCTACTTCCGGTACCACGCCGTTGTGCTACCGGAATCACGAGGAGAGTGCTACAACCTTCGCTGCCTGCTAGAACAAGGGAGAGGAAGGTCTTCGTCGAGTACCGAACATGTGACCGATCAAGGCTAATAGCGCCTTGAAGGATCGCTTCACGCGATCTTGAGATCGGGAAGAGTACGACTACATCACCCACGAGAATCCGCTCTTGTTAAACACTTTGGAATCTTCGAGGATGAGTTATTCCATCGAATCTACAATCTAGTAGATAGATCTTGGCTTGTTTGTTTGTATGCGGTAGAAATTTTTTGTTTTCCATGCTACGAAACCTACATACAATGCTAGTCCCTGGATCAATAGCTAGCATCCACAATTAAGATGTAATATCAAGAAACAAAGGTCATAATACAACTTTATAACTAGGAATAAAATAATTCATTACATGTTACATATCTCATTTGTCTATCTCATTACAATGCAGCAGAAATAACTATATAGCATGGAGTCTTTCATCTTCAAAGTGCCACAGGCAATCATGTTGGTTGTAGACTTGTAATCCTAATCAACACACTTCACTAACCTCAAACAAACCTGCAACATAATAAGTTACAACCACAAGGGTCAATACATTTGAATTGTATTGGCAAGTGATACTATGGTAGTATAGTGGTAACTATCATCTATATGCATTTGGCTTAGTGGAGCTTAGGCTTGCTTTGCTCAAAATAGATTTTCCTTATCATTTGAAAACACTAAGTTTTTGTTTGTCAAAATCACCCAAGGCATCTACCAATAGACATTGGAGATCCTTTACCCTTGTTCAACCACAAGTTTTTAACTTAGAAATTGGGATGAGGAGATTCTTGATAGCTTCCATGTCTTGATGCTCAAATTGTCCATTGCCGGGGACACGGCTAAGACTCGACATGCATCGAGACAAGATCTTTTAGAAGCCTTCCCTTAGACCAGAATGGACGCGTTCCAAACCTATCATCCCCTACCACCAACTGTCCATTTGGCTAAGTTATTGCAACCTATATGATCCAGGCAGAGCCCATAATGCCAAGTGGCTGCACTCGAAGCTTCTCAACATTTGACATCTCAAATCTCTTTGTTCCTGGGTGGCATTCCACAAGTGAGATACACAGGGTAAGCCATTGAAAAATGGGCCCTGGTAACCACTCAACAAAAATCCAACCAAGCAATTACCATTCCACTTAGGTGTTTCATTCACTTAGTTGTTTTATTAAACAAAACACAAGTCCTTGACTTAGAAATATTCCATCGCATGAATATAATCCACCCTTGTTTTCTGTTTGCTAGGCTAAGCATGATAGTAGTAGGAATCTTAACTTAGGAAAATTCTACTAAGGTTTCATCTACTAGGATTTCCCATGGTATAGTTTATACTTAGAAAATTCCATGCAAGTCCTACTTAGAAATATCACTAATGCATAGTGAAAATAATAGGACAAAAGTATGAAGCACCACTTGCCTTTTTAGTAGATAATATAAGTTCACTCCTTGATCTTGCAATAGCCGCACTCTTCAAATTTTACTACAATTCAATCAAGGCACAAATTCAATCTACCATTCAAGCAATTCATCACATAGAATAATAAAAACAAAGCAATGCATGCAAGCATGCCAAAGATTGTTTTATTTGAAAAAGTGGTTTCTAATGGGTTATACACATTCTAAAACACCTATTGGTCATTTATAAAAGTGGTAAAACCATTTGATATTAAGTTAGTGAAAAATGGTCACTTTAAGTCATTTTTTGCTAGAAATGGTTTAAATTAAAGTAATACTTTCTAGTGTTTGACAAATATATTTTTAAACACAAATGTTAGTGTTTTATGGTCAAGTGTTTATTATTAAAACCATTTGCAAAAGGTTTTACTTATAAACCATTTTTAAATCAAAGCATTATTTTATTTTGTTGGAAATGCATTTAAACAAAGTAATAATTTTATAGAGTTCACCAAATATATTTTTAATTCCAAAAACTTGGTGTTTAGGGTCAGAGAGTTTATTTCAAATCATTTTCCAAAGGTTTTACTCAAAAAGCATTTTTAAAACATATTCAACATTTTTATTTAGCTAGAAATGCTTTAATTCAAAGGAATAATTCTTAAGTGTCACAAAAAATATTTTTAAACCCAAAAGTTGGTTTCTATGGTCAGTAGGTTCAAAACAATCCATTTACAAAGAGTTTACCCTAAAAACATTTTTAGAATGAATTTTATACACCAAATATGCCTACACATGTTTCTGCAAAAACAACTAACTTTTCAGAAGCAATTCACTAAACAAAGTGCATGGTTGGAAAGTATTTATTTTGCTGATTCTATTGATATAAAATTTGTAAAATTTGGACGTGTAGATTTAAAGTTATGAATTTTACAAATTAATATATCTAATAGAATCAAATCTGTTTTTAAAACAACACACATGCCACGCATCGTGTTTTCATTCGTTGGTACCGGTTCGCACGGATCGGCCTACGTGGTGCGTTGTATCTAAGTTGCATCGCATAGCTCTGATTGACCATAACGGTTAGATTAAGTCAATCTATCTACGCCGCTGGATCAAAATCTAACGGTGCAAACCCTAGTGGCCAAAGATGGGCGGCGCAGCGACGACAGCTGGCGGCGGCACGGTCAGACGAGGACAGAGCTGGCGTTACAGGAAGCGATAGGTGGAGATAAATAGCTCACCAGACTCGCCGTGATGTGCTGGTTCTCGAGGTGGTCGCCGTTTGTTGAGGGGCGCACAGGGTTGTTAGGGATTGCTCGTCGGAGCTATGCTTCTCCTCGGGCACGCTCTATCGTCCACGGAGATGAGGCTACAAGGCTCGGGAAGGCAAGCAGAGTGTACCGTTAGGTTCGTACGCGAGTCGCAAACATGTGAGCATCAAAGAAAGGGCAAGGGGAGGTTTGTGCTCACTAGTAGTGCTCGCCGGAAATCGAAGAAGACGGCGGCGTGCACTGTCGATGTCGTTGCTGAGAATCTGGAGCATGCGCGGGTGAACGGAGGGTGCCAGTGGATGCGTATGGTGATGGTGAACAAGCTCGTGGAGTCTGGGAGGCAAGGGGAGGCGTGGGCTGGACGGAATTTCTCGCGAAGCTCGCCGGAGCAGTGT
The DNA here is from genome assembly GCA_023614405.1 of Avena insularis. Taxonomy (NCBI): domain Eukaryota; kingdom Viridiplantae; phylum Streptophyta; class Magnoliopsida; order Poales; family Poaceae; genus Avena; species Avena insularis. The sequence goes on from JAJUPC010000084.1 coordinate 775,982, forward strand.
AGGTCTTCGAGCAAAATCAGGGCGGCCTGGAGGCAGAGGGTGGGTGGCGTCTGGGGGAAATGGAGAGGGGATACTGGTGTTTAGTAGGTCATGGTTACAGAGGAGAATTACTCGCGGTGTTACTCGAATTAACACGATTGAATCGGACCAGAAACGGCCGAGAGAGAGGGGACGGGGTCAGTGCGAGGTTAGGGATGATGACTTGGCGGTGGGGCATCGTTGTCAGCGAGTGAGAGGAGCGTTCAGTGGGGTCACAGTCGAGCGGTCGAATCGTGAGTGAGAGAAAAAGCGATTCGGGGAGAGAGTGGTTCTTTGAACTGGTGGTTAAAATTGGGCTGGGTTGATTTCTTTCCTTTTTTTTGTTCTATTTCATTTTTCTTTTTCTGTTTTGATTTTGTTCAAACAATTCAAACAAACATTTGAATTCATAAACTTCCAAACTTTTCAGTAAGTTTTTAATATGTTTTAAACATGTATTTAAAGCCCTTTTTAGGAATAATTCTTTTATTTATTTATGGTTTATATTTTATTTGAAATGGGCACTTTCCTTTATTAAATAAGATTTAATTATATTTTCAAAGCCTTATTTGAATTCCAATTTTTCACCAAACCTTTTCAGTAGGTTTATTTATTTGATAGGGTGTTAAATAATTCACTTTGAATTATTTGAAATATATTTAATATGAATTATTAATCATTTAAATTGAGCATTTGTCTACATTCAAATAATATCCAATATGGTTTTAAATCCATATAAATTTTATTTAAATGATTCTTTTATTTCATTAAAGTTAATTTAAATAACTTTTATTCCACTTGGGCAAATTCCATTTATTATTTTCCCATGATTTAATTAATCATTTCTATTAGGGATTTTGTCTTTATTCAAATAGAATAGAATTTGGTTAATGTCATATTATTTTATTTGAATATTCTTTATCCCTTTATTTTATTTGATTTATCTTTATTTCATTTGATTATGGACTTGGCCAAGTTTTATTTTGGCTTTTGAATATTCCTTATTTATTATTTCTTTCTTTCTTATAAAATCCATATCTTTTTATTTAAAGAACCAAAATTGGTGATTCCAATTTGTAAAATTTTATTTAGTATTTGTTTATCTTTTTAAACCCTTTTAGGATTAACTTGCTCACAACTTGGTATGGATTTTAGATAGGTGCTTTATTAGCTTTAGAAATATTTCCTTTTACCATATTAAACTCACAAGTTTTTATCTATGGTTCCAAATTGAATAAAATAATTTCTATGGTCTAATAATATTTTTATTTATCATTCTTGATCATTTATAAATATTTTTTGACCAATTTTTATATGGATCAAATCCATAGTCTTTGATATATCTTGGAAATGATTTTCTTCCTTTAAGGTTTTGGGTTTTGGTTAATTTTTTCCAAAGTGTTTAAACTTTAAGATTCATTCTTGATGAATGCATTTAACTTGATTGAAATTTGTTGGATTCCATTTTATTCAAGTTGTTCAAGATGGGTTTTGGTGTTTCCATTTGGAATCAAAATTTCTTTTCACCCTAAATTTCAACAATTAATTATTTTATTTATTTATTTATTTTTCACATTTCAAAATTTGAAATTTTTTGGGATGTGACATTTACTTTCTCTAATGAGATCAGAGTCACCTCCAGTGAGTGTAGATCCATCCCAAGATGCCGTCAGATTATGCAGCTCGGTGATGAACTCCAACTTAAACTCATCATAAGATGAAATCCAACTTAAACTCATCATATGTTGACCCATAGACTAATACAAATCTCCATACACGAGTATCACTCTTATTCGTAATCAGATAGGACACACAATATTTATGTACATTGCCTAAAAAATATGTATGTATATCCCCGTAAATTATATCAAACAAACATTCGTTGATTCCTACAAGGATACCTCCAGCGGTTCCAAAAGCAGGAAGCCAATTCCACACACATATGCATTCTTGCAATCTATTCCTTGCAATTAAGCAGTAGTGGAATCAAGCTTTTTGATTCATGAAAACTAATAAGATCTAGGCATGACTCTCTAATGACTTCATGCACTCCAGGTAACTTATCAGGTCTGTAAGACCTCTTGGATTTCATATAAGACGTATTATCATTAGATCTAAAAAATAATTTTTTTGCTACTACCCGTTTTACAAAACATTCAATACGAGGGGATTCCTCTGCTATATTTCCTTTATTTCAAGGGCAGTCACATGTAGCATTTATATAGCACTATTAGTAGGATTAGATGAACTAGGAACATCAACCAATATCAATATTAGTAGGAAGGAACACATCAAGGTTGTTTTCTCTAAGTATTACAAGCCTACTAGACTCAACATGCTTAATAGCAGCAACATTAACATCTACCATTTTCATCGGCTCCTAAACAGATCCATCATTTCTTGACTTTTCTATCAAAGAACTATTGCTAAGAATTGCAAAGGAATTACAAGTTTACCTGCAAGTGCCTCCAGATTCTTGCTTCTCTTTAGTTATCGACCTTCTTTATAACAGACTTGCCATCATTCTTGATCATGTTGCTCGTCCTGTTTGCTTGGACAGTCCCCACTTTTGCTTCCCTTCACGATTTCCAGCAAGCGTGTCCACTATGTTGGGAAACATCAGTTTTTTATATTAATATTGCTTCAATTTCTTTCCCCTTTATTTGTTAGCATTTTATCTATCATCTTCTTTTTTGGACACAAGGAGGTCCCAAAGAATCCAAGCTTTTATTATAATATAGAACTCCAAATTTTTTCTGGTTCATACTCCAAACACAACTCATACTCTGAAGAATAGAGTTCAAATAACTTGTGCCTAGATACAACCATTGATAAGCTAGTAAACAATCATGTTGTCTAAGTAGAAGAACACAAATTGACGTGATATATGAAGTGACTAAATTGTTCAAAGGAGTGAAGCGTGCGTTCGGTTGTACATGGGTGACGTTGGAAGTTGGAACTTATAGCACCATTATCGGCTAATCAATTTGTTTATTTTTAAATTATAACTAAAATTGAGCCTATTTTTTAGCGGAATCCAGCCTAATTTAGAAACACGAAAAGCCAAAGCACGACATAGCGGTTTTTTATGCGGCACGACCGCTCCTCTCCTCCCCCCAACCTTATCTCTTCCCTCCGCTTGTCCACCGCCACCCAAGATCCGGGCTGCTCCCGAGCCTCTCTCGCCGGAATAGCTAGCTGGAGGTGGCGGAGGAGCGGTGTCGGGGTAGCTGTAGGCTTTAGGATCTTTAGGGTAGTTAGGTTTGGGATTTTTGCCTTAGGATGGCTTCATGCTGTGAGGAGGCTGGAAGTTCTCTTCCCCGAGTCTTGCAGCCACCGGTGGCGCTTCTTCCTCGACTCGGAGCTCTGGTGGTCGGAGCTCTGGCCAAAGTGATGGAGTGCTACCTCCTCTTCAAATAAAGGGGCGTATGGATATAAGTGTTGTCCTGGGTCACAGAGATTGCTAGCGGTGACGCCTCTCCCGACCGTCCGTGGTGGCGAGGAGGAGAGGGGTTGTGTCGTGATGGGTGGTGTGTTGGGTTATCTTCTAGTCGGCCATGGAGGAGAGGGGAAGGGACCCTGCACTGATTCGTCCTCTGCTTCCTGGAGAAGGTACTACCGATCTCTGGTCCATCGCCGTCACATCTTCTTTGGTTTCTCCTCCTCATCTTGGGCACAAGCTCCGAGGAGGGAACTCGTTCTCTATGTGCGGCGGAGATGGACTTTGGCTTCTTGTTGCTGGTGCTCCTACTCAGTCCTTCTTCTCCTGGGCACTGTGGTTGCGTCTGGATGGTTGGGTTCCATGGGGAGTAGCAGCGATGATTGGTCGATGGCTGTGACTGATGATCACACAATGTGCCTGGTTTGGCCATTGATCTTTGATGCCTAAGATAGGCATCCTCAGACGCAATGGAAGCGTCAAAGCAACCTCTGAGAATGGAGGCCCTCACCAGATGGTGCGATGATGGCATTCAACACCAACCTCTTCCCAAGTGGTTTCGTCCCCAGTGAAGATGACAGCGGTCATCGGTGACACTCATCTCTGAATCTGTGCAGTGAGGTGCAGGGACCTGATTGCTTTCTCAAAAAGTTTCTGAGGTCCTCTGTGTTTGTTTCCAGGACCTGGTTGTAATCTTACCTTTACTTTTGGTCCTTGTTGTAATCGGTACCACTGCTTGGTATTAATGCAGCCGTTTAGGTCCTTCGGAACCTTTCCCATTTAAAAATAGGACGCGCCTACCCGGCGGACGCCCTGAAAACGATCAAATCTGGCGGGCGCTTCCGACAGCGACCCTGCGTTCCGACAATGACCCCTGCCGCCCACACCCTCCACCGGGCGTGACCAGGTCCAAAAAAGGAAACCTGGCTGGACCATCTTCCTCTCCAAGCAAAAACCCGAAATCCCCCCTAGATCTAGTGTTTTACCCTTCCCCGATTGCTCACCTGCCCATCTCGCCTTCATCCTCTAGCGCCCTGCTACTGAAAAGCGCCATTGAAGCTCCACCTTGATGCCATTGCCCAGCGCCCTGCTACTGAAAAGCAAAAAACCAACACACATGCAAAAACATCAGGTACTTCTCAAAATCATCTCTTCAAATCACTAGGATTTTGGTAGAAACATCTCTATACTGTTCTCAGTATGAAAATATACTGCTGCACAACATGGATCTAAAAAAGAAACAAGTCATCTATAACTACTCCTCAGTTTTGCATCTGACATATGTCCAATCTTGTTCAAATTATAAGAAACCAATCATCCTAAGCTTCATTGACAATATATGTTGATCCCTGCATTAAAAACATCTAATTTAGGACAACTGACAACTAAATAGACATGATTTCCTATTAATTGCTTCATCCTAACAACTAAATCTTATAACATCATGAATATTTTGGTTAAACAGATCCGAAACCATGGATATCAACCTAAATGTAGAACCAAATCAAGAAATAGAAGAAGACAATGTTGATGGCTCACACACAAATGCTATCGTGCAAGTTGTAAATGAAGGTATGATGATTATATGCAATTCAGCAGTATTTTTACATAAGTTATCCATGCTTGCATGTAGAGGTTATCAACAAGCTAGATCATAAGTTATCCATGCTTGCATGCAGAAGTTATCTATGCTTACATCCATATGTTATCAACTAGCTAGAACAGAAGTTATCCATGCTTACATCCATATGTTATCAACTAGCTAAAACAGAAGTTATACATGCTGTAAATGAAAGTATGATGATTATATGCAATCCAGCAGTATTTTAACATAAGTTATCCATGCTTGCATGCAGAGGTTATCAACAAGCTAGAACATAAGTTATCTATGCTTGCATGCAGAAGTTATCCATGCTTACATCCATATGTTATCAACTAGCTAGAACAAAAGTTATTCATGCTTACATCCATATGTTATCAACTAGCTAGAACAGAAGTTATACATGCTTACAAAAGCAGAAGTTATCAACTAGCTAGAACAGAAGTTATCCATGCTTACACACATATGTTATCAACTAGCTAAACCATGGATATTGACCTAAATGCGGAACCAGATCAAGAAATAGAAGAAGGCCATGCTGATGGTTCACAAACAAATGCTATCGTGCAAGTTGTAAACAAATGTATGATAATTATATGCAATCAACTTATCCAGCAGTATTTTAACATAAGTTATCCATGCTTGCATGCATAGGTTATCAACAAGATAGAACATAAATTATCCGTGCGTACATGCATAAGTTACCCACCATATAGAACATAAGTTATCCGCTATCTAAAACTGCAGTTATACATGCATATGAGCAGAAGTTATCCATGCTTACAGTTATACATACATATGAGCAGTACATGCTTAAATGCACAAATTATCAACTAGCTAAAACAGAACTTATCAATGCTTATATAAAGAAGTTATCCACTATATTATACTACAGTTAAACATGCTTACATACTAGAATAGTTATCCAGCAATATGAGTAGAAGTTATCACTAGCTAAAAATATAGTTATCCAGGAACATAAGTACACGTTATCCACTAGTTAAAGTTACAGTTATTCATGCCTATATGCAGAAGTTATCCATAACTATGAGTACAACTTATCGATGTAGACCATTGCAAAAAACAGATGACATGTTCACAGAATACTTGCTAGTATAAAAAGTTACCCACCTATTATAACTGGTGTTATCCATGACTTCTCATTATATATACCCATTCCTGCAAAAAAACAGAAATAATAACTTGTGTTTATTTGCATAACAGGTGATGTCCAAATTGAAGAACATACTGACAATGACTGCATGTATACTATAGTTGAACAAGCTGCACAAGAAACAACAACGGGTGGGACAATCGAAGAAACAGCAGTACACACAGCAGATTCAAATGAGGATGGGGAAAATAATGCAGAAAATAATGATGCAAGAGATGAAGTACATTCCACACCGCAACCACCAACAAATGGAATGCGCTTTGACAGTTTTGAATCAGCTAGAGAACACTACAGGGCGTATTCACAGCGGAAGGGTTTCGGAATAAGGATAGATTGGTCAAGAAAAGACGCAAGAAATGAGCTAAACAAGGCATATCTTGTATGCACAAAAGCTGGTAAACCTCACGAAGAAAAGGAAGACACCCAGAACCCAAAATCATGTGTCAAGAAGAGGAAAAAAATACACATCCAAGGATTGGGTGCACAACACACTTGTATGTAAAGAGAAAGGATGCATGGTGGTATGTTCAGCATTCATCGGATGATCATAACCATCCCCTGAATAAAACCTTCATTAACAAGGTTCTTGCGTTCACACCGAAACATACCAGCAGAAGAAAAGGTGTTCTTGCGGATGCTTCATGCATGCAACATCGAAACATGCCGACAGATGCAGCTGATGGCAAGTTTCTACGGCAGTCTGAATGATGTGCCATACATATAAAAAGATGTGGCGAACCTAAGAGCTTCTTTTCGCAGTGAAAACAATCACCACGACATGCAAGACACCTTGGCATACTTCAAAAAGATGAAGGCAGAAGATCCAGATTTCTTCTACAAATTTACACTTCATGAAGACGACAGGGTTGAGAACCTGTTTTGGGTAGACGGGGCATCACGAAGAGCATACAAGTCTGGATACAACAATTGCATATCGTTCGACACTACCTACCAAACGAATCGGTATAAACTACCATGCGCTCCATTTATTGGGATAAACAACCATGGACTATCGGTTCAGTTTGGATGCGGCTTCGTGCGTCGAGGGCTCAAGGATAACTTTGTGTGGCTGTTTCAAATGTTCAAACTGGCAATGGACGGCTTAGCACTAAAAAATATAATAACAGATCAAGACGCTGCCATGGCTGGTGCTATAAGCGCTGTTTCCCCGGATGCAACTCACAGGAATTGCAGATGGCACGTCATCCAGAATGCAACTGAGAAAATAGGGACATTCATGGCCAACCACCCAGAGCTGCTCGACGCTTTCAATGCATGTGTGAACAATAGCTTATCACCCGAGGAATTTGAGGAGGCTTGGATGCATATGATAAATACTCATAATGTCCGTGACAATGTGGATTTGTTCTCACTGTGGGAACAAAAAAAGGTTTGGGTACCAATGTACTTTATGCACGCCTTTTTTCCCATTCCTTCAGACTACAACAAGAAGCGAAGGGTTCAACACAGTGCTCAAGCGTTACGTCAAACCAAGCAACTCCATTTATGAGTTTGTACAACAATACATGTCAATACAAGAAAAGATTTACAATGCTGAGCTAAAGGCAGAGTGTGATACAGCTTTGACAGACCCGGAGTGGTGGTGTGGAATCATTATGGAGAGACAAATGGCAAAAGCATACACAAGGAAAATCTTCTTCAGGTTTCAGAGCAAAATGCGAAAGAGCATGTCATACCAATGCGACCACCTCAACGGATACCAATTTGAACTGAGCATAACAGGGATACCGGTTCCACACTATGGTTACAGAAGTTATAGGGTATTCGCAAACTGGGAACAAGGAACATATGAATGCAACTGCTGCAAATTCGATCGTGATGGTATGATATGCTGCCACATTATAAAAGTGATGACGCATATAAAAGTCCATCAAATCCCAGAAATGTACATACTGAAAAGGTGGACATTGGACGCGGAAACTATCCTAGCTGAACCACATGACAAACAAAAACAAGGGAAGAAAGAGATGCCTGAAGACTCAAGAAATATGATGGTGTTTGCATCATTCAGACAAGAGTTTGCCAGAGCTGCAAAGATAGGAGTAAAGACAGATGATGGAAGAAAAATCATCAGGAAACACTTGAAGGAAATGAAACAAGAGCTAGATGTGATAGCAAGAAGATAAGAGAAGAAGAAAAGAGAGGCCGAAAATGAAGCGATTACTATGCCATCGTCTAGTGCTCCAAACGAAGCAAGCGTAACACCTTCGACAACTACCCCACCAAACAGGGCACAGTCAACAAGCAACTATGCAGCACTTCAAACAACAAGCACATCAGGATCTCACATGTCATCAACAAAGCACATTCAGAACCTAGAGAAGTCAGTAACCAAAGGGAGACCACGACAAAATGGCAAACAAAAATCCACTAGACCTTGTTACAAAGAAATCAAAGAAATGCAGCCACTGCGGTGCAGAAGGTCACACCATCCGCAAATGCCAGGAAAGGTTGAAGCTCCTAGGATATCAAATCTAGAATGTTTATGTAACAGAAAATGATAACGATATATTTGTTGTTTCTATATATGATAGTTCATGTTGTACATTCTATGGTTTTCAAGTTATACATGCATATGAGTACAAAATATCCACAAGATAACACATAAGTTATCCATGCATATGAGTACAAGTTATCCATCACATAACACGCCACTTATCAATGCATACAAAAAATAAAAGGTTAGCCACTGGTTAAATCTACAGTTATCAATGCGTATATATAAAAAGTTACCAAACAATAAACATTGATATACTATTTAAAAACAGAAGTTATTTAGACATATGACTACAAGTTATCAACCAACGAACACAACAGTTATCCATGCATACTAATAAAAGTTATCAGGCAAATAAAAAGTATATTTATCCATAACTATATGTTGAAATTATACCACAAACAAATTAATAGGAAAATTATCAAACAGAATTGACACTAGAAAGAAAGCATAAAAACACTCATATATACAAAAAACCCGTATAAGGTGGGTAATTTATTTAACACAGTATGGATAACTAACAGAAATATGACATGATAACAAACATTTAAGAGTGTGGATAACAAACATGTAAAAGTATGGATAAACTTGGGAAAAATATACCTCAGAACTTATTTTATTCCAAAAGTGACCTCCAATTAAGAAGAACATTACGAGGATGGTTCAACCAAAAAGAAGTCATCTTTTTCTTAATTCCCGGCATCATATCTTGAGAAATACAAGGCACAATGCTTCCATTACATAATTCAAGGTTCTTAAGCATGAAGAACCCACAGTCAGTGCTGAAAAACAAAAATTAAATAGTGAATAAACAAACATAGTATCAATGATTATACAAAAATAAAATAAAATTACATGCGTACAAATCTAACCGGCCAACTAACCTGTCAACTTGACTAGGAACAGGGACATGCATCAACTCAAAATCTTCAATCTGTCTTCTAGAAACAGAATAATTAACGATATATATATTTTCTTTATTACTTCCATTAGTTTGGTCGCATGTTCAATCATTTCTACATTAGCTTCACCACGGAGCGAGTCAAGAATCTCAAACCTTTTGGCAGACATATTAACAGAAAGCATGTACCAATGGCCCAAAGAGTCCTTTTTAGTCCCTAGCTCCTGAAGGACAGCAAAGCAAAGCTACAGAAAAAAATGAACATAATATAAGTAAATGCACGTGTAGAAAAAACAGTGGTTATCCAGACAGAAATGAAAGAGTTATCAACATAACATAAGCAATGGTTATCATACACTATGCCTGAACTTATCAACTGCATACTATAAAAAAATCAAATTAGACAGCATACCATATGTTTGTGGCTCGGTTTATAGTTATCATCTCTCCTGAACGACCTCCGAAAAAGATTTGCAGTGAATCTTCCCTCCAACAGATATTTAGTAACGATATAAAAAAAATTATCTTGTTGGATGGGCAATTATCTTGTATTGTAGAAATAGCAAGATCACACATATTGTTAGAAAGCTCGCCATATGGCATCACACTTTCAGCAAAATCACTAGTTGTCACCCACATTGGATCAATGTTACAAATTGATGTGCTGCAAAAAAAATTAATGATTAGAATACAAGTTATCCAATATGAAAACCAGTAGTTATCACCAACAAACAGTGCAAGTAATCAACCTGTAGTAATACAAGTTATCAAACCAGTACAAAAAAAGTTCAACTTATCCACTGAAATAACAACAAAAGAGTTACCGAACAAAACTAGTACTGACCAAACAATATTAGTACAACTTATCATCGAGGTACAAATAAAAAAGTAAAGTTATCAACCCTAAATATTAAAAATGATCCATAATGAAAACCATAAAGTTCAGCAACTAGAAGAATAAAATGATACACAAGTAGTAATACAGGTTAGTAAACAACTAACAACAAAGAAAAAGTCCAAGTTATCCACTGTTAAACTAAGAGTTATCCACTAAAATACTACAAGTGACCCACCCGTAATACTACAACTTATCAATCAGATAACATATAAAGTCAAGTTATCAAGCATGAAACATTAAAAGTGACCAATGGTAGCATTTAAACGTTACCCACAGAGAATACTAAAAAGGATAGAATATTATAAAAAAGAATATGTACATACTTTTTAATCTTCGACTTATTCACATTATGCGTGTGTATGATAATCTTCTTATACAATGCATCTTCTTTTGCAGTTGTCTTAATATAGGAGAATGGAGGAAGAAGAGACTTGGCAGGATGAATAAATCTAAAGACGCAATGCGTCAGCAGTGTAACACTACCGTAAACAAGAATCGAAGAGCAGAACTGATACCAGGAGTAGAATAATCAGGAACAACTACAAAAAAACAAAAAAATAGTACAACTCATAAAAAATATACATTAAAATACATAAGTAACTAAACAATTTTGTTTAGATACCTGGAACGGAACAACTAGTCTGGTTTAACTGTTTGGTATCTTTCGTAAAACTCTGAACAACTTGATAACCAATCTTTTCACCCAACATATCATCAAGAGAAATAACTATATTTTCATCATTTACCGCCTTTTTGCAATTACAATCAACTTTTTGTTGATACACTACAAAAAGAATAAAGAACGGATAAAGGAAATGTCTAAATGAAAAAGGATAGAAATGGCAGAACCCACGTGGAAAAAGAAAGAAAACCACATGTTTATCACCATAAAGAAAAAATTAAAAAACATAACATATATAAAACAATAAAAGATAGTTTAATTACATCACACAAACATAGAGTCATACAAATTACAGCACAAATTGTTCCATCAACGACATATCATAAAATAAAAGTTCCCATAAATTGAAACCTAATTTTAACTACGACTGTCATAAAACAGATCCAAATAGCCATGCAACCGAATCATGATCTTCAAGTTTGAAACCTAAGCCCCAAAACAGCCATCGCAACGATGATCTTCAATTTTCTCATCCAAAAGGGACATTTAACTAGATCCGTCCGCACCCTCATTTTTATCACCACCCATTTTCGGTAAGTTCAATAAGTTAACAGCTGCATAGAATATGTCCCAAAAGAAAGACAAGAAGAAAAAAGGACAAAACAAAACAAATTGTTAATATCATATAATCTGTTACTAAAAGTTATCAGCATAAAAACAATGTAGGTTACCAACATAAATAAGCTAAACTTATCATCACTGGTATATAAAAGTGATCAAGGGCATATAAATAAAGTTATCAGTACAAACCAAAAATGCACAAAATGATAAAGACACATCATACACTATGAAATAAATCATAATTAAGAGAATAAAGTTTTACATTACAAAAAAATCATATAAGACAAATATATAATAAAGTTGCAAGCATTTTAAAACTTTGAAAAACAAAAAACAGTGTAGCTTACCAACATAAATAAGACACAGTTATCAGCACTAATATATAAAAGTGATCCAGGGCATATATATAAAGTTATAAGGTTGAAAGTGTGCACCAGTGCTGGGAGAAGGTGCCCAAGACAAAGGAAGAACATCTCCTGCTTCAAAAACATGGAATAAATCACCGGGATCAGCAGAAATGTGATGAGAAACAGGGACAGCACTAGAATCACCTTGTGCAACAATACGAAGATCGAAAGGCAGAGGAGCAGTCAGGTGCACTAGCGAGAGAGGGCTGCATAGAGACACCAACAGTACGAGCAGGCTCTGCACGGGCACCAGCAGTAGGAGAAACAGGAGGATCCACATCAGGCACAGAATACGACACAACATCCCTATAAACATGCAATGGTATCCCAGCAGCAAGACTCAACTTTCCATCACGAGCAACCAATTTTGCTTTCTTGATAATAGTGACTTCAGCTTCAGAACTTCCATCACCACTCAAAGGACCAGCAGATGTCTCGAGCACACTGGACTGCTTCCTAACAGGGGGGTCGAAAAGACTAGACGCAGGAACCAAAGGAGCAGATAAAACAGGTTGTACATCTTCTTAGGTACTATCATCCAAGACAAAAGGCTCCTTTTCACTCTCACCCTGGGTTGATGGATCTCCAAGCGAGCAAACAACATGACTTACAGCAACATCAACAGAAGTAGCACCTGCTGCAATGTTGGTGAACAACGATGACGCAGGAACAAGAACAACACCATCAGGACAAACAAAACCACCTGCACCTGCATCAACATTGGCATCAACTTGAGGGGCATCATCAACATTGGCATCAACATGAGGGGCATCTCTAGTGGCATCAGCAACTTCCGTGATGTTCTCCGTCTCGTCTGCCATGATATTTACAAAGCTGCTGCTAACAGGCTGATCAATGGTATGCATAATCACTGCAGCTTCCGAGACTGGTTCAGATACATCCATTGCCACATCAATAGATAATCCTACTACAACTATAGCAGGTGCACTCGTCACAGCAACGTCTTCAGAAGCACCACCATTGCCACATGTTTCTTCACCAGATATAACCACTTCAACATTCAAAACAGGCGCATCCACAATATCAGGAGTTGCAACAACATTAGAATGTCCTTCAACACGACTAGGCGAAGGAATAGGAGAGGATGCATCAACATCTATAACAGATGTGCCTTCATCTGCAGAACGCTGTTTTGCCAACCGTGGTGAAGACCTTGATGCAGGCACCGATGCCTTCTTCGGTAATTTCTTGCTGTAATAAATAATTGCCAACAAAAAACAAAAAATCAGAACATAATAAATAGAAAACAGAAAAGTTACCAACATGAACAGAAACAAGTTATCAGATGAAATATACTACAGTTATCCAGTGAGAAATGCTACAGTTATAAACACTAACATAAAGAAGTTATCATGTGAAAAATGCTACAGTTATCAACAATAACATAAAGAAGTTATCATGAGAGAAATGCTACAGTTATCAGTATAATCATAAACAAGTTATCAGATGAAAATTGATACAGTTATCATAATAAACATAAAAAAGTTATCGGATAACAAATGATACAGTTATCAATATACAGTTATCAACATAAAACAGAAAGGTTACCCACATTAACTAAAACAAGTTATCAGATGAAAATGATACAGTTATCAACACTAAGGTAGTAAAGTTATCCAATGACTAAGATAAATAATTATGCCCACTCATACCTATCTGAAACAGCAACCCGCATCATGACAGGAGTAAGGCCCAAATCTCTGCAGACAATAGACTTGATCTCATTATCAATATCTTCAACAGTACGCGAATTGATCACATTATCAACATCCTCAACCGGACGTGACTTCTTCTTCCTAGACCTTTCATACACACCAATAGGTTTTTTTCCACAACAGGAGTATCAGTCACCCGGTTTACAGGTGACACAGGATCTACAACAGGTGACCTAGCTTCCGGTGGTGACACAAGATCTACAACAGGTGACCTAGCTTCCGGTGGTGACATATGACGATCATCAGGTGATCTTGCTCCTGGACTATTATTATGCTCTCCATTAGAATCTGGGAAAGTCAAAGATAGCTGGAGATTGGAAGAACCACCAGCACGACCACCAACAACACCCTTACCCTTCCTGTTAGCACGGACAAAACGTTCAACATCATCATCTCCACTACTGTCAGAACTGCTGCTGTCTGAATCCCTCAAAATTGTATTATCACTAGGAAGAATAGGAGACAAGACTTCATTAGTGCGTGGAACATTCCTTCTACGAGTGATAGAACGAGTAAGTCTAGCTCCACGGACACCACTTGAGGTAGCACCACGGGCACCACCTGAGCTACCACCACGAGCACCATTTGAGCTAGATCCACCCATGAATATTCCTCCAATGGGTTGCGTTGCAAGTTGACCACCAAACTGGGCAGTAAACTGTTTCGCCATTTCAGCACCAGCATTGCCTTGCACAAGGTTACTCATTAACCCAAAAATACCGGATGCAAAACTGCCAACAAGATTTGCTATCTGCGACTTTTGCTACACAAATAAAAAGAAAGGAAACAACAAGAACATTACCAAAACAAGAAGCAAACAAAAGTAACATGGCAATAAAAAGATAAGTACAATTTCAAAATGCTAAAAATATCACCTCATTTGAACAACTAGGGTTTGCACAAGTGTCAAACCATTTGTTAAACTCTTGCATGCCACCAAAAATACCAAAGCTCATGCCATACCGAGGCTTCAACTGCACAAAGAAACAGATACAGAATTAGCAAATGTGATCAACCAGTTTTCTACTTATTACCCAACTTAATCACATGATAACCTACATGTTACCACCCAATAAACACATAAGTTACCCACTATTTATACTCAGTGTAATCAAACAGACATACAACATGTTACCAACAGTTAAACATAAAAAGTTATCAACAACATGAAAACACAAATGCTACAAAATATATTATACACCTCAAGCTTTCCATATGCATTCCCATCATTCTGCAGATCAGCAATCAACACTTCATCAATTAACTCTCTTGACCATATGTTCACAGCATAACGCCCTTCCGGCAAATCAATATCCAAACCACTAACATCTAGTGAGTCAACATAAAGCAGCTGCAAAGAAAACAAATTAAAAAATAGATAAGGAATACAATAAGTACACTAACTAAAACATAAAACAAATTTCAATATAGAAAGTATTATTCACACAATATAAAAACAGCAACGTGTACCTGCAACAGAAAAAGGCAAGCCTGCGTATGACTACCACTAGAAAGCTCCTCATGCAGCTGGTCAGCAACAAACTTGCACCACTAGAACTTGGACACATTTCCAATGTTGTGCTGAAATTATAGAATCAAAAAGAAACTATCAACATAACATCAAAACTTGCACATATATTACACACCACCGCAGAAACATAAAAAAATGTAACCACCCCTATAACACACAAGTTATCATCACAACAACCAGAAAGTTATCAACACAAAAACATATAAGTTACCAGCCAAACTCATATATTGAAAATGAACAGACATTACACCCAAAACTTACCATGATAGGGTAGCACTTGTGGCAAACACGGTTTCGGGTGGTGGGTGATAAAAGTGTAGACACAATGTACATCACATATACTTGCTTGAACTCATCTCCAGATGAAGTCATATCCTTCAACATTTCGAAAACTCGAGTTCTCAAAGGTGTGCCAGAATCATCAGGAAAAAGAGCAGGGGCAAGAGAACCCTGAATTTCTGCATCAGCATAATAAGGAACCGACTCTTCACCAAGCGGCAAACCCAAACATCTGAATACACTATCCTCGTTGAGGGGTATCCTTCCTCGACCCGACACAACAAATTCTCGTGTATGCTTGTCATATAAACTAGCAAACCAAGTCATAACTGCGTCGTGCAGTGATGAACACTTGATATCTAACAAACTATCAAACTCCATTGATTCAATTGCTGCCTTCTAATC
Source organism: Avena insularis (assembly GCA_023614405.1). Lineage (NCBI taxonomy): Eukaryota > Viridiplantae > Streptophyta > Magnoliopsida > Poales > Poaceae > Avena > Avena insularis. Next base: position 792,131 of record JAJUPC010000084.1, read on the forward strand.
ATTCGATAGAAAATCCAGTAAACCGATCATGGCAGAAGGAGATGCCCTGTTACGTTTACGGGCAGGTTGTTTTTCATCCTTAACAACATTATCAACAGCCTTCCGTTTCCTCGGCATCGTGGCAACTACAAACAATTTAAAATGAAAAAATAAATACAAAACTAAACCATAATGATACACAAGAATTCATAGAAAAAAATAAAACAATACCATCGGTACATAAGTTATCAATCATAATAACCTAATGTTATCATGCAAACAGAACACAAATTACCCATGATAATAAGCTAATGTTATCATACCAACATAACACTAGTTATCCATGTCAAAACATACACATTATCATGCATTTTGCTCAAAAATAGACATGGATTTTTTTACCACATAACAGTTTACAACTGCTGTTATCAACATATCCTGTCCAATGTTACCCATGCACATTTTTTATGTTATCAAGGGATCATATACCACTGTTACCCATAGATACATCAGTTGTTACCCATGGCTATATCTGTTGTTATCAAGCAATAATGTTTAGAATCCCCATTAGACCATGATGTTATCATACCAACATAACACTAGTTATCCATGTCAATACACACACATTATCATGCATTTTGCTCAAAATACACATGATTCAAAAATTTAGCTAATAACACTTTAGTACTTCTGTTATCAACAAATCTTGTCCAATGTTACCCATGCATATTTTTGAGGTTATTAAGGAATCATATCCCACTGTTACCCATACATACATCAGTTGTTACCCATGCCTAGATCTGTTGTTATCAGCCAAAATGTTCAAAATCCCCATTATACCATGATATTATCATACCAACATAACACTAGTTATCCATGTCAAAATACACACATTATCATGCATTTTGCTCAAAAATACACATGATTAAATTTTTTAGCACATAACACTTTAGTACTTCTGTTATCAACTGATCCTGTCCAATGTTACCCATGCATATTTTTGAGGTTACCAAGGGATCATATCCCACTGTTACCCATACATACAACAGTTGTAACCCATGCATAGATCTGTTGTTATCAGCCAAAATGTTCAAAATCCCCATTAGACCATGATATTATCATACCAACATAACACTAGTTATCCATGTCAAAACACACAAATTATCATGCATTTTGCTCAAAAAATACATGATTAAAAAATTTAGCACATAACACTTTAGTACTTCTGTTATCAACAGATCCTGTCCAATGTTACCCATGCATATTTTTGAGATTATCAAGGGATCATATCCACTGTTACCCATACATACAACAGTTGTTACCAATGCATAGATCTGTTGTTATCAGCCAAAATGTTCAAAATCCCCATTAGACAATGGGGGGGGGGGACATCACACATGATCACATCATCTGAACATCAAAACTACAGCAAAACGCAGCAGATCTAACAAGGCAACATTACTCAAAAAGGGGATCAGAGGCAGCATTTCAAACCCTATGCATGCAGGAGCCAGACAAAATTACAGGGCAAAAACGCACGCAATAGAACTTACACATGAACTTAATCCGCAGGACCTACAGGAATCAACCCTAACCACAAACGCGACGAAATGAAACCGCCAGAAAACAGAGAATGACAGAGGACAAGGGTGGGAGCAGCGGAGAAGAGAAACTAGAGGAGGAGGAGAGAACTTGCGAGCACACCTGGAGGAAGTAGACGCGTCGGCGACGACAATGGCGAGCAGAATCGACGAGCAACCGACTATAACTGCAGTATCCGCCTTCAAATCGCCGTAGGAGAAGAAGAGGAGAGAGGGCACCGCGATTCCCGAAACGGTCGGAAGAAGTGGGAGGGGGAAGTGGGAGGGGTGGAGAGGATGACGAGTGGGGCCCAGGTGAATAGGGAAAAGGGCCCCAGGTGTGCCGCATTGATAGAGGGCAACCAATCGTGCGGCCCGCGCAACGTTGTTCGAAACCGTTCGATGCGAGATCAATGGCTCCTGGCGGCCCGCCGGGTTTTGCCAATATCAGACTGGTCTGAGTATAGAAAAACCGTAAAAATAATAAGTTAGAAACACGAAAAGCTGCATAGGCCTGCCATAGACACAGGTACAGCAAGCCCGTGACCCCCGGCCCCAGCAGGCAGGCTCAGGCCCAACCAGAAAGAGTGCGCACCACATCGGGAACCGCGCGAGGAAAAACCCTCCTCGGCCATTACCACCTCCGGCTGCTGCTCGCGCCCCGACATTTCCCAAAACCCCACTTCCTCCCCGTCTCTCGGCCCCTCTCGGAGTCGCGAGCAGGAGAGGCGGCGGCAAAACCCTAGCTCCGCTCCGGGCCCGCGCCCGCGCCGTCGCCGTCGCCATGCAGCGGCTACTGGCGGGCTCGATCCTGGCCGCCACGCCGCGGTGGCTCCCCCTCGCCGACTCGATCCTCCGGCGCCGCCGCCCGCGCTGCTCCCCGCTCCCCGTCCTGTGAGCTTCCTCACTCCTCGCCGCATATGTTTTGTGACTTGTGGTGCTCTGTTATTTTTTTTCTGTTGGTGGCATTGGTGTGGATTTTGGACTGCGGCCACCGGCACCGCGGGGGGATATGTTTTTGAAATTTCGTACTGCAAGTATGTAGATATTTTAAAACGCACCGTGCGCCTGGATAAATCTATTTGAAACCTGTGAAAAAACCCTCTCCAGGCTTGGACGATTCGACTGGCTTAAAATTGCAATATAAACATTGGCTTAAAAATTGGTCATACTTCATGTCAGGGGAGTTTGTTCGTTATACATGGGTTGACTAAACTCTATTCCTTAGCAAAGCGCCTATCTATATGCAGCCTATTCAAATTAGAACTCAAGTTCAAATGCTGAAATGTTGGACATCAAACAGAGGGTCATAGGAAGAGATTGCTCCTGTTATATTCACTAAATGCACACATGTATGCAAGTGGCAGTGCGCCACGCTGTACGCAAGCTTTGTTATCAGGGATGAAACCAGTGAGTAGAGTGCTGAGCGATCTTGTCCTGAATACACGTCTTGAAAATCCAGTTATGGTAACTAAGCAGTTATGTGATATAATTCAACAATACAACTAATGTCACCTATAAGAGGCAGCTCAATTTCAGTTGAGTAAACCTTGACAGATACACATAAAGCATATCATTTTTTGCACTATGTACATGAACTTTTGGCACTGAAGAGTGAAGTACTTCAACTCGCTTTTTGATCAAAGTTGGATACAATCTGGCCTACTTAGAGGTTTAGACTGCTTTGTTAATCTCGATGACCGTCTTTGCTCCAGGCTATTCAACAGGTCTTGGTCCAAACCAAGGAAGGTTTCACGACGTGTTTCAATGGTGTCCATTAAGGCGAACAAACAGGGGAATATCTGCAATGAAGGCATGCTGTCCCATATTATTTGGTGGAAAGAGGTGCTTGGAAATGTTTGGCTTCCCTGCTTCTGAGACGTTTCTTACTTCCATATTCTGATGATGATGCTTCTATTATGTTTTTTAATTTGTCCAGAGAATGGAGAGCTGCAGGAAACCATCATCTGTGCAATTGACTCAGAGACTTGTGTATTCTAATATATTAGGGTTGGATCCAACTTTAAGGAATGGAAGGTGAAGCAGATGCTTGACACATGCTTAAGATAATTATGTAATTGTCATTTCCAACAAGTTGTATTTTTTTATAAATAATCTTGCTTTTTGAAGGTTAGCATGATATTTATACTGCTGCCCCAACTCCTGTGTGAATCGTTCAGTCCTTTTGGTTCTCTTATTTGTATTACAGTTTGCATTTTATAGCTTTGCCTAGTTATCTAGACATGTAATAACAATCATGGTAAAACTTCTGTGTCAAAAATATGTTTTACAGTTTCAATTTTGAGATGAACCTATCTTCCCAGCTCTGAGAAGTTTAATGTGATTTTATATAACCTTCCATGAAATCGGGTTCATGTTCTTGGTATTTTCTTTGTCACTAGCAACTTGACATGATCCTTTGCAGCTTGAAGGATGGAACCCTGAACATGGAGATGTTACAGTTCAAATCGAAGTTTCCTCGTGAGATTCTACTTTGCAGAGTACGCAATTACTCTATCTTCCTATTAATTCCGTATACTCGATCATCAATTGTGGCCTTCCAGGAAATATGGAACTTTGTTGTACCACTTTGCTCTTATGCTAGCTTTTGGGTGAATGGGTTTGTTCATGAAAGTAAATATAATGTCACGTTCAAAAGGTCCTGCGCTCTATACCTGGCTGATGATGTATCAGGAAAAAAATGCGGCCATTTCGAGTGCATGCCTTAGGACTGCTCCGTAGATATGAGGGAGATTGTTGAAGTACATTGCGTACATTCTCTCAATATCGTAAGATTTTGGGTGGTCTGTTCAGTGCATGAAACTCAATAACTGTAATCCATAGAATTTCTAGGGAAGGGAATACAATGTTAAAAAGTTATCAATGCCCATATCTTGAGATCTTTTTAACACAGACATGTGATGATGTGCTTTATGCATTTCTTTTAAATCTTTGAATGTCACATACCTGTTATGGATGTTCAGTTTGTAAGGTTGGTGCATAAAGATATATGGCCTAGTTGCTTCCCTAGTTTCATAATCCACATTGGACTGCTTGTTCAACCTGGAAAACGCAGAGCAGGTATCTGTGCTGGCCTGGTTTTGTTCAAGAATTGTCATGCGTGAGTACAGATCTTAACCGGTCATAACATGGTTGAACTCTGGTTGGCACAAAGCCGTGTGCTAGTTGCAACGGACGCACACTTGCCTGCGTGAAAAATGTTCTGCATTCTCTAGGATTCTGTACTTGGAAATTCATGTTAGCGTGCTGACTGCTAGTGCATGTGTGGCTTTCCTCCTTTGGAGGGAAGAAATAAGCTTACTTAACCTTGATTTATCTCTATTATACTTCAATGCTTAACTGTTTTATTATATTATGTTGAATCACTAGTTGGATCCTGGTGGTTTGAGTGCTGAAAAGTGAAAACCACCAAATTGACACACCCACTCGGTCGATCATCGGTCTGTTGTAAACCTGTAAGGGTTTCACTACATGCCCTTATCTTGATTCCCAGTTACCCAACTGGATTCACTTTCACCATTTTATGGAAAGTAACGTTCAGACATTTTGTATTTTTCTCCACTATATTTTGACCCCCCCCAAAAAAAAGCTGGGAAACCCATCTGAGCTTGTTGCCTGTTTATGCATTTGATGCTTTATTTGTTCAGGTAGGAGATTTCTACGAAGCCGTTGGGTTTGATGCCTGCATTCTTGTAGAGCACGCAGGCTTAAATCCTTTTGGAGGCCTGCGTTCTGACAGTATTCCAAAAGCTGGATGTCCAATCGTGGTATGCTGTTACATAAAATTGTGTATGCTATATACTTAGTATATGCTTAGAGGACCATTGTACTAACCTGTTTAGAGAATCATTAAAATCTTGCATCAGTGTGTAAACAAGTGTCATGAAGGAATCAGAGAATGAAACATTATATTTTCTATAATGAGCAGATCTTGTTACGTCTACTTATATTTATGAAGGCACATAGGTATTAATCTATTTGGCATTTACTGGTGCTACTTGTGCATGCATGATTTACTTTTTATTGAGTACATATATATGTAACAAAGTAATGTAATCTATTTGGCAGTTGCTGGTGCTACTTGTGCATGCATGATTTGCTCATAATTTAATTTTTTATTGAGTACATATATATGTAACGCGAGCAAGTTGCTTTGCAGAATTTGCGGTGAACTTTCAGTTAATATGGTTCTTATTTTAATTCATATCTTAATGTTCTGTTGCAAATAGTATAGCATGAGATTTTTTTTTTTGCAGAATTTGCGGCAAACATTGGATGATTTGACTCGGTGTGGTTATTCTGTGGTATGGTTCCAACTCATTACTTATTTCCTTGATACATAGCATCGTGGAAACGAACTTTGCACTGTTATATAGGAATATGGATGTAACTAAGCCACTAAGGTCTAAAACCAGTGTTCAAACTATGGATAATCCATAGGTTCAATGAACCAACAGGAAATGCCATTTGGGAGTTGCATTGAGTAGTGAGTCTCGCTGAACCTTGTTGAACACTGGCTTTAAGCGTAAATGGGGTAAAAATTGAATGCCTGTAAGACAGATAAATGATGTATTTGTTTCTGCTTAGATGATTTACTCATGTCCTGATGGTGAATTTTATGCTGTGCTTTTTATTAGTTACATCCGCTTGCACATCCCCTCACTGATAGGCAGGACTGAATATTCTGGTTACATGAGCAATATGAACTTTTCGTACATGAACTGATCACATGATTATGCATCAAGTAAGCTTTTTTTTCTGGTCTAGTTTTTCGATGTTTTTTTTTCAGATTTAGTTTTTTTATGGAACCTTGATTGATAATGTTGGTCAAGTGTGTCTAATGTAATGCTTCCATTTTTCTCTTTTATGAGCAATACCATACCATGCTTTGTAAACTTAAACAATATTACAGGCTTTCACAATTAATATACTATCACTTTAGGCATGCATAATGCATTTAACCACACACTTTATTGGTGATTATCTTTTAAGTGGCATTACATATTATTGTTGCCTTTTACTTTTGCCCTGCAGTGCATAGTTGAAGAAATTCAAGGCCCAACTCAAGCACGTGCTCGGAAAGGTCGATTTATTTCTGGGTAATTGCACAATGATATGATCGATTCTAGAACTTTTGTTAACTTATTTAATAGTGAGCTGTGGGTGCTGTTTAAGAAGTTTACTACTCCCTCCGTCTCAAAATAGATGTCTTAGGTTTTTTAAAATTTGGATGAATCTATATACTAAATAGTGTCTAGAATCATCTAAATTTTGACAAATTTGAGACATCTATTTTGAGACGGAGGGAGTATTTTACAATGTTTATCGATTATTCCGTGCATTTATTCACGGGCCAACTTCAAAAGTCTTACATAGTTGACAGCGAAATATATTTTATTTCCCCCATCACATACAATAATCACTGAGATATCTCGTCAGAACTTTGATATCTGATATAGTGTTTATAATCTAGTGATGTAGTGTTTATCCCTCTTGAGTCTGTTTCTTGTTGCAATGGTGACTTTTGGGATCAAATAGTTGGTACTGGTACCTGCTGGTGCCACCCATCGCTTTTTTACTGCGATTGAGATGGGATCTAATACTAGGAACTCCATGTTACATGTGATGGTTTGCAATTACTTCAGTTCATTATCTTAACTTCTACCTTTTTGCTGCAGCCATGCGCATCCTGGTAGTCCTTATGTATTTGGTCTTGCTGAAGTAGACCATGATCTTGAGTTTCCTGACCCGATGCCCGTAGTCGGTATGTTGTACTTCCAGATTTCAATTCAACAGCTCTTAGTTTAGTACTCCCCCTGTCTCAAAATAGATGCCGCAAAGTTGTCTAAATTGAATGTATCTAGACACTATTTAGTACTAGATACATCCAAATTTAGATAAATCTCAGACATCTATTTTGAGACGGAGGGAGTATATTATTGTGCTTTCTTCTCCATTGTTACTAGACTGCCAATCAGCTGTCGATATGTTTGTTTCTTAAAAATTTCATGTGCAGCTTGGTGTGCTTTGTGTTGAGAGTTCTATAGTAGTAAATGGTATCTGCATGAAATTTGGTTGGTGAATGGTCAAGTAAATTAGCTGATATGAATGTTAACTATTGTCTTAGTTATTACCCTTAAATCTTGGAATGATACTCTTCGAGTTGTACAATTCTTTATATATAAAGGTTTTATGTTCGTCTTAGATGAGAGTTCAGGTGGCAACTTACGATATAGAAACCTGCAACCTTGAAGGTACTGAAAATATTTTGTTTGTGTGAGCTGTTCAGAAATATGATGCGCATAATTGCACTCAGTCAACATTATAGAACTTTGACAACTAATACGTGTATAATTACTATATGAATTGAGTATGCAAGAATAATATTATTGTATTTATCTTGTAAAACCTTTTATGTTATATTTTTTTTTACTATTTGGCTATATTACAAGCAAACATCATATAAAAATGGTTTTTACTATTTGGCTATATTACAAGCAAACATCATATAAAAATGGCACATTGGAGACTGAAAGTCAAACACAACTTACATTTCGGATGGAGGAAGACGCCACTATTCATGCTTTCAAGTCTTACAATATTTTTATCATTTATTTGTGTTCTTGACTTTTGCATTTCCCCAGTTATTAAATAATGAATTCCATGAGACACTCGGCTTTAGTTCCAGCGTGGAAGTATTGTACATCCTGATGTTCTCATGTTACAGGGATTTCACGCTCTGCCAAAGGGTATTGCTTGATTTCTGTGCTAGAGACGATGAAAACATATTCAGCTGAGGAGGGCCTAACAGAGGAAGCTGTAGTCACTAAGCTGCGCATATGCCGTTATCATCATCTGTACCTCCACAGTTCTTTGAGGAATAATTCTTCAGGTTTGGATTTATATTCCAGAGCAATTTGCTTCCCTCATAAATTTAGTACGTTTGACCTACACAATTTCTTGGGAACCTGGAAACCAGAAAGTTGTAACTTATCCTGTTATCATTATCATTTGTTTATTTAGAATTTATCACATCTAAGATTTAGATATTCACTTGCTTTGTTTCTGGAATATGCACCAAAATCATTTTCTATTAGAAGAACACTGAGAAGGCACCATACCTTACAAAGTTGAAACCAAAACCAAACAAAACTGGAAAGCTAGCCTACCAAACCAAACCGAAAAAATCTGAGCAAGCCTACAAAACAAAGCCAAACGAAACAAATAAAACCTGCGCTATGATAAGCTAAACCTAGCTGCATTTAAATCTTATAATTTTCACTGTGTCAGATACATTGGTACTGTCAATATGGATCACTGTGCTGGCAATTAGTAACTATTTACGGAGAATGTTCTATAGCTTCTCCATCTGCCTCCATTTTGACAGTTAGCTCCCTCGTGGCTTGACCCTTTGAAAGGATACATATGCCGCCTAGAGGGGTGGTGGTGGTGGTGGTGAATAGACGGTTTTAAAAACTTTTCCGAGAGAGGCTCGACAAAGGCGGGATTAAACTAGCGTTTACTTTGTCAAGCACAAAACCTAGAACAACTAGGGTTCACCTATGTTCACCAACAACTTATGCTAAGCAATACAAGCAATAATGTGATAGCAAGATATAGATTACTTCAAGCACGAAGGCTATCACAATGTAAAGTGCATAAGTAAAGAGCTCGGGTATAGAGATAACCGAGGCACGCGGGGACGACGATATTTTACCGAGTTCCTCCCAACATGGAGTACGTCTCGTTTGGAGAGGGGGTGGTATCAAACCACCAACGCCACAAAAGGCCTCCCTTATTCTCCGGTGAATCTCACCCCAACGGGATCGATCCACACTACCACTATTGGTGCACTTGTTGGTGGCAACCGGAACCTCTCACAAGGTTGGGGCACTTCTCCACAACTTAATTGGAGGCTTCCAACAAACCCCACAAAGGCCACAAGGTTGGGGCACTTCTCCACAACTTAATTGGAGGCTCCCAACAAACGCCACCAAGACCACAACCTGCAACACAACAAACCGTCTAGGGTTCCAAGAACCCAAGAGTAAAAAGCTTCTCAACTTTCACTCACCAAATCCTCACCGAGAACTCAAACCGATGCACCAAATGCAATGGCAAGGACACAAGAAGTGCTCAAATCCTTCTCTCCCAAATTCCACCAAAGCTACAAAAGCTTATGGGGGAATAAGAGAGGAAGAACAATGGAGGAAATCCACAAAAGACTCCAAGATCTAGATCCCAATATGTTCCCCTCACTTAGAGGAGAGATTGATTGGTGGGATTGTAGATCTAGATCTCCTCTTTCAAATCCCTCAAGAATATGCAAGAATCATAGGAGGGATTGAGAGGAAGCAAGCTCAAGAAGGTCAACAATGGAGGGGAAAACTTGCAAGATTGGTTGAGGAACCATTGGGGAAGAAGGTCCCTTATATAGGTCCCTCCAAAATCCAACCGTTGCAGCCCAAAAACGCGATTTCCGGTACTACCGGATTTTTCCCCGGCACTACCGGACATTCCCTGGGTTCCTGGGGCGCCAAACGCATTTTTCTCTGTGCTCCCCGGTACCAAAATGTGGTACTACCGGACCCTGGTACTACCGGATCCTGGTCCGGTACTACTGGTCATCACAGAACAAAAACAGCCATAACTTTTGCATCCGGACTCCGATTTCGATGATCTTGGGCTCGTTTCGAAGAGGACAACATCTACAAGATCATGCAAAGAAACATCATAGTCCAGCAAGGGAGGATAGATCCAAATGACGAAGTCAAAAACCTTCTGCCGCGCTAGGTACTAAAATGCGCTTTTTGGTACCTAGCCTGACAGTGGCTTTTGTCAACTTGTCAAAAACCTTCTGCCGCGCTAGGTACTAAAATGCGGTACTACCGCTTTTTGGTACCTATCCCGGCAATGGCTTTTGGCAACTTGCCAAAACCTTCTGCCGTGCTAGGTACTATTGGCAACTTGCCAAAACCTTCCGCCGTGCTAGGAAATAAGACCAGCAGTCAAACGGCTATAACTTTTGATTGGTAACTCCGATCGACCCGATTCCAATTGCGTTGGAAAGAGGACGACATGAGCTTTCCTATAAAAGGTGAAAATATTGGTTATCACCAAGTGAGAATGTATCAAGTATAATAATGTGAGATACCTCACTTTGTGAGAAACCGAAAAACCGCAAAGATCAAAATCGCAATAAGATATAAAAGAGGGATCCGATTTTGATGAACAAGAGCTTGTTATGGAGATTACCACAAGCTCTATATCCTCACATGGATAAGACCAAATAACAACCAAATACGATGATGCAAGTATGCAAAGGTTTGAGCTCTCTCCGAACGATGTGATCGAGTTACTCATTCGAGAGCCCCTCTTGATAGTATGGTTATCTATCCTAAACCCGGTCTTCCACTAACAATATGACACCAACAAAAGGGAAAACCTATCAAGATTATACCTTTGCCTTGAGCATTCCACTTGAGCTCGATGTAGACGACCTTTCCCTACTCAAGATGGAACGCCTTTCTTGATTCCTCATCATCGATCCATGATCACCGAGGATGGCAAGCATCAAACATGAGATCTTCTATAGATGACGCATTTTGAGCTTGCACAACATATCTTCTTCTCATTTCATCGACCTTGAAGCCGACACAAGTTCCAAGCGATGCCAATGGACAATTCCTACAAGTATAACTTAATACACACATTAGTCCATAAAGATTGTCATTAATTACCAAAACCACACATGGGGGCCCACATGTTCTTTCACCCTTTCTTACTTAACCATCTGGGTGTTTGCTTCCTTTTCAACATTTATGATAACATTAATATTTGTTAGATATGTTGCATCCCAAGATTTCCTTACTGTGTCACTGGGATGTCAATGCAAGAAACATCGTGATAACAACATCGTTATTTGTGGAGGCATAGTTTTGTTATTAGGATGAGAATTATTATTTAGCATATATCCATAATCTATGTATGTTTTTTTATCTACCTTTTCATGGGAGACATTTCCTGTCATTTGCTCATGGTATAGGGACATCACGCTGGGGGGAATTCGGCGAGGGAGGGCTCTTGTGGGGAGAGTGCAGCGGAAAGTCTTTTGACTGGTTTGATGGTTCTCCTATTGAGGATCTTTTATCCAAGGTCTGTATCTTATTTATTGATATGACATTGTTTAAACTGCATGTTCATCGTTATCTCATTTCTATAATCCATATTTTGTGATCAATTGTTATTATTGTGCCATCAATTCTATATTTTTCTCAATTAGCTTTGGATGTTGGTTCATAATTCTTAAAACGAAAAGCTTTCATTTGTCAAGGTAAGAGAAATATATGGCCTGGATGAGAAGACTAGTTTTCGCAATGTCACTATCTCATTGGAAGGGAGGCCTCAACCTTTATATCTCGGAACTGCTACTCAAATTGGTATGCAGATGCTTATTGGCTACTGTTGATCTTTCTGAAGAGCCTTCTAAGTGTAGGAATCTTATTTCTGAAATTCATGTGCTATCATAGGAGTGGTACCAACTGAGGGGATTCCCAGTTTACCAAAAATGCTACTCCCTCCAAACTGTGGCGGGCTTCCATCAATGTAAGTGTTGTTATTTGCTAGAATAACAGCAGAACGATGCTTGTGGCACGAACTACATCGATATCTTTGAGGCCACAAACTTGTTTTGTTTATGATTTTTTGGTCAGCATTAGTTAATAACAATTCTAATTATGTTACGATTTATTCGCATGCTAGTCGTCTAGGTAACTAACTGAACAGTTGACTGACCCATGCGTCCTTGTATACCTGTGTTGTTTCTGAAACTTCAGTGGCATATAGTTACCTAAAATGTGAGTTATGTGACAAAAAATGATACAATCGATTCATATTGAAAAGTCTTCCCCATAATGTCACTTTTGTCATATAATCCACAACTTTATTGGGTGTAATTGTTGTCCACCTTAACTTGGATGCATGGGCCTTACAGAAGAAACAGTGGGAGCACCACTTTCAAATGTAGTCGTGTTCTGTAATCCCAACTCCTATTGCTTGTGAATTTTTAAAGCAGTGAGCCATTGAGTACGGCAAGCGACATCATTTAGGAATCACTACATGTAGGGTGTCAAGCGGGGCAGGTTGCAGCACTGCTTTTTAACTAATCCTTCATTAATTTTGCTAACTTTTGGGACCTCCTTTTGCCTATATTTACTTTTGCGGGCCGTTATGCGGGTGCCGCTTGCCACCCTAACTACATGTTGCCCTTTGCATCTGCTCTTTACTTAAATTGTACCACCTTTTGCAGAGACCACCAAAACTGTATCACTAATTCACTATGCTGTGCATTATATCGTAGCACATGGGACTACATTTGTATGGGATACCATAGTTTCTCTTTGGGGCAGAACTTTTGCAATCCATTTCTTTCATGTGTTTGCTTTAGTTGTTGATAGTTGCTTTTTTATTATGATACACAGGTATATTAGAGATCTTCTTCTTAATCCTCCATCTTTTGATGTTGCGTCTGCAATTCAAGGTAAAAATCGGTTCGTAGTTCCCATGATTTATTTAGTTCTTGCACTTGCCTACAGTTGAAACATTGAGTTTTCTGTGGAAGGTAATGTTTATTTGATGGAGCTTGATTCAGCACTTCTCTTCAAAAAGTTTGTGAACTTTGAAGCAGAAGTTGTTATGAAGTATTTTGATTTCACAGGACCTTTATAATAATGTTTAAAACGCGTCTTTATTTTTTCAAGATTAAAAAAGATTGTCTCTATCAGGTCTAGAAAACTCGTGGTCAATCACCATTAGACATATCAGTACATGCTTCTTGGTGATCTCACCATGGCACAAGATTAATGCTCCTGATTCCTGAATATACATGGTTTTGTTGCACTTTCTGTTTGGCATCAGCATGCAATACATGGTTGTGTGGCAATTTTGTATTTTCCATTTGTCCCAGTTTATCAGAGAAAAGTTTATTGTCAGCGATGTCACTAATGTGCTCGAATTTTAACTCAACTCTGTAACCTTATTCTTGCAGATGCTTGCAGGCTTATGGGCAGCATAACTTGTTCGATTCCTGAATTTACTTGTATACCATCAGCGAAGGTTCCTTCTTAACATTCTAGTTCTAGAGTAAATAGGGCAAATGATTGCACCGTTGGTTATCTTAGGTTATTTTCATGCATGCATGTTCATCCCAGACAAGTAAATTTACATTTCATAAAATCAGACGTTAGCAGTTATAGACTACCATAGATTTTTATTTTTGCTTATTGGCATCTGTTTATTTCTCTTTTGACAATCTTTTTAGCTGGTGCTCATCAATTTATTTGTATTCTAAACCATGCCATTTGGTCCTTTCACACCCATGCTTGCTTTGTGGGAGTTTTTCACTCTTTTTTTTGTTGTACTTCAGCTAATTTGTGTGCCTTATATTGATCTAGTATATTTGATTTTGCAGCTTGTGAAATTACTTGAGTCAAAAGAGGTTAATCACATCGAATTTTGTAGAATAAAAAATGTCCTTGATGAGATTATGTTAATGAATGGAAACGCTGAGCTTTCAGCTATCCAGGACAAATTGCTCGAACCTGCTTCAGTGGTTACTGGTTTGAAAGTTGATGCCGATATACTAGTAAGTCTTTCTCGGTATTCATGAGACCAATTGTGCAATGCTCATGTATATTAATATTTCTAACAGTTATTATCTGCGCAAGGATCTCCTATATTGTCAATCATTTTTCCCTCCCCCAGTCATTGATCTGAAACATCTCTTTTTTGTTGTTGCAGATTAAAGAATGCAGATTTATTTCACAACGTATAGGTGAAGTGATATCTTTAGGTGGCGAAAGTGATCAGGCAATAACTTCATTGGAGTATATTCCCAAGGAGTTCTTTAATGATATGGAGTCATCTTGGAAGGGTCGTGTGAAAAGGGTCCATGCTGAAGAAGAGTTCACCAATGTTGATGCGGCTGCCAAGGCATTATCAACTGCAGTATGTTTCAAGCAATGTATTTCTATACATAAATTGGGCTTTAAGCAAAAACAAAGAGTAAAAAATACTCTAGTGGGCGTCTGCATTTATTGAAATTATCTGCATGGAAATACTGTGACTACTGTTTGAATTTATCTGCATGGAGATAGTGTTTCTTACTATTGAACTTATGTACATGGAAATAATGGTGTACTTCATTTACCAGAAACATCAGCATAATGATACATATAGATATAGGTACTATAGCTGTGTTATTCAACATGGGATATTATTATGCTGCGATTTATGACTTCATCCTTCCGTCTCATCTTTGGCTTGAGTTATACTAATGCATATCAATCTTCTCAGGTCACTGAAGATTTTCTGCCAATTATTGTAAGAATAAAATCTGTGATGTCCTCACATGGAGGTTCCAAAGGGGAAATCTCTTATGCAAAAGAACATGCAGCTGTTTGGTTTAAAGGGAGGCGATTCACACCAAATGTTTGGGCCAACACACCTGGTGAACAACAGATAAAACAGCTAAAGCCTGCGATTGATTCAAAAGGTAGAAAAGTTGGGGAAGAATGGTTTACAACAACCAAAGTCGAGACTGCTTTAGCCAGGTAGGCAGGTACTGACCCAACTGATAATAGCCACTTGCTGACCTCGCAATGTCTCTTAATAAATGTTTCACTGCTCTGGCAGCCATCATGCGATTGCTTTCTTAAACGTCATAAAATTAGCTCAATATTCAAAATTTCTGTACCATTGGAAAATGAACCTTACTGTGGTCATAGAGGATGCTACTACTAGTTGGTAATGAAATATTTATATGATTAAATGCTGAAAATATCTATATGATTAAATGCTGAAAATGTCATGTATGTTAATTAATTTTACGTACCTCTGTTATGTTTAGCTGTACTGCTTTATTTGAACAATAATAGAAGTATCTTCTGAGATAGTTTTAATACTCCCTCTGAAAAATGTAGGTCGTTTTAGAATCTATGCTAGTAAAATATGTTTATGTTTTACCATCAACATCGAAAATAAGACCAACATTTGCTACAGCTATATTGATATTACTAGATTCATGAATTATATTTTTAATATTTTCATCGAGATAGATAGTTAATGTGGTATACATTCTAGAGTGGGAATTGTAGTAGAACACTACAGTCACCAATATGTACTGAAATTGTGCTAGTATTTTTTTTCAGGTATCATGAAGCTTGTGATAGTGCAAAGGGTAAAGTTCTTGAGCTGTTGAGGGGTCTTTCAAGTGAATTACAGGACAAGATCAATATCCTTGTCTTCTGCTCGACGCTGCTCATCATAACGAAAGCACTTTTTGGTCATGTTAGGTGATTACTTTAGGCCTTGTTTCTAAAAGCATCATATTGAGTACTTTACTATCGTGTATTTTCTCTTTTCGTAAGCCTATAGCATGCACTGTTAGAGCTTATCCATTCTTCCTATTCTGTTAATCTTGTGCCTAACCAAGGTTTAGATTTTTGGCACCCAAGCACCATCAACAAAACAACTGTTGGACTGGTTACTAGCAGGGGCTGGTAAAGTGCCATTCAGTCAGCTTTTTTATGGCGAAAAGTTTATTCTACATGTAAATTCAGCAGCTCTTTAAACTACCTATAACTGAACGGGTCAGTTCTTTTGCATGAATCCTGGCATTGTGTCTGCTACTCTGCTGTGACTGTCAATGGCCAAAATTCAGTTTCCTAGTTAACTTCTTGTTAGGCCACTGATATGCAACTTGGATATTTAGGTATGCATATTATGCAGTTTAGATATCTGCTGGAACCTATTGACTAATATGGACTATAGGCATTTGCATTGAATTCGCTAATAGTTCACACCTTTCCATTCTGTACAGTAGACATTTTATGAGGCATAATATTTCCATGTATGCTCATATATTTCTGTCTTGGCAACCCATCTATGCACAATGATCTGATGTCATGCATTTTTCTGGTACCTTGAGCAGTGAGGGTCTAAGAAGGGGCTGGGTGCTTCCTGCTATATATCCCTTATCAAAGGTACTATTTCTTTCATCATCTTTTCACTCTGTTTTGGGTTCAGACAATAATCTCAAAGGGGACTAGGTGGATTAGGACACTGCAATTTTTCTTCATTTCATTCACGAGTTACCCCCTCCGTCCCGCACTATAAGACGTTTTGGCAAGCTGTTTTAGCTTGCCAAAACGTCTTATATTGTGGGTTGGAGGGAGTATGGATTAAGTAGCTAAGTTTCATCTTCCACGCATGTATATGCAACACTGTTAAATATAGCACGTTGAAGCCCACATTTTCCACGTACATCGTTGCTATTATGCTCTGGCCAGTCATGGTTACCTTCGACAGTTCGAGAATGACTGGGATTAGTCCAGTCATGACATAAATATAGCATATAAAACTGGAGGACAGATCAGTGACGGCCCACCATTGAAGCCCAGGGCTGTTATCCCACGATGCCATGTAACAATCTGTACCATCTATCTCTGGGTCCGCATTCATTGATTAAAACAACTTAACAATGAATATGATTTTGAATGGAAGAAGGTGTAGGTATGATGAGAGCCTCAAACATTTGCACTGGTTTGAGTTTAGAAGCCCTGAATACACTAGGTGTTCTTTCAGGTATAAAACAATCCATCTGCATGATTTGGAGACAACAATCCTTTCTGATGAACATAACTGTTATAATCTATGCTCTGTACCACTAACGTATTTGCTAGTTCTTAAAATATTTTAAACTTAAGTGTCAATGTTTATACAGGATTATGCGGAAGAAAGCTCAAGTGAAATGGATTTATTAGAACTCTTTCCTTACTGGCTTGATACTAATCAAGGGAATGCAATACTGAACGATGTCAACATGAGATCTTTGTTTATTCTGACTGGTCCAAATGGTGGAGGTAAATCTAGTATGTTGCGATCAGTCTGTGCGGCTGCATTGCTTGGAATATGTGGCCTGATGGTGCCAGCTGCTTCAGCTGTCATCCCACACTTCGATTCCATCATGCTGCATATGAAGGCCTATGATAGCCCAGCCGATGGGAAAAGTTCGTTTCAGGTGCCAATTTTTTAGCTTTGCATATTTCAATTCGTAAAATCTGCGGTGCTGTACTCAAGAACATAGGTACTATCACTATTTTATATTGTTAAGATTTCTTTGGATTATGGAGTTAAACCTGGTAAAGTTAATTTATTTATGTTATTTAATTTTGCTGTCGAGCTTTCTCATTATCACAGGAGGAAACTCACATGTTAGAAACTATATATATGAATGGAGAATAATCTTGAAGAACAAAACAAACTGTGCTGCATGTTCAAATCCTGCAATGATAAATGGATCCTTCCAGCTGACTCGTTTTTCTACCAGTTTGGTGTATTTTAGTTGCTAAGCATGGATGCTAATTAGATCGCTTTTACACATGTTATGCTGAAGCAGGTTTTACTTGTGTTGACATTTTCTTAAGTATGAATTTAGTTGTACCAGTGTACCATAAGTATTTGTATTTGGTTCTCTGCATATGATAATATTATTTTTTGATATGTAAAATAAACTTTCTAACGTCCCATGGAAATGCTTTGATTTCTCAATATGTTTCTTTTCAGATTGAAATGTCAGAGATACGATCTTTAGTTACACGGGCTACTGGTAGGAGTCTTGTTCTTATTGATGAAATATGTAGGGGCACAGAAACTGCAAAAGGAACCTGTATAGCTGGTAGCATCGTTGAAAGACTGGATGATGTTGGCTGTCTAGGCATCGTATCAACTCATCTGCATGGCCTTTTTGACCTGCCTCTTTCACTCAACAATACTGATTTCAAAGCTATGGGAGCAGAAGTGGTCAATGGGTGCATTCAGCCAACATGGAGACTTACTGATGGGATCTGTAGAGAAAGCCTTGCTTTCCAAACAGCCAGGAAGGAAGGTATGCCTGACTTGATAGTTAAAAGAGCGGAGGAACTATATTTGACTATGAGCAGAAGCAACAAACAGACATCACCAACAGTCCACCATGGGCCTTGCGTTGCCAACTCTAATGTAAATGGCTTGGTTGTTAGGCCTGATGGTGTGGGAAATGGATTTGAACTTCCATCAGGTGCTTTTGGACTGCTGCAAAAGGATGTTGAAAGCATTGTTACCACAATATGCAAGGATAAACTGCTAGATCTCTACAACAAAAGAAGCATCTCAGAGCCGGTTGAGGTGGTCTGTGTTACTGTAGGTGCTAGACAGCAACCGCCACCTTCAACCGTTGGCAGGTCCAGCATCTACATCATTATCAGACGTGACAAGAAGCTCTATGTTGGACAGGTATTTCCTTAAATCATACATTCATGTATTATTCTGTTCCTTGGTCTAAGGGGCATGAAATAATTGACTCCACTCTGCCTGCAGACGGATGATCTTGTGGGCCGTCTTCGTTCTCATAGATCCAAGGAAGGAATGCAGGATGCCACGGTCTTGTATATCGTGGTTCCTGGCAAGAGTGTTGCATGCCAACTGGAGACCCTGCTGATAAATCAGCTTCCCTCGAAAGGTTTTAAGCTCACCAACAAGGCAGATGGCAAGCATCGAAATTTTGGTATGGCTGTTACCTCTGGAGAAGCCGTTGTTGCCCACTGAACCGGTCGAGTGAACATCCAGTTTAACACTTCAAGGGATGTGAGTTTGGATGGTGCTTCTTCCTAATCTCTTTTGGCTTATGGGAGGCAGGAGCTAACGGGTACCAGGTCGTCCGCCCCAAATTTTGTCTGATTGGTAGTAGCGCCCAGCTATGTTCATAGTAGGGGTAAACTTTCTTCAATGTGTAAGGATTTGCTAATGCAAACATTTTGCAATCTAATAGTAGA
Source organism: Avena insularis (assembly GCA_023614405.1). Classification (NCBI taxonomy): domain Eukaryota; kingdom Viridiplantae; phylum Streptophyta; class Magnoliopsida; order Poales; family Poaceae; genus Avena; species Avena insularis. Next base: position 811,581 of record JAJUPC010000084.1, read on the forward strand.
TGTTCATTTTCGTGCAACGGTGCAGTCTGAGACCTTAAGTTTTCTAGCCTACGTCGGTCTAAAACCGGTATGTCTGACATATATGACATGCATGCACTGGATGGTAAGGGTATCTTTTCATATAAATACCGAATCTGAATTCATGCAGAAATAGGGATCTTGGTACAGTATACATGCATGTGACAGAGTACATGGATAGGTTTAGATCAGCGCATCTACAAGTCTGTTTCCCTCCGTATGCCCAGCGCTCCACTCACGTGCGAGATTCATGAAGAGAACGATGAGGCAGGACGCGACGAGGATGCCTAGGATCCCCGAGGCGAACGCGACGACAGTCAACATCGTCGTTGGACGGGAGCCGAACACGTCTATTATCAGATAGAGGGAGAATAGCGATGCAGCCGATGAACATGACGAACACGCGTCTGCTACACTCCTGGGGCTCCGCCGACGATCTGCGGCTGCGTCGAGAGTTGTTTTCTGGCTACAACTCAAGAAACCGTTGGTGATGATACGGACGAACGGATCAAAAAGCTGTTCGTGATGATATATATGGACGACGAAGCGATCGACGGCATCCTTTCTTTGTCCATATGTAATGCAAATCGCAATGTTGAAAACGTACCGGGTTCGGTTCATATATACTCCGATCCTGCTCTGCCCTGTGCGACTGCTGCGGAGTACTAGTGTATATGCATGGTGTGGAGTCCATGACCCTTTCCGATCCTGCTCTGCCCTGTGCGACTGCTGCGAGAGTGAGCTTGTGGACATGCCAATATGGCAGCAAGGAAATTTTAGATTTGCGGAATTGTAACTTGTATTATCTTAGGAGATTACAAAGTGTTTATATAGGGCAAGCCACAAGGTCGACCTAAAATCTAACTTAGGGTACAAGGACTCTAGTCTAACATCCCCGCAGTGTCAACATGGGGTTTGACAACGTTATAGACTGAACCGAATATCAGAGAATGACGAGGTAGCAAGACCCTTGGTAAAAATGCACAGAAGTCGGAACATGAAGTACTCGAACTTTCCCCAATGCAACCTTCTCGTGAACAAAATGAATATCAATCTTGATGTGCTTGGTCCTGCAATGCTGAACTGGATTTCTTGACATGTAAATAGCTGAAATATTATCACAATAGTAGTGGCATGCTGAATGGGGCGATGCAACTGTAACAGGAGCTATCGTAACCAAACTGTTTCAGCAACTGTGTGTGCAACGGCCTGATACTCTGCTTCAGCCGAAGACCCAGAGACCGTAACCTGTCTTTTAGAGGACCAGGAAATTAAATTATTACCAAAAAAACACAAAATCCAGACGTAGATCTATGAGTATCCAGGCAACCAGCCCAGTTTGCATCGAAATAAGCTGTCAATAAAGTGGGAGGTGAAGAGTTTAGGTGAAGACTATGATCTAAAGTGCCTTTGAGGTAACGAAGAATGCGTTTGACATGATTGTAATAGGGAATGCGAGGGTCATGCATATAAAGACAAGCTTGTTGGACAATAAAGGAAATTTCTAGATGTGTGAGAGTGAGATACCGCAGAGCACCTGTTAAGCTACGGTATAAACTAGAATCAAAAAAAGGTTCACCGTCAAAGAAAAGTTTGAAAGTGGTGCCGACAGGGGTTCGGGAGGGCTGGCAATCAAGCATACCTGATCGAGATAAAAGGTATAATATATATTGGCGTTGGGAAAGAAAGAGACCATGAGAATCACGAGTAACGGAAATATTGAGAAAATGATGAAGAAGACCGAGATCAGTCATGGAGAATTCTGTGTTGAGAAGAGAAATGATGTGATTAGGAAATCTCTGGAAGGAAGCAATGAGAACAATGTCATCTACATAAAAAAGGAGATATGAGAGTCTTTGTGGTAGATAAAAAGAGAGGTATCAGAGTGGGAGGGAGTAAATCTGAGTGTTTGAATGAAGGCTGAGAAGCGCTTGAACAAGGCATGTGGCCATTAGAGTGAAATTTGTGATGAAAGACCCACTTCCCAGAGACAATATTAGCACCGGGTGATTGAGGGAAAAGATGCCAAGTATGATTATCAAGAAGTGCATTGAATTCATCCTTCATGGCAGTGGTCCAATTATGGTCAAGAAGAGCAGCTTTGTATGAGTTTGGAAGAGGGAAAGAGTGGTAGTGGCATGGATATTAAGGCGGAAGGTAGGTAGGAAAAAACTAGACTTTGCACGAGTACGCATGACGTGGTCGTTGGTGGGTGTCGACGTGGGAACAACTCATGGAGGAAGTGTGGATGGAGAGGACACAGAAGAAGATGACATGACGACATGTTCTACCACGGTAGGATTTTGAGGTGCGTCGGCTGCCGCGGAAGAGCTGGGAGCGAAGATCAGATGTCGTGGCAGAGCGGGATGCCACGATAGAGGTTTGGCTAGTTTCGTCTACCGTGAAAGGGGACGACAGAGAATTTTCTGCCGCGACAGGGTTTTGGCTGATGAGTGTGGAAAGAATGCTATTGTTGTGGGATCAAGAAGGGGAAGATGATGGATAGGGTGGGGTGGTGTTTGTAGAGGATTTGTCAGCAAAAGGAAAAATATGTTCTATGAGTGTGACATGGCGAGATATATCGATGCGACCAAAGAGCAAATCAAGGCAACGATAAACTTTATTCTCGTCATAATAACCGAGGAAAACACATGAGAGGGATCATGGTGCTAGTTTGTTGGGAGGGGTGGAGTACAAATTAGGAAAGCAGAGGCAGCCAAAAACACGAAGTTCAGAGTAGTTTGGGTGGGAAAGAAAAGGAGAGAAATATGGTGTAGATTTTGGGTTAGATGTAAAGGGTCTAATGTTGAGAAGATAGGTGGAGGTGAGAATAGCTTCAGCCCAAAAGCGGGGAGGAGTGGATGAGGATGGTTCGGACTATGTCATTTAAAGTACGAAGAGAGCGTTCAGCCTTGCCGTTCTGAGAAGAGGTATAGAGACAGGTAAACCGAGGGAGAATGCCATGATGGAGAAAGAAATTGCGATTTTTAAAATTGTCGAATTCTCGTCTATTGTCACATTGTATAAAGCGAATGGGAAGGAGAAAATGGATGGAGACATATCGTTGGAAATTCAGGAAAATAGTATGAACATAATATTTGTTGTGGAGGGGAAAAGTCTAGACAAAGTGAGTGTAATCGTCGAGTATGACTAGATAGTATTGAAAGCCAGAGACACTAACATGCGGTGATGTTTGATACGTCGTAAACATATCTATAATTTTTGATATTCCATGCTTGTTTAGTATCAACTTTGCTATGTTTTGTCTACACTTTGAGGTATTCTTATACATTTTCTGGGACTAACCTATTAACAAGATGCCGCAGTGCCAGTTGCATGTTTAATTTTATGTTATTTTTTGTTTCAGAAAAGCTAGTAAGGAAATATTCTCGGAATTTAACGGGACAAAAGCCAAAGTCAATATTTTACCGAAGAGAACACAGAGTCGGGAGGGGAGACGAAGTGGGGCCACGAGGCGGCCATACCCTAGGGCGGCACGGCCTAGGGGGCGCCAGCCCTAGGTGTGGGCCCCTAGGGTGCCCCTGCCTCGCCTCTTCGCCTATAAAGTCACCCCGATGCAGAAACCCTAAACACCCGATCATATTTCCACGAAACAGTATGTAGCTGCCGCCACCATCGTTCCTAGATCGGGGGATCTGAAGCTCTTCCCGGCACCTTTCCGGAGGGGAGAGATCATCCCGGAGGCCTTCTTCATCACCATGCCACCCTCCGGTATGATGCATGAGTAGTTTACCCTTGGACAATGGGTCCATACAGTAGCTAGATGGTTGTTTCTCATCATTTGTGCTTTTATGTTTAGATCTTGTGAGCTTCGTTCATGATCAAAATCATCTATTTGTAATCATACATGTTGTGTTTGCAGGGATCCGGTGGATATTGAGATACTATGTCAGATTAATTATTGATTCTATCATGTCAGATTGATTATTGATTCTATCATGTCTGTGTTGTTTGTGATATTGCATGCTCTCCGTTGCTAGTAGCTATCTTGGCCAAGTAGATGCTTGTGACTCCAAGAGGGAGTATTTATGCTCGATAGTAGTTCCATGCCTCTAGTAATCTGGGGAAGTGACATAAATCTCTAAGGTTGTAGATGTGTTGTTGCTACTAGGGATAAAACAACAATCTTTTGTTCATGGAACAATTGTATTGTTTACTTTACACACATTGCTTAATGTAATTATCCGTTGCTTGCAACTTAATACTGGAAGGGGTTCAGATGATAACCTGAAGGTGGATTATTAGTCATAGATGCAGTTGGATTATGGTCTATGTATATTGTTGTAATGCCGAATCAAATCTCATAGGAGTCATGATGTCTAGTATATGCATTGTTATGCTTCCTTAATCTGTCAATTGCCCCGCTGTAATTTATTCACCCAGCATGTTATCTATCTTAAGGAGAACACCTCTAGTGAACTGTGGACCCCGATCCAATCTTTATCATTGATACATCTGGTACTGTTACCGTTTACTTTCTACAAGCAACTATTATCTTCCATACTATACGTTTAATCATTTGTTTTTAGCAAACCCGTGAGATTGACAACCTAACTGTAAGTTGGGGAAAAGTCTTGAGTTTGTGTTGTGCGGGATTCCAAGTTGTTAGTGATGACCCACAAGTATAGGGGGTGTATCATAGTACTTTTGATAAATAGGAGTGTCGATCCCAACGAGGAGCAGAAGGTGCTGAATAGTGGTATGGAGCAGCAAATCCCTGTGAATACTTAGAAAACAAATTTTTAGTGTCCCAATCCTTTCTTAGCAAAGGACAAGCCGGTGGAAATACTTATAAGGACCAAACGTTCTCGAGGACACATGAGAATTCTGTCAAGTGCTTTTGCTTCAAATAGCTGAGTACTCTTCTTTGGTGTTTGTAAGTGTTGTATGGGTGAACCTATGCTAACATACCGCCTTTCCTAGGACTAATACATACTTGTGATTAAACCCCCTGCAAACATCCGTAACTACAGGAAAGTAATTAAGATATAAATCTAACCACGGCCTTAAACTTTGAGATCCTACACTCCCTTGTGCAAAGGTGTCCTAACGGGGGTTCAGGTTTCTGTCACTCCGGCAACCCCACGATTAGTAGCCAAATACACAATGCATCCCCCTAGGCCCATAAATGGTGAACTGTCATGTAGTCGACATTCACATGACACCACTATAAGAATAGCACCACAACTTAAATACTAAACCATTGAATAATAAATCAACACAGATTCACTACTAACAACATGACTTCTCCCATGTCCTCAAGAACAAGACGAACTACTCATAAGACATCATATGGATCAAGATCAAAGATGATATGATAATGGATAACAATCTGAACATAGACAATAATCCAATGGTTCCACTCACAAGCATCAACTACAATAGTAATCAACACCAGGAAAGTTTCCCCTAAGAACTAAAGCAATATCCAACACAATTGTTATAGCGGGACGGAGTGGTGATGATGGTGCTGGTGGAGATGATGGTATGGATGATGATGATGATGATCCCGATGAAGCCTAGCTTGATGACGGTGTTGATGGCGACGGTCTACCCTCTCCGGGAAGGAATTCCCCCGGCAGAAATCTGTCTGCCAGAGAGATCTTTCTCTCTCGATGTTTTCCGCCCCCAGAGGCGGCGGAAATCTATTGTGGTCGCTCCCCTGGTATTAGGGTTCCGTAGGGAAGATATAGGCGAAGGGGCGGAGTCGGAGGCCGGGCAGGTGGGCCACTCCTTCCCTAGGCGCGGGGTCAGGTGGGACCGTGCCTAGGGGGTGTGGGCCCCCTGAGGCCCCCACTTCGTCCCTCCTTATGGCTTCCTTCGTCTTCTGGTAAAATAATATGTTTCCATATTTTTTTGATATTTTTCTGATCTTTGCGAAATTGCACCGAAACGCCTTCTTTTCTATCAGAATCCAGACTCCGGCAGTCCATCCTCCAAGAATCTGTTGGAATTTTTGCCTAAAATAGGCCCAACCCATTTTTTATATGCCAATAAATTCCTGAAATCCTAGAGGCCCATTTGGCCCATTCATGCAAGGCAAGAGCTGGGACAAATGTTTAGTCCCACATGGCTAGTTGAGTGAAAGTTGGACCAGCTTATAAGGTGAGCTCTCCTATCACTTGGTAAAAGGATGAGAAGGAGAAGGAGAGAGTTCCACACACGCGCTCCTCCTTCTCGCTCGCCTCGCCACGCCATGCCTCGCCTCGCCTCGCCTCGTCACACGCCACGACGCCGCTTGTATGCTGGTTAAGGGAATCTCACGAGCCGAGCTTTATTTTGCCACGCATGAATGGTATATGAACAGATGTACAGAAGCTGAAACGTTTGCTTTGAGTGGACTTCTAATACGAGTTAAATGAATACGAATTGAGTGGAGGCTGTCCGGTGGGCTGCCGCCTGTTCGCTTCATCTTCCGTCCATTCGTTTCATCTTCTGCGCAGTCTGTCTACCTTCCCCTCTGTGCCTATAAGAGAGAGAGAGAGGTCGCACCTCCTCTCAGTTACACTGTCACACATCCTTTGTGCCTCCAGTTCTAGAGCACTGCGCTACCTAGATCTTCCCCATCCCGTCTTGTGGCGTGCACCGCGAGCCAGGACAGTAGGCCTCCGAGACCCCGCTGCTTCGAGTCATGTACGGGAGAAGGGCGATAAGGTTTTGGGGAGCTTATCGTATCGACTTTCAAATCACGGACTCCCTCACAGACAACGACTGCGGCGACGTCTTCCCCGATGAGGACTTCTTCCCTGACATCAGCACCCTCTTCCTCGACGACATGACCAACGACGGTTCCAACACCGGCGGTTCCTCTTCTGCTACTGTCGTGTATATCTTCTGTCTCAATCTTGTTCTGATCATATCCAAAGTTTTATGCCTTGCAGTTTGTTTAGTTATATGTATTAACATGTATTCGCTATTTCACATGATTAGTATATTGCCTATTATTCTAATCATGTTTTATCTAGCGTTTATTATGGACAATTCGCTTGGTAAATTGCTCTATTATTCAACAATCCAAAAACCTTATTTCAGGCAATTTGCCCCAAGTGGCTTTGTTGCTTCTATGAAGCCACCTGTGTTTGAAGGTGTGAATTACAAACGATGGCGCAGAGCAAAGGCTCTGGTTTTAGACCATGAGCTGCTATAACGCCATCTATGGCGCACCTGAGGGGGAACTTAATCCCGCTCAGGAAGAGGCGTTCCAAAAACTTGATACCACTTTCAAGGCTGCCTTGATCAGCATCCTTGGCGACAATATTGTCGATTCATATCTGTCATTTAGCAATGGCAAAGATACGTGGGATGCGCTCGAGAGAAAAATTGGAGTCTCCGATGCTGGCAGTGAACTGTATGTCATAGAACAATTCTATGACTATAAGATGGTTGATGACCGTTCCATTGTGGAGCAGGCTCATGAGATACAGTCACTTGCTAGGGAGCTTGAGCACTTCAATTGTGTGTTACCGGACAAGTTTGTTGTCGGAGGCATCATTGCCAAACTTCCCCAGTCATGGAGGAATTTTGCTACTTCTCTGAAGCACAAGAGACAAGAGTTCTCTGTGACGGATCTCATTGGGACTCTTGATGTGGAAGAGAAGGCAAGAGCAAAAGACACACGTGCTCGAGGTACCGAGGGAGGTTTTAATGCCAATCTGGTACAGAAAAGGAACTTCCAGCCTCACAAGTTCAAGAACAAAGGCAAGCTTGACGACAAAGGAAAGTTTGATGGAAAGAACAAGGCCTCTCAGTCCACCAGCTTCAAGAAGAAGACTGATAAGAGGAAATGTGCTTGTCATGTGTGCGGTGATCCTAATCATTGGGCTCCTGCTTGTCCCAACCGCTTTGACAAGCGCCAGCATGGGAAGGGCAGCAAGACTGCTAATGTTGTCATGGGTGACGTTGAGATGAAAGATGTTGGGTATGGTATATTACCTACTGTTCTTTCATTATGTCATTCTCCTGATTGGTGGATTGACACGGACGCTAATGTACATGTCTGTTCTGATATTTCCATGTTTTCTTCATATCAGGTCAGAGGGACTCAAACCATGCTGATGGGGAACGGCTCGCATGCTTCTGTTCATGGTGTTGGTACGGTCGATCTGAAGTTCACTTCAGGAAAGACCGTGCGCCTGAAGAACGTGCATCATGTTCCCTCAATAAATAAAAATCTGGTTAGCGGATCTCTTCTGTGTCGAGATGGTTACAAGATTGTATTCGAGTCCAATACATTTGTAATTTCGAAGTATGGAACCTTTGTTGGTAAAGGCTATGAGTGCGGAGGCTTGTTCCGCTTATCTCTATCAGACATTTGTAATAAAGTTGTTAATCATATTTACACGAATTTTGAATCAAATATCTGGCACTCTCGTATTTGTCATATTAATTTTGGTTGTATGACGCGGCTAGCCAAAATGAATTTAATCCCTGATTTCTCAACTGTTAAGGGATCTAAGTGCCAAGTCTGCGTGCAATCTAAACAACCTCGCAAGTCACATACGACTGCAGAAATGAGAAATTTAACACCACTAGAGCTCATACATTCTGATCTTTGTGAGATGAATGGTGTGTTGACAAAAGGTGGAAAGAAATATTTCATGACTTTGATCGATGACTCTACAAGATATTGTCATGTGTATCTTCTGAAATCAAAAGATGAGGCTTTGAGTTTCTTCAAAATCTATAAAGCTGAGGCAGAAAATCAACTTGATCGAAAGATTAAGAGGCTTAGGTCTGATCGTGGTGGAGAGTATTTTTCCAACGAGTTTAATTCCTTTTGTGCGGAACATGGCATAATTCATGAGAGGACGCCTCCCTACTCACCCCAGTCAAATGGAGTAGCCGAAAGAAAGAACCGTACTCTAACAGATTTGGTTAACGCCATGTTAGACACATCGGGTCTTTCTAAGGAATGGTGGGGGGAGGCACTATTGACCGCCTGTCATGTCCTAAACCGAGTTCCCACAAAGAACAAATAAATTACTACATTCGAAGAATGGGAGAAGAAAAGATTAAAACTCTCTTACTTACGGACTTGGGGTTGTTTGGCAAAGGTTAATGTACCAATCCCCAAGAAACGCAAGCTTGGACCAAAAACCATTGATTGTGTTTTTCTGGGCTATGCTTTTCATAGCATTGGTTATAGATTCTTGATAGTAAAATCTGAAGTACCTGACATTCATGTCGGTACAATCATGGAGTCGACTGATGCAACTTTCTTTGAGGATATCTTTCCAATGAAGGATAAACCTAACTCATCAAATCCGGAGATACCTAGTTCATCTAATCAGGAATTTGCTATATTCTCTGAACCTACCATTCCGATTGAACACTCTGAAAGTCCTAAGGAGGATGATAATGAAATTCCTAAAAGGAGCAAGAGACAAAGGACTGCAAAGTCTTTTGGTGATGATTTCATTGTGTACCTTGTGGATGACACTCCCACTTCCATTTCAGAAGCTTATGCATCTCCGATGTCGACTCATCGAAGGAAGCTGTTCATAGTGAGATGAATTCCATCTTAGCTAATGAAACATGGGAGATCACTGATCGTCCTTATGGGTGCAAACCTGTAGGATGTAAATGGGTGTTCAAGAAGAAACTAAGGCCTGATGGTACTATTGAGAAGTACAAGGCAAGGCTTGTGGCCAAGGGTTATACCCAAAAGGAAGGTGAAGATTTTTTTGACACTTACTCACCTGTAGCAAGGTTGACCACCATTCGAGTACTACTTTCTCTGGCTGCCTCACATGGTCTTCTCGTTCATCAAATGGACGTTAAGACGGCTTTCCTAAATGGAGAGTTGGATGAGGAAATTTATATGGATCAACCAGATGGTTTTGTAGTAAATGGTCAAGAAAGAAAAGTGTGCAAGCTACTGAAAAAAGTCTTTGTATGGTCTTAAACAAGCACCTAAGCAGTTGCACGAAAATTTTGATAAAACCTTAACCGCTGTAGGCTTTGTTGTAAACGAAGCTGACAAGTGTGTATACTATCGCCATGGTGGGGGTGAGGGAGTCATCCTTTGTTTATATGTTGATGACATACTGATTTTCGGAACCAACCTTAATGCAATTAAGGAGGTCAAAGATTTCTTATCTCATTCCTTTGAGATGAAGGATCTGGAGTAGCCATCATCCCGAACATCAAGCTATTGAGAGATGATGATGGTGGGATTACATCGCTTCAAATCCACTATGTGGAAAAGATCTTGAGTCGTTTCGGGTATAGCGACGTCATTTTTTCTCCTACACCGTATGATCCTAGTGTGTTGCTTCGAAAGAATCGAGGAAATGCTAGAGACCAACTAAGATACTCTCAAATCATTGGCTCGCTTATGTATTTAGCTAGTGCCACGAGACCTGACATCGCCTTTTGTCAGAAGCAAACTCGGTCGATTTGTCTCAAATCCAGAGATGATCACGGCATGCTCTTGAAAGAGTTATGCGATATCTAAAAGGCATCATGAGCTATGGCATACACTATACCGGGTATCCGAGGGTACTAGAGGGTTATAGTGATTCAAATTGGATATCTGATGCTGACGAGATAAAGGCCACGAGTGGATATGTTTTCACACTTGGTGGTGGCGTTGTTTCTTGGAAGTCTTGCAAGCACACCATCTTAACGAGGTTAACTATGGAAGCAGAACTCACAGCACTAGACACGGCCACTGTTGAAGCAGAGTGGCTTCGTGAACTCTTGATGGACTTATTTGTGGTTGAAAAACCTATACCCGCAATTCCAATGAACTGTGATAATCAAACTGTGATTATTAAGGTGAACAGTTCTAAGGATAATATGAAGTCCTCAAGACATGTGAAGAGGAGACTGAAATCTGTCAGGAAAATGAGAAACTCCGGAGTTATTGCATTGGATTATATCCAAACATCTAAAAACTTGGCAGATCCTTCATTAAAGGGTCTATCACGCAACGTTATAGAAAATGCATCGAATGATATGGGTATGAGACCCACAATTTGAGCTTTCCACAGTGGTAAACCACTCTATGTGATCGGAGATCCCGTGAATTAGAATTGGGAGACAAGCTGTTGGTTAGCTGAGAGGAAAGTATCCCTACTTTAATAAACACCACTCCATAAAGATGCAATACTTTCCTATTCTGCACGACAGGTTGATTTATTATCTTAATGTGTTCTAAGTGGCTTATCCTAAGCAAAGATGTTGTCCTGCAGAACATCTTTTGAAGAACACACCTATATGAGTCTGACTATTAAAACGTCGCAGTCTATGAGAGTAGGTTGCTCTCTAATAAACTCATGAAAGGTCATGGAGTATGACGTATAAGCTCCACCCACGGGGAAGTCCCACGGTAGCCTAGTATCGGTCAAGACTTTTTGTAAAGCTAGGTCCGTGGCAAACTTGCAGTTCAAGGCATAGTCCACTGTACAAGTTGTGGCCTAGTATAACATAAAGATCTAGGTGGAAGTTCAACTTAACAGTCTCCACTACAGTACTGGTATATAAACAATGTTTTGGAACCAAAGGCAAACTTCATGTGCCTCTGGGATCTGGTGGGGGATTGTTGGAATTTTTGCCTAAAATAGGCCCAGCCCATTTATTATATGCCAATAAATTCCTGAAATCCTAGAGGCCCATTTGGCCCATTCATGCAAGGCAAGAGCTAGGACAAATGTTTAGTCCCACATTGCTAGTTGAGTGAAAGTTGGACCAACTTATAAGGTGAGTTCTCCTACCACTTGGTAAAAGGATGAGAAGGAGAAGGAGAGAGTTCCGCACGCGCGCTCCTCCTCCTCGCTCGCCTCGCCACGCCTCGCCTCGCCTCGTCACGTCACGTCACGAGCGACGCGCGCACGCGCCGCTGGTTGCGGGAATCTCGCCGAGCCGAGCTTTATTTTGCCACGCATGAATGGTATATGAACATATGTACAGAAGCTGAAAAGTTTGCTTTGAGTGGACTTTTAATACGAGTTAAATGAATACGAATTGAGTGGAGGCTGTCCTGTGGGGCTGCCGCCTGTTCATTTCATCTTCTGTGCAGTCTGTCTACCTTCCCCTCTATGCCTATAAGAGAGAGAGGTCGTGCCTCCTCTCAGTTACACTGTCACACATCCTTTGTGCCTCCAGTTCCAGAGCACTGCGCTACCTAGATCTTCCCCATCCCGTCTTGCGGCGTGCACCGCGAGCTGGGACAGTAGGCCTCCGAGACCCCGCTGCTTCGAGTCCTGTACGGGAGAAGGGCGATAAGGTTTTTGGGGAGCGCTATCGGCTTTCACGGACTCCCTCACAGATAGCGACTGCGGCGACGTCTTCCCTGACGAGGACTTCTTCCCCGACATCAGCACCCTCTTCCTCGACGACATGACCAACGACGGTTCCAACGCCGGCGGTTCCTCTTCTGCTACTGCCGTGTATATCTTCTGTCTCAATCTTGTTCTGATCATATCCAAAGTTTTATGCCTTGCAGTTTGTTTGGTTATATGCCTTAACATGTATTCGCTATTTCACATGATTAGTATATTGCCTATTATTCTAATCATGTTTTATCTAGCGTTTATTATGGACAATTCGCTTGGTAAATTGCTCTATTATTCAACAGAATCATCCAACATGCATAAGCAGATGAAAAATCCATAAGTAATACCTCATAATAAGATAAATATCAATGGATAGAGGTAAATTATGATATAGAAAGGTGATGCAAATTGGGCGTATCAACTCCCCAAGCTTAGACTTCGCTTGTCCCCAAGCGAATACTGAGCTCAGTAAACATGTCCACAGGTTTATGGAGTGAAGTGTCGATAAAAGAATACGAACAAGAAGCATCACACTTACCGTTGCACAACTCATAGAAGATAGCAACTTACCATTATATAACTTAGCTTGCAACCAAGTACAACAGTCACAATAGAGATGCATAAAGATAAATCATAATTGGAATTGGCAAACTTGTTCTTGGTCAGAGAACACCTAGCAAGAGTTTCACAAAAGCTTTTTGTAGAAGCTTCAAAACGGGAGCACTCTTTGCTCAAAAAGTTTTTTCACAAGTGAAGGCTTTCAAAGTAATACTCAATAGATAAGAGTTTTGTGCAAACAAGGAAGATGAAGAACATGATTGAATAAATCACCATATGAATGCTTGAAACACAACAACTCAAATGCTTGCTGGAGATAGAGAGGAAGTAAGTTTACTGACTCAACTAGTAACTAGGAGAAAGGTCCCTTCTTAGAGGGTAGCTGGGATTACAAGTCATAAAGAGCTTCCAAAATATTATGGTACTTACTAGCTTTGAGCCCTCATTGCCCCTATCATAAGCATCTTGAGATGATTAAGGTTAAAGTGAACAAAGATGGAGTATATGTCGATTTAAATATAAGTTGGCAATATCATGTCCCTTGAATATGAGGTCCACTCCTCATGCATACTCAACTTTGGGCCCAGGTAAGTTCTTGTCATTGTAAGTATTTGCATATCATTGAGAACCGCCAACGTGGTACCCCTTGCACATGGTACAGGAGCTTTCCCATAACCAAAATGACAAGGCAAGCAGACAATGAGCATCTCAGCAATCTTTTTATTTACCATATGCATAGCTTTTTATCGAGGATGCTTCATAGATGACTCACTATGGTGATGCTGCAAGTTTCCACCATGATTAAGCATGGCTTAAGCTAGCGGCCCAGGTGTTTCTCTAACACAAGATACAAATTCCATGGACTTACAAGTTTCCTCTTTATTTCACACCGGTGACATCCATAGACAAAAGAGCACGATATCAACTATGTACAGAGTACAAGTGCAATGTTGAAAACATTCCCGTGACAGCATGGTTCTGCTAATTCCAACGTATAGATGAAAGCATATACAACTTCGATGTTCACAATGGTTCAAGTCTATTAGGGGCAAAGAAATAAAGTGTGCCATCAAGTTCGTGAGAGCTTTACTAACTAGTTTTCACATAACAAAATACTTTTTAATTCGAAAGGTAGATGAAGCTTGAGAATTTGCTAGGAATAGCAATTGCTACTAGGTAGATATGGTGGACACAAGTGGCGAAAGTTTTTGGTTCAAAGGGTTTTGGAAACATGAGAAGTATGCCTTCTCAAAACAGGTTTTTGGCTATCAAGGCTGGGTAGCAAGCAAGAGAGTTGAAAGAAACAAGCAAACATACAAGTAATAAAGCCAAACATGTGATATTCCTTGAAGACACAAAAGAATCTTAAATAAAGAATACTAAGCTTATGAGCCAACAAGAAAGAAAACAAATGATACAAAATACCTGTAAGCTTTTTCTTTCGTTTTCTCTTTCATAGTAATGCTACTGACCAGAACTCGGTTTGCCAAAACCAATTTAGATCCACTTGATGATCCCAAAGTGGTGCCAATATTTATCAACAAGATCCATCATATAATAGAGATTGCAAACTAAAATAAGAAGTGCAAAAAGTAAAAGATGAGACTTCTCATTAATATTCCAATAAAGGCACTCCCACCAAGGGATACAAAGATAATCAACTAAAGGAGAGATACTTCCACAAACCAAACTATAAGATAACCCCTCTAGCACAGATATGAATCCACTAAAAAGGTTATCACTAGCCTGAGGGCGGTGTTCTTGCGTCTCCAGCCTCTCCCTTTATTTCCCCTTTCTAGTTAAGTTTCATTTTGGTTTGTAATATGGAGTCTAAGCTGCTTTGATCCCCTAGGTGGATCGGTATTCTGTGTGACATGAACTTGTGTGGTTGTTGTTCCATTATCTATTGATAATGGAACCCGATCCCTCTCTCTAGGGGATTGTATGAAAAAAAAACTAAAAGGGTAAAAGATAAAAGATAATGGTGGTGATACTACGGCACTCCCCCAAGCTTGGAACAAGCCAAGGGGATGCCAAACCTGATGACGAATTACTCCCTTGGTGGTGTTGGTGTTGCCTTGTCATCATCAAACTTCCAAGGCAATGGTTCCCCATCCAAAAAGGATGTCCTTGTCTTCGCAATCCTGAAACTAGCAGCAGAGCTTATGCGATCAAATCTAGCCTCATACTCACAGTTTTGGTTTTGTATGTCATAGAGCCGTGCTTGCAATTGGTTGGTGGTATGTCGGAGTGAAAAGATCTCTTCTCGGAGCTCATCTACTTCTCCCTCGTGCTTGGTGATGAGTTCTGAACTTATCTTGTGAATAACATCCATTTCGCGTTCTGTCATCTTCTTGTACCTGAAAACTTCTTGTTCCAATGCTTCCATCCTGTCTTCCAAACCGCCTTCTCCTTTAGGGCCTTGAACTTCTTTCATCTGTACCTTCCCTTCCTTGAGGATCAACTCTTTGGGATGAATCCTCAACTCATACATGTACGGGTTGAGGATGTCCGCAGAGGAACCCTTCGTGGGTGATCCAGAGGAATACGTTGAAGCTCCAAATCTGAGAATTTTCCTGACAGAAACAGATCGAAACGAAAACACGACGAGAACACGGTGCAAGAACCTTGGGGGATCCGGGGGGTTATATATTACGAAGTTTCCATGCATAAGGAAGGTTTTGACACAGAAACAAGGCAGAGACGGAGTTCGAGGGGGTCAAACCCCCTCCAGGCGCGGCCAGGCTAGGCTCGCGCCTGGGGTGGGTTTGTCCACCCCAGACTCCGGTTCCTCTTCAGTTTTGTCTCGTATCTTCCCTTATGTATTAAAAGCATCAAAAATATAAAAAGATTGGAGTTTCATGAACCTTCTGTTTTCACCATTTTTACCTATTCAAAGACGAACTCTGCAGTTTCTGGTGTTTGGTTTCTGATAAATTCTTCTGGAGTCACCATTTGAATAACATCCACATCTTCATTATTAGAATCTCCAGAAATATAATGTTTTAGTCTTTGACCATTAACCACCTGTGTTGTGTCATCCTTCAGAGAAGAAATTTTGATGGCACCTGAACGGTACACTTCCTTGATAACAGAAGGTCCTTCCCATTTGGAGAGTAGTTTCCCTACAAAAAATCTGAGACGAGACCTATACAAAAGAACTTTCTCACCGACATGGAACTCCCTTTTGAGAATTCTCCTATCATGCCATCTTTTTAATTTTTCCTTAAAGAGCCTAGCATTTTCGTAAGCTTCCCCTCTCCACTCATCTAGATTACTTAAATCAAGCGGTCTTTTCTCACCAGCAAGTCTAAAATCTCTATTCAACTCTTTCACTGCCCAATAAGCTTTGTGTTCTAATTCTAAAGGCAAGTGACAAGCTTTCCCATAGACCATTTTGTAAGGAGACATCCCCATAGGATTTTTATAAGCAGTTCTATAAGCCCACAAAGCGTCATTCAACTTTTTAGCCCAATTTTTCCTAGATCTATTGACAGTTTTTTGCAAGATAGATTTAATTTCCCTATTGGAAAGTTCTACTTGCCCACTAGTTTGGGGGTGATAAGCTAAAGCAATTCCGTGGTTTACATCATACTTAGCGAGAGTTTTTCTAAAACCCCCATGAATAAAATGAGAGACTTCATCAGTCATGAGATATCTAGGCACACCAAACCTAGGAAAAATGACATCTTTAAGCATTTTCAAAGAGGTCTTACCATCAGCAATGTTTCTAGGTATGGCTTCCACCCATTTTGTAACATAGTCAACAACAACAAGAATATGAGTATACCCTTTTGAAGGAGGAAAAGGCCCCATAAAGTCAAATCCCCAACAATCAAATGGTTCCGTAATAAGAGAATAATTCATAGCCATTTCATTGTGTCTAGAGATGTTACCTACTTGTTGGCATTCATCACATGATAAGACAAATTTTCTTGCATCTTTAAAAAGGGTAGGCCAATAAAATCCAGATTGTAAAACCTTTTGTGCAGTCCTATCCCCAGCATGATGTCCTCCATAAGCACTGCCATGACATTTTCTCAATATATCTTGTTCAAATTCTGGAACACATCTTCGCATAATGCCATCTACTCCTTCTTTATATAAGTGTGGGTCATCCCAAAAGTAATGCCTTAGAGCATAAAAGCATTTCCTCCTTTGTTGAGCTGTAAAGGTTGGAGGCAAATACTCGAAAACAATAAAGTTAGCATAATCAGCATACCAAGGACTCTCATGTGGACTTACCCTTATTGCAGCTAACTGCTCATTTGGATAACTATCATTAACAGGCAAAGGGTCAAAAGAAATGTTTTCCAAACGAGATAAATTATTAGCAACAGGATTATTAGCACCTTTCCTTTCCATAATATGCAAATCAAACTCTTGCAAAAGCAACACCCACCTTATAAGCCTAGGCTTAGTGTCCTTCTTTGTCATAAGGTACTTAATAGTTGCATGATCAGTATGAATAGTAACCTTAGAGTCAACAATATAAGGTCTAAACTTATCACAAGCAAAGATTATAGCTAAGAACTCTTTTTCAGTAGTAGCATAATTCTTTTGAGCAGCATCCAGGATCTTGCTAGCATAATGAATAACATTCAGCTTCTTGTCAACATGTTGTCTAAGGACAGCACCCACAGCAAAGTCACTAGCATCACACATGATTTCAAAAGGTAAACTCTAATCAGGTGGCTGGACAATAAGGGCAGTTGTCAAAGCTTTCTTCAAAGTTTCAAAAGCTTCCTTACAATCATCATCAAAAACAAAAGGTACATATTTTTGAAGAATATTAGTAAGGGGCTTTGAATTTTTGGAGAAATCTTTAATAAACCTCCTATAGAAACCAGCATGACCAAGAATACTACGAATACCTTTGATATCTCTAGGATAAGGCATTTTCTCAATTGCTTCAATTTTGGCTCTATCAACTTCAATGCCTCTTTCAGAGATCTTGTGTCCAAGAACAATCCCTTCATTAACCATGAAATGGCATTTCTCCCAGTTAAGAACAAGGTTGGTTTCTTCACATCTCTGCAAAACTTTATCAAGGTTGTGCAAACAGTTCTCAAAAAGAAGTTCCATAGATGGAAAAATTGTCCATGAGAACCTCCACAATTTCTTCACAAAAACCATGAAAGATAGCAGACATACATCTCTGAAAGGTAGAAGGAGCATTACATAAACCAAAAGGCATACGCCTATAAGCATAAGTACCATAAGGACAAGTGAAAGTGGTTTTCTCTTGGTCCTGTGCTTTCACAGCAATTTGAGAAAATCCAGAATAACCATCAAGAAAACAAAAATGAGTCTTTTTGGACAACCTCTCAAGCATTTGATCAATAAAGGGCAAAGGATAATGATCTTTCTTAGTAACTTTATTAATCTTTCTAAAATGAATGCACATCCTATACCCAACCACTACTCTTTGGGGTATAAGCTCATTATCCTCATTAGGCACAACAGTTATTCCCCCTTTCTTGGGAACACAATGAAGAGGGCTAACCCATTGACTATCAGCAATAGGATAAATAATACCAGCGTCAAGGAGTTTTAATACCTCATTTTTACCACATCCTTCATCTTCGGATTTAGACGTCGTTGGTGCTCAACAACTATTTTTTGCATCAGGTTCAATATTAATAGCATGCTGACATATAGTAGAAGAAATTCTTTTTAAATCATCAAGAATATAACCCATAGCTCCTCGGTGCTTCTTCAATACTTCCAATAACCTTTCTTCTTCCTTCCCTGAAAGTTTAGAACTAATAATAACAGGATATATTTTCTTATCATCAAGATAAGCATATTTAAGATCATCAGGTAAAGGTTTTAATTCGAAAACAGGAACCCCTTTAGGTGGTAGTGTGGTACCCAAATCTTCCACAGGTATATTATGCTTAAGCTGTTCCGGCTGACGAAAGAAAACTTCATCAATCTCATTTGTTTCCTTCATGAAGACATTACTTTCATGATCTTCCATGAACTGCTGCAAAGCATTGTTAGGAGCAAGAGAAATAGCAGATAGTTGTTCAACCCTAAAATCCTCATCAGGTAGTTCATTTTCATAAGGAGTTTTAGCAAATTTGGAAAAATTAAACTCACAATATTCTCCAGCAAACTTAGTCAAAACTTTTTCCTTCCTACAACCTATGATAGCCCCACAAGTATTAAGGAAGGGTCTACCAAAGATGATAGGATAGGTTTTACTAGCTTCTTTACCAAGTACTAGAAAATCAGCAGGATATTTAAGCTTACCACAAAGGACCTCCACATCTCTTACAATACCAATGGGGCAAACTTGCTCTCTATTAGCAAGGTGAATAACCACATCAATGTCCTCAATCTCACAAGGACCCACTTCGTCCCTCCTTCTGGCTTCCTTTTTCTTCTGGTAAAATAATATGTTTCCATATTTTTCTGGTATTTTTCTGATCTTTACGAAATTGCACCGAAACGCCTTCTTTTCCATCAGAATCCAGACTCCGGCAGTCCATCCTCCAGGAATCATCCAACATGCATAAACAGATGAAAAAGCCATAAGTAATACCTCATAATAAGACAAATATCAATGGATAGAGGTAAATTATGATATAGAAAGGTGATGCAAATTGGGCTATCAGTTAGCAACACCTTGGAGTTGTTTCCTTCCTCCTACTGGTTCGATAACCTTGGTTTCATAACTGAGGGAAAACTTACTGTTGTGCTCATCATACCTTCCTCTTGGGGTTTCCTAACGAAGCTCTACAGTTGACTGAGCTCATCAAGACGTTTTTTGGCGCCATTGTCGGGGAGTTAAGGACAACTTTGCAAGGGGAGTCTCTCACAACCATTCTCTTTACTTTGTTTTTGTTTTGTTTAGTTTCTTTTGCTTTGTTTTGCTTGTTTCTTTCTTTCAAAAATACAAAAAAATAGTTTCATTTGGTTTGCTTTTTCTTATCAAAAACACAAAAAAATTAGTTCCTACTATAGTTTTTGGTCTGTTATTGTCATGCTTTCTATCAATGGTTGGTTTCTTTGAAACTAGTTCTTATTGGCAAGGTGGGTTCATGGAAGAACAAAAATATTATTATAAGGAACACCGCTTGTCACAAAAAGGGAAACACTTATGGGAACAAATTAATAAATTGAATACCATTGCTAGAAACGTGTGCTTTACTTATAATGTTACTTATTGCTTTGATAAATCTTGTTGCCGTAGGAGGTATAAACACCTCCCTTTTCAATGTGAGTATAATGATAATGTTACCATATCTTATTATTTTAAAGAAGATTATGACTTTTATGATGTGGAACAAATTGAAGAATTTATTGCTTGGAAGGGTGCATTTGAACTTGCTAGTTTGCTTGAAAATACTAATGATTCACCTTATAAATATGAGGTTTATGATATACTTAAATCTTGCTTTGATAATTACAAGGAAGAAAATGGCTATATTCTTGAATATATTAATAGATGCTTTCCATAAATGGAAGAGACTAATGCCTTACAAGAGATTATAGAAGAAGAAATTGCTGAAACGGGAAGCTCATTAGATGAAAGAGAGGAGGATAGTGATGAACAAAAGGAGGAAGAATGGATCTACCCATGCGTACCTTCTAATGAGAGCAACTCTTTATCCCTTACATTATTTGATTGTCCCCCATGCTTACCAAAGGAGGATGAATGTTATGGTCCTGTGGATCCTTTTGAAATATCTACTTTGGGTAAAACCTGTGATAATAATTGTGCTCCCGTTATCTATGATAATCCTTTATTTGCGCCTAATTTCGAAATGCATGGTACTAAAGAGTTTTGCTTAGAAAATGTTTATGATAAAGCTCTAGATGATGGTCCTATATTGGCTGATAATATTAATAGTACTGGTATTGAAAATGATACTGGAGAGGTCTTGACTTTATCTTGGAACTCCATACCTCTTGAGAATGATCAGTCATCTTGTTATAAAATTGTTAAAAGTGGGTTTGAAGGTTTTAATCCCACTATTTTTGAGCTTGATAAAAATTATGTGTTTGTAGATCATGAAAATCATAATTTATGGGATAGTTATACTATTGAGTTTATTCATAAGGCTACTGAAAATTATTATGAGAGAGGAAAATATGGTTGTAGAAGTTTTCATGGTACTGAAACACCTCTCTATGTGCTGAAAGTTTTGAAGTTGCTCTTGTTTTATCTACCCATTCTTGCTACTATGTGCTTCTCTGATTTATTTTCTTACAAGATTCCTATGCATAGGAAGTGGGTTATACTTAAATGTGTTTTGAATTTGCTTCTTGATGCTCTCTTTTACTTCAATTCATATTTCTTATGTGAGCATCTTCCTATGCCTAACTTAAAGGCGTTAAAGAAAAGTACTTCTTAGGAGATAACCCAATAGTTTTAGTTGAGTCTTGGAAGTTATTACTTCTGTAATAACCTATACTTATCCTTTTCGTGTGGTTTTTGTGCCAAGAATAACCTCTAATGAGAGAGAAGTAAGATTTGGGGAAGTTGCTGTCCCAAAACAGATTTTTGTGCTTCACTGTAAAAATTCGTGAAAAATCTCTGTATGTCGGATTGAGCTGCCATTTTCTGAGATTATGCCCCAGATTGTTATATAACTTTCGTTAGTTCAACACTTTCTGATTCGAGCAATAGAAGGTCTTAAAAAATAGGATTTTGCCTGCTGGTCTGTTTTGACAAATTTCTGCCATTATTTGCATTTGCCTCTTTATCGGTTTCTTTTTGAGTTCTCCTTGATCATTTGAGATTTTTTAAAGGAATTGATACAGTAGCTTGTGTTTTAATGGAAGTTTTACTTGTGTTGAAACTAAACTCAAAGGCCTATTATTTTGAATACACTAATGTTGCTAGTGAAGATTGTGTGAAGTTTTGTATGAAGGAAATTTTCAAGTGTAGGGAAAGAATGATATGATGAGAAGAAGAATGGACAAAATCTCAATCTTGGGGATGCCACCCCGTGTCACCCCAAGAAATATTCAAGAGGTACAAGCGTCAAAGCTTGGGGATGCCCAAGGCATCCCCTTCTTCATCAATAAAAATCTCAGGTCACTTTCTAGACACTTCGTTTTTATTGTTTCATGCACTGTTGTGTTGTTCTTGGAGCGTCTTAGTTTTCGTTTTTGGTTTTCATTTGTTTAGTTTGCTTGAATAAATTAGTTGAACCCCCGCATTCGCTCTTTTGTTTCAAATAAGTTTATTGGTGTTGGAAAAGAGTAGAGAGTTTCATGCTTATAGTGGTACAAAAGGGAGCTTGTTTTGACTGTGACATAGACTTTATCATGTCATGCTAGATGTTGCTTTGAACTTATGCTTAGTGATTATTGTTGTAGCATGACTTGTTCCAAACAATTTAGATTGCTTAATGTGCCTTGAAAGGATGTTTTAGCATACAAAGGCATAATATTGTGATATTGTCCTTTGCTGATTTGTTTGGGTTGAATTGGCACATGCTCACACCATGTTATGACTATGAACCAGTCACCTTAGCCTCGATGATCATTTAGTTTTTGACTTGTGATACCACTTTATGATTTAGTTGATAATGTTTTGTCGCTCTGCATGATTATGGCCATTATTGCTCTCTTAGTTGGTCGCTCCCAGCTTTTCCTAGCCTCCACTTGTAATGAGTATGAGCTCTACTCGTGCATCCAACTCCCAAGAAACCAAGTTATTCCAAAGAGTCCACTATAAATTCCTACGCATGGTGTGTTACACCATTCCAAGTATATTCTTATTTTATCTATCTTCCAAATTGAACTTGTTATGAGAGAATTAGTGATTAAAGCCCTCAAAAACTTGATGGCACACTTTATTTTTCTTGACCCTAATAAACTTGAACCATTGTGTCATCTGTGTTTTATATGCTTGCACTTATAAGTTGGAAATTAGCAGAATCATGTTGTCATGGGGAACACTTTCAACACCTGTACATATTACCCAGTTGATATCATGATTTCGACAGTGTGAAATAAAAGGGGAGCCAGTAGGTTCATGGAGTATTATATATGTGTTAGATAAATGCCTGGACGGCTAGCCTAAGCCATGCCTAATCATGGTGGAAACTTGCAACATCACCATAGTGAGAAATCTATGAAGCATCCTTAGAAAAAAAATATAGAAAAAAGTATATGCACCAGGCTCATGGTAAATAAATGGATCGCTGAGATGCTCACTGTATGTTGCCTTGTCATTTTGATATGGGATAGCTCCTATATCATGGGGCAAGGGGTACCCCGTTGGTAGTTCTCTATGATACACATATACTTACAATTGACAAGAACTTGCTTGTGACTAAAGTTGAGTAGCATGAGGAACAACCCTAATACGTTGGAAACGTATCTATAATTTTTGATGCTCCATCCTTGTTTAGTATCTACTTTGCTTTACTTGTCTACACTTTGAGGTGCTTTTTACATGTTTTCTGGTACTAACCTATTAACAAGTTGCAACAGTGCCAGATGCCTGTTTTCTGCTATTTTTGGTTTCAGAAAAGTTAGTAAAGAAATATTCTCGGAATTGGACGGGACAAACGTCAAAGTCAATTACTTTCTGTGGGGAACAAGAAGTCCAGAGGAGAGTCGGAGGGGACGGCCAGGGTGGCCAGACTCACCCCAGGCGCGGGTGGGCCCCACTCCGCGCCTGGCTAGGGTTTGACCCCCTGGTCGGCGCCTCGGCCTTCCCCTTCGCCTATAAGAAGCCCCCGATGCAGAAACCCTAAGCACCCGATCAAATCTCCACGAAACCGTCTGTAGCCGCCGCCACAATCGTCCCTAGATCGGGGGGATCTGAAGTTCTTCCCGGCACCCTGTCAGAGGGGAGATCATCCCGAAGGCCTTCTCTTCGGTATGATGCGTGAGTAGTTCCACCTTGGACTATGGGTCCATGTAGTAGCTAGATGGCTGTATCTCCTCCTTTGTGCTTTCATGTCTAGATCTTGTGAGCTCTGTTCATGATAAATATATAATCTATTTGTAATCATGCATGTTGTGTTTGCAGGGATCCGATGGATATTGAGATTATTATGTTGGTTTGATTAATGGTTTTGTCTTTATGAATCTATCATGTCTATGTTGTCTGTGATCTTGCATGCTCTCCGTTGTTAGTAGCTATCTTGACCAAGTAGTTGCTAGTGACTCCAAGAGGGGTTATTTATGCTCGATAGTGGATTCATGCCTCTAATTTACAAGGGAAGTGACAATAATCTCTTCGGTTGTATATGTGTTGTTGCTACTAGGGAGAAAACAACGGTATCTTGTTCATGGAACATGTGGACTATTTACCTTACACACTTTTCTTAAAGCAGTTGTCTGTTGCTTGCAACTTAATACTAGAGTGGGTTCGGATGATAACCTGAAGGTGGACTTCTAGTAATAGATGTAGTTGGATGGCGGTCTATGTATCTTGTTGTATTGCCCAAACGAATCTCATAGGATCTTTTTGACTAGTAATTGCATTGTTATGCCTTGCTCAGTTCCTGTCAATTGCCCTGCTGTAATTTGTTCACCCTTCATGCCATGTTGTTTATCTAAGGAGAGCACCTCTAGTGAACTATGGACCCCGGTCCAATCTTTACCATTGATACATCTTCCATTGTTACTTGTTTACTTGCTGCAAACCACCATTACCTTCCACACCATAGGTTTAATCCTTTGTTACAGCAAACCGGTGAGCTTGTCAACCTCACTGATTCGTTGGGGCAAAGTCTTGAGTTTGTGTTGTGCAGGTCTCCGCGTTGCTTGCAACACATGTGTGATGTTTCCTTCCTCCTACTGGTTCGATAATATCGGTTTCTTACTGAGGGAAACTTGTTGTTGTGCTGCTTCACACCTTGCTCTTGGGGTTTCCAACGAAGTGTTCCATGACAAGTGCTGGGCGCCATCAGACCCTCATACTCAAGGGACATGAGATTGCCAACTTATGATTTGTCAAGTATATACTCCATATTTGTTTCATTTTAACCTTAATCACTTCAAGATGCTTATGATAGGGGCAATGAGAGCTGAAAGCTAATAAGTACCATAATTTTTGGAAGCTCTTTATGAAACTTGAAATCCCTGCTTCCCTTTGTGAAGGGCCTTTCTTCCTACTTTTATATTTAGTCTCCACCTTATATATTTATGCACCAATTATGAGAGCATAGTTTTCATTCTAGAATCTTATTGATTGATTCATAATGTTGATATTGCTTGTTCTTGAACTATTCGTATCTAGTCACCCTTATGAACTTTGAAGGTGTCCTATGCATTTATGTTTTGCTACTCCATGAGGGACAAGCTGAATGCCACTATGCTATGTTTTCTTTATGTGAAACAAACAAACGTCTCTCAATGCATTGTTATTCATGATCCTTTGTTTGTATTCTTTCATGTTACAACATAGTTGCTATGTCCTATTGTTTGAGCTACATCTTTCATGCTCATGTTTAGAGTACTTTGATCCCAGCTTTCAATGCTTTGTAAATGGTTTGATCAAGATTGTGATGGTGCATGTCACCTCAAAAATTATTCTTTTATCACTTACCTACTCAAGGATGAGCAGGAGTTAAGCTTGGGGATGCTTGATACGTCGTAAACGTATCTATAATTTTTGATGTTCCATGTTTATTTAGTATCAATTTTGCTATGTTTTATCTACACTTTGAGGTATTCTTTATACATTTTCTGGGACTAACCTATTAACAAGATGCCACAGTGTCAGTTGCCTGTTTTTTGTTGTTTTTGGTTTCGAAAAAGCTAGTAAGGAAATATTCTCGGAATTGGACGGGACAAAAGCCAAAGTCAATATTTTACCGAAGAGAACAAAGAGTCCGGAGGGGAAACAAAGTAGGGACACGAGGAGGCCACACCCTAGGGAGGCACGGCCTGGGGGGCGTGCCAGCCCTAGGTGTGGGCCCCTCGGGCGGCCCCTGCCTCATTTCTTCGCCTATAAAGTCACCCCGATGCAGAAACCCTAAACACCCGATCAAATCTCAACGAAACAGTCCGTAGCCGCCACCACCATCGTCCCTAGATCGGGGGGATCTGAAGCTCTTCCTGGCACCCTGCTGGAGGGGAGAGATCATTCCGGAGGCCTTCTTCATCACCATGCTAGCCTCCGATATGATGTGTGAGTAGTTCACTGATACGTCCAAAACGTATCTACTTTCCCAAACACTTTTGCTATTGTTTCTCCTCTAAACTTGTGTGATTTGGATACAACTAACACGGACTGACGCTGTTTTTAGCAGAATTACCTTGGTGTCTAGTTTTTGTGTGCAGAAAATCAACTATCAGGAAAAATCCCGGAAAATATGCCAAAAATCCTATTTCACCAGAAGACTCATGGAGCCAGAAGACGATACGAAGGAGGGCCACGAGGGGCCCACACCCCCTGTCCGCGCGGGCCATCCTAGACCGCGCCTGGGAGGGGTGTGGACACCTCGGGCACCCCCTTGGCCTCCCTCTTCGCCTATAAGAAGCCTCTTGACCTAAAAACCGAGGGGGGTTCGACGTTTTTCCAGAAAGAGTTCCGCTGCGCCGCCACCACCAGAAACCACGATTCGGAACTAGAAACTCCGTTCTGGCACCCTGCCGGGACAGGGAATTTGGATAGGATCATCGCCATCATCATCAACAATGCCTCTCCATCAACCATCCATGTTTCCCCCATCCATGAGTGAGTAATCCCCCGCTGTAGGCTATGGGGATGGTAGGGATTGGATGAGTTCTATCATGTAATCGAATAAGATTGTTAGGGCATGGTGCCTAGTATCTCTATTAGTGCTATTTGACTTTGTTGCAACTTGTTGTGCTTAATGCTTGTCACTAGGGCCCGAGTGCCATGATCTCAGATCTGAACTTATTATTGATTCATGATGATAGTATTGTTTGTGATCTTGTCTGCAAGTTGTGTACACATATCATAGTCTGAATCCAAAGGCCCCGAAGTGACAAAAATTGGGACAATCGAAGGGGATGGCCGTGATGTGAGGATCACATGTGTTCAAGGAGTGTTAATGCTTTGCTCTGGTACTCTATAAAAAGGAGTACCTTAATTTCCAGTAGATTCACTTGAGGCCTCGCTGCAACGGGCTGGCTGGACAAAAGATGTTGTGCAAGTTCTCATTGCGAGCACATATGACTATATATGGAACACATGCCTATGATTGTTTAATACTTGGATGCTTTATCTTATTTATCTGCAATTGCCCTAGATCTTGAAGTTACATGTTTAGAATTGTCCATGCAACGCCCGTCCATCCATCCCTATGCCTACCACACTCATATCCTACTATTTGCTACTATTGTTACTATTGCCCTTGTTTTACTGCTGCTATTTCTTTTCTATTGCTACTGATAAACTACCGTGAGCAAGACTATTTCTAGGTGCAGCTGAATTGACAACTCAGTTGTTAAGGCCTATAAGTATTCTTTGGCTCTTCTTGTGTTGAATCAATAAATTGGGTTATACTACCCTCGAAGACTGTTTCGATCCCCTATACTTGTGGGTCATCATTCACCCTTGGACTATGGGTCCATAGAGTAGCTAGATGGTTGTTTCTCCTCCTTTCTGCTTTCATGTTTAGATCTTGTGAGCTCCGTTCATGATCAAGATCATCTATTTGTAATCATACATGTTGTGTTTGCGGGGATCCGATGGATATTGAGATACTATGTCAGATTGATTATTGATTCTATCATGTCAGATTGATTATTGATTCTATCATGTCTGTGTTGTTTGTGATCTTGCATGCTCTCCATTGCTAGTAGCTATCTTGGCCAAGTAGATGCTTGTGACTCCAAGAGGGAGTATTTATGCTCGATAGTAGGTTCATGCCTCTAGTAATCTGGGGAAGTGACAAAAATCTCTAAGGTTGTAGATGTGATGTTGCTACTAGGGAGAAAACAACAATCTTTTGTTCATGGAACAATTGTATTGTTTACTTTACACAAATTGCTTAATGCAATTATTTGTTGCTTGCAACTTAATATTGGAAGGGGTTCGGATGATAACCTGAAGGTGGATTATTAGTCATAGATGCAGTTGGATTACGATCTATGTATATTGTTGTAATGCCCAATCAAATCTCATAGGAGTCATGATGTCTAGTATATGCATTGTTATGCTTCCTCAATCTGTCAATTGCCCTGCTGTAATTTGGTCTATCTATCTTAAGGAGAACACCTCTTGTGAACTGTGGACCCCGGTCCAATCTTTATCATTGATACATCTGTTAATGTTACCATTTACTTTCTACAAGCAACTATTATCTTCCACACTATACGTTTAATCATTTGTTTTCAACAAACTAGTGAGATTGACAACCTCACTGTAAGTTGGGGCAAAGTCTTGAGTTTGTGTTGTGCAGGATTCCAAGTTGTTAGCAACACCTTGGAGTTGTTTCCTTCCTCCTACTGGTTCGATAACCTTGGTTTCATAAATGAGGGAAAACTTACTGCTGTGCTCATCATACCTTCCTCTTGGGGTTTCCCAACGAAGCTCTGTAGTTGACTGAGCTCATCAACATTCATAAATCACAATGTATTAATTCGAATGGATAAGTACTGGTAGAAGTAGATGAATTAAAAGGAAGACGAACATGTTTGCCTATTTGGCATGACTCACAAACTAAAGGATCATGACGATCTTTATAAAAGGATATAGCAAATTCACTAAGAAGCGTGACAAAACTTTATTATTTGGATGCCCGAGACGGTGATGCCAAAGATCGACGGAAGCCAGCATGTAGGATGGTGT
Source organism: Avena insularis (assembly GCA_023614405.1). Taxonomy (NCBI): domain Eukaryota; kingdom Viridiplantae; phylum Streptophyta; class Magnoliopsida; order Poales; family Poaceae; genus Avena; species Avena insularis. Next base: position 840,198 of record JAJUPC010000084.1, read on the forward strand.
TGTGATGTCAGGGGCTCTTTGAACAGAATATAGATCACCAGAACTATTGAATCATGCGATCTCCACCTTGGTGAGGTAATCCTTCACAGATAAGCCAAAGGGATCAAACTCGACATAGACAAAATTATTGTATGTGAATTTTTGAATGGAAATTAAATTTTTGATAAGGGAAGGTGCAATTAGAACATCTCGAAGGAGTGGTGTTGTTGAGGAGGGTAATTGAGTGTGGCCGACGCAAGAGATGGTATGGTGGAACCATTGCCGGTTGTGATGGAGGAAAAAGGAGAGGAAGTAAAGGATGACAACATATTACTCGAGTTAGACATATGACTAGAAGCACCAGAATTGAAAATCCAATCCGTACATGAGTTTTCTTGAGAAGCAAAGTGATTCATGGCTTGCAAAAAGGTGGCTTGGTCCCTATTCGGCGTCGGAGTGGGAAGGAGCGGTGATGCAGGCACAGGTGATGACATAGTTGGTAGAGTGGGAAGCTGGTACTACATGTAGTTTCCAACTACGGGTGTTGGAGCGGAGGTGCCATAGGGGTAGTAGGTTGAGGTAGCATGGTAAACCTGTGTAGGTGGGCGCGATCCGAGAAGACCCGAGGAGCCTGTGTGGGTCTGCATGCCCGACATCCACTGGCTAGAGTAGGCGGGTGGCGTGCCGATTGGAGAGGGAGCCATCCAGGGCATCGGCTAGGTCTGTACCATCCCTATCCAGGGGTCTTGAGAGGGGTGCTAGCTTGGAGGCACAGGTGGAGGGATGATGCTGGAGGAGGGTGTGGTCGCTGTTGCAGGGCATGGTGGCCGATACGTAGGGTTTTTGCCACGGTAATTCAGGCTAGGATGCCACCCAAGAGGAGGTTGCACCGGTGACGTGGGCAATACGGCAGCAGGGGCCAGGGGCTGTGAACTTGGAGTGGAGACGTGTAACATCCCAACATTAGAGCTTAGAAATAAGCTCAACATAGATGTGTGCATTGCATTCATGCATAGAAAATCCGAATAATTTTCACGCTTTTAAATAAAAAACTTGCCAAAGTGATTGAAGCTTCTCTCAACTTGATGGAATTGAAGTAGATCATCAAGTTGACTGCGATAAGTTTCAATATGACCTTTGCTAAAACCTTATTTTGGGTAAGGGAGATTTGATCTAAGGGTAGATCAAATGTAATAAAAGTTAAACCCTAATACATTACTTAATGGATTGTATTTGATCCTTAAGTAATCATATCCCAGTATTCATTACACAACCCATGAATACCAAGTTCTAAACATAACTTAAGTAATAGGAATGTAACAACTAAATCTTGATATATCTTAATCTCATCTACTTATCCCATGAGGATCATGGTAATACCTAACCTTAACTCTTTAGTGAGGTTGAGTAGGAAGGAAACCAAGTCAAGATCATTCACCATATATCTTTCTGTCCATATCAATCTTTACCATTCCTATTGGAATCATATTCCAATATTTGTTGTTCATTAATGTTGAGTAATCAACTATTGATTCACCAAGTCTTAACCTATCAACTCTTGACCTAGCAACTCCTGTCCTCATTATAGCATTCACTTAAGTCCTTTAGAGATTGAAGTAAGAAGAGGTAAGTGGCAATGCTAGTTTTAGATATCCTCTATAGGATGGGAGTGATTGAAGGGAATCAAATCAATATGGTAGTTGATGGAGTTAACTCACTCCTGAATGGATATAAGAGTTATATGGAAGATATAATTATGGTAACAAATAGGATTATAAGGATGAACATTAAAGATAGATACCAAGGAGTAATCCTATTGGATTAAGTAAGCATAGTCCATGAATAACATCCCTTAATCCAATAGAGATACTAAGAAGATAATTATAATACAACTGTAATGTTGTATGGATGAAGACTTGATTAGCCAACTCGAAACCTAAAGCCTAAATGATCAAAGGATTATAATGATCATGCTTTAGTCACCAAGATTGAATCCTTATATCATGTATAAGTGACATTGGTGAATAGAACATGATTAAACCTTAGTATAGATATATTATCCTAGATTAGTCATTATAAGTCACATCAATATAATGTGAGGTTGGAGTATTAGATACTGGAGTCAAGTAGAGACAAGATAGTATGATTAAAATGATGTTAGAGCAACATTGGATTATAGAAGTAGTAGTTTCCTCTTGGGAAATACTAACACTTGAGGTGAAGTAGTTTGATATAGACATCTATTAGAGAAATATTAGTGATGGATGATAAGAGAAGAGTATGAAAGGAGTTAGAAGTAACTACTTGTTGGATGGGAGATTATCAACAGTAGAGTAGTTGATATAACCAGGTTGGGATAGGTGAAGATTATGAAAAGCTTTAGTGTCAAGCTCAATGGATTTATCAATGGGTTTAGAAGAATAAAAGGTGGATAAAAATATTCATGTGAAGTAAAGCTCATCATGTTAACACATGATGATGGATAGGAAGAAGTAGAATATCTAGGAAAGGAATTCCTTAATCAGAAGTCCAGGATTGTGAATTATAGAAGATAGGAATTCTTGGTAAACACTCAACTTTAAATCTTAAACCAAACATAATATTCATTTCATATTATTGATCTATCATCTTATTTCCACAATGCTTTATAGGAATATTTTCCTATAGCAAATCACTTAAGCACATCTTTGTCATTTTCAATTATCATAACCATATGTGCTTAGGAGTTATCTTTATCAATTCTTTTCCATCAGGCATTCAAGATAATAACTTTCTATTTTAAAGGGTGATATCATTAAACATCACAAACATAAAGACAATTTATCTTAGCCACTAATCTTTATTCACATTAACAAAAGAATATAAGTGTATTTAGTACCATAAACCCTAGGGTAAGCATTTACAATTCAAACCCTAACTCTTATGTTAGTTATAATAAAATATATATACCTTATTATTCTCTAGACAAATGGGAGTAATATTAACCAGATAATTTCCTTTATATATCATACATCAAATAATAATAAATGATCATTCTATAAAGATTTCCCTCCAAACTACAAGCTAATTAGAATTAAGTTTTATAAACAAATAAGAAAATATCCTAAAATAAATCCATGGCTTATTATGGGAAGAAAATTAATAACAAAGACCTTTACACAATATTAAAAAGGATTTTTATAAAGAAAATAGAGAAACATAACAATATATAATAAAGGTTCACAAAATGATCATAAATACATTTCAATATTGCTACAATTATCTAGCAGATAAAATTATATCGGAAATATTCAAAGAAATGAAAAATACAAATCTTAAAACAAAGATGTAAATACAAAACAAGAAAGGAAAACAGAAAACAGAAAAGAGTAAAAAAATGGACTCAGTCCAGAAACTGGTCGTGGCCCATTTCCCTCTACCCTATCCGTTGCCCACGAGAAGCCACAACGATCCAATCTGGCCCAAGCCAGCCCAACTAGGCCCATGTACCCCTTCAATCTTTTACCTCCTTTCTTCTTCCTCTCGCCAGAAAGCACGCCGGCGAAGCAGCTGCCTGGCACCACGTCGGTCGTCCATCGTCGTCGCGATACCCGCTGACGCCAAGATCCACGCCGCCGCTGTTCGTTGCCTATAAGAAGACCACCGACGCGCCAGAGATCCTTATCCTCACCCTTTTCCCCATTTCTTCCTCTGTCTGAAAACCTAGCTCGCCGATGTTGTTCGCCGTCGCTGCTAGAGGCCACCCCAGGACCAGACGCGTGTGCTACGAGCTTCACCAGGGTGTGCTGCATCTTCCTGGTGAAGGAATCGAGCCGGGAGACCGTAATCCTCCGTTCCAATTCTGTCTTCCCGAAGTCCGGCCACCGCTATCGCCATCAACTCCGGTCACGATTCGCCTTCCTATCACCTTCTTCGCATTCCTGGTGAGCTTGCGCATCTCGCTATCTTCTCCGATTAACTCTTAGCCCTCTCTATCGTCTTGCCCGCGAAGATCAGAGCATGCCACCGTCGGAGCTAGTCGGAGTTGGTGCTCCGACGACCAAAAACCAGCTGCGCCGCCACTATTAGACTCCCCACATCTTGCTGAGTCGAATGGGACCAACTCCGCGTGCCCGCATGATCCCAATCCGAGGATCAAACCATGATATGAGGATCATCCTTGGATGATGTCAGCGTGACATCACGCTGATGTCATATATCATTTTATCATTTCATAAATTGTGTTATTAATTTATGTAATAAATAAAAACCTTAGATATGACATGGCAAAGGTCCCACCAGTCAGTGACTGGGGTAGGATTAGCTCTGGTAGGAAAAACCCCTCACTTCATGCTGACATAAGCATTACCTAATAAACACATTTAGTTATTTAATTAAAAAATTCATAAAATGATTAAACCTTATAAAATCAATATCTTTTGTTTCATAATTCAGAAAATTATGTGTAACATATGAAAATTTTCAGAAAAATAAAATCTATAACATTAAACTATTATCAAACATTATTATGTTAACCATTTAAATAAATATTATTTAATAAATATTTTATAAGTAATAAAACTTTGATAATTCATATTCTAATAATGGTAAATGTTAAAAATATAAATAAAGTACCAAAAATCTTAGAAAAATAAGAAACATAATTTAAAACTATAATCATGCATTATTATTTCACTTAAATAAATATCTATTATATATTAAGTGTTTATAAAGTAATAAATCTTATAAAAATCATATCTTATTATTTATAAATCACAAAAATAAATGTAATATACCAAAATGATCACAAAAATAATACCTACATGTTAAAAATATAACATTACACTTTTGAGTTAAATACAAATTTAAATACTTTAATAAATTGAATTTAAACCTATTTCCTGAGTTGTTAATTCATATAAGGGTAAATAAAAATTGCTAATATTTCTAAAATGAGTCAATTGAGTCTTATAAATAGTATTAGTCTTAAATATTGATAATATAAAGTCAAAATGGTTCAACACATTTTAAATACAATCTTATTGAGTTATCATTCAACCATAAGTGTAAATTATTTTCTAAAAAGATCCTTATTAAATATAAAATCCTCAAGACTAAATTGTAACTAAATAAAATCTTTTCCATTACTTCAAATACAAGTTTATAAACATGCCACCACACTATGGTAAATCCATAAGTAGTTAAATAATATTATTACCTTGATTATAAACCATAACCACTCATTTATAAAAACATAAATGATTCTATTCCATTATAATCCTGAGAAACCACTATACTCAAACAGAAGTAATACCATTCCTAAATAACTTTAAGTAAACATTATGAAGTGAACAAAGTATAGATATAATAAGCATTACACCTAAAATCCATCTATATTTTAAAGTTAACTTTAGTCTGCAAAACTTTAAGTATAATGCTAAAGACCTTATTATATGTTTTATAGTTAACTTTGGTCTAATTTTAATTAAGATCTAAAGCATCTCAAGTCCAAATTATTCAAGCAAGCACAAACAACATCGACCACATTTGATTAACCACAAAGATTGTTTAGACCTTAGAAAAGGAATCTTTTCTTCAAAAGTCATTCGTTTTGTCACTTCAATCAACAAACCTTATAATAAGATTTCCAACTCTTAACAAATTAAATTCAAGAACCCTCATCATAACCAATAGATGACAATTACTCACAATCACATTGTTTCAAACTTTACTTGTATACCTAGGATTGTAAACACTTAAGTTCCTTATTAATTCCAATACTTGTAAAATAAAATTTGAAGTTAGACAATTATAATATAACCAATCTTGAGTAACATTTCACGTTGGTGTGTATTTCATTGTTTTATGTTATTATAATTACATGTTGTTTCACACACACTCATAAGCCTTAATAAGAAGCACAAGTGTGAAACTTAATCTAAAAGGGCAACACATTCCAAAGAAACCCTTTCTAGTATCCAACCCTAGAACAACGTTATCCCCGGGATTTGAGTTTATCAACTTGAATTACATTACTTATGCATAAATGCATCTTGCTTCTTTAAACATTAGTCCTTACCGGACCAATGATGCTGATTTCAGATATTGGATCTTTTATATTGTCTCAAAGACCGTGAGTGCATAATCTTGCAATCACACAAGGTAAGTTCACACTTGCTCATGTCCTTTGATTATTTTCTATAAAGTATTTTGCAAATCCAGTGTTGTCATCACTTGCATTTGAAAAAAGACAGAAAACACTATTTTCATAATAATGTGATTATAGGTTATTTACCATGAGGTAATAACCTACTATAAGAGTTCTGGTGGTAAAGGAACATATTATCTAGGACTTAACAACCAATGTCGCCAGTGATTTTTGCGCAGTATATTACGCGTTGACCATGAGATTTGGAATGGGGCGGAGAAGTCAGCTGTAACTTTTCCCTCTCGCATGGAGCCGGATGTGCGGGTCGTGGCTGTTATCACTCGTAGCATGCATATTAATTGGTAATTCATAGATGATATGCAACATATGGGTGGGAACCCTCAACGTCCCACGATAGTTCCGGCATCTGAACGGTCTGTACTGCCAATAGCCGTAATTCAATAGGTGTGCTGGCGTACACCAAGGAGACATGCGGGGTCGCGGAGAAGGCAGTGATTGGCTTGGATCTTAGTCTGGGCCTCACACCAAGGAAGTGTGAACGAACCTGCAATTCGGATGTGCAACAAAGCTAAGGTCTCTCATGGGTAAAGCAACGCACCTCTGTAGAGTGTAAGAACTATAACTTGTTACTCCCTATTCCGTGAAGGAGCTGCGAACGCGGCGAGAAAGGAACTCCATGAAAGTTCTGGTAAACCCGTGAAGGCTGATGGACATAGCTTTTTAGAATAAAAGCAACCTTTGAAGAAATGTTTACAAAAACTTACATTGCCTATGACCTTCGGTCTGTGGCTGTAGATATAGTGCATCAAACACTCCTTTTCTAGTGAACTTGCTGAGTACGCTCGTACTCAATGTATCTTCTTAACCCTTGCTAGGTTCTAAAGCCAGTACAGACGATGTCTACATCGAGTTATGCTCCAGGAATCATCACTAGAAGCTAAAGTTCTTCAATGAAGTCAAGAAAGTCAACATATACATCAACTCAAGTGAAGACGAAGTTACTGATTAGATATGAATATAATCTCTAGCCATAGAACCTATTTCTATAGTGTATTGCAATAGCAGCAATGCTAGACCATTAGTTAAATACTAGTCTTATTAGTATGGTAGTTTTTGAGTTGTTTATTCCTGATTCTTCTTTGCAAGGAGTTTCTTTCTCTCTCTTTAACCTAGAGTGTTCTCTGGATCTTGTGTAAAGAGTTGAGTTGTAACCTATAGTCATGTCTTGGACCTGCTGTGTTTCTGTTGTACCACTCTGAGGGATGTAATACTAGTGAATGTTGTTTCATTGGTGTTATGTCAACGACTATAGTGTACTGCATCATACAGTGGTATGATGGGTCACCGCAAGACGAAGACTTGAGGACGCGCCTCCTTGCGCGACTGCGTGTCATCGCCCCCTTGCAGGAGGGATCAAATCTGTGCGAAGGTGGAATGCGGGCGCATCAAGGGGATGAAATATGCCTGCTTCTCGAACCGTTCGTCGAGCCTGACAAGGAGCACACTGATGAGTTAACGTTCGTCGATTGGAGCGCCAAGTTCGCGGAGCTCATCGAAGATTGATTGAATACGTTGGCAGTACACACCGACGGAGGAGGTGCCTTGGACGGTGTTGAGAATCTCGGTGTTGAGGATGTTGACCCGGATGTCAATGTTATCCTAGAAGAGTTGACGAAGAGCCTCCCATAGAGCGACAGTGGTGCCGACATCGCGGAACACGAGATTGAAGATCTCAGTGGAGACCTATAGATCCAATGGATGATGGTGAGATCTTGTTTGACCCATTGAGGATCATTATGTTGGGGAAGCAAGTCCAAACAGACATGGCCCCGGAGATTGCAGCGGCCGGGATGAATTTCGAAGAGGTGGCGCCAGTAGTAGTAATTGTGGGTTGCAATATCTAATGTAATTGGGATAAAGGGAGTAACATCAGAGATTGTGTCAGTAAAGGAGATTGATGAGGCCATGGGGGTATTCACAATTAATATATAATAAGTGCATATTATGAATTGCAATTTATCGAATACACCTTTCGGTATTTTTCTTTCTTTCTTCCTCCAAACAACTTCGGTTCTGTCTTCAGAATGGTTCCGGCTTTCTTTTTTTCTACTGTGATTCCAACTTACAGATGATCTCTAGCTCATCGTACCATTAAGTGTAACTCCCCTACGGCTTGATAATGGCAAAGACATGATATCCATCAATGATCAATAACGGGATCAGGGATGCCCATAATGACCCCCGCGCATTCCATGATGACAATGTCGTTTGAACCATAAACATCGAGTCCAATTCCCTTTATTTCTTCGATATGAATTGTCCGAGATTTGACCATTAGTATCACATACCTTTTTCAATCTCATTACCGACAAGTTCTGTTTTACTTGTTCCCGTGATATTACATCCCCGTGACCTAGTCACATGTTGCAAAATTATGGATGTAATCTCACCAAGTCGGTCTTATGTATCTTACCCGTCACTCGGGTGAACAAATACCGCTCTTGATTCATATAGGGTTCATAACATGGAAAACAAAAAAATTCTATCGCATGAACACATAAAACCAAGATCTAATCTATGGCAAAGCCAAGATCTAATCTACAATATCGGTGCAACGAGATTGTAGAGAACTAACCCTCGTAGATCCAAAGCGTTAATGAAATTAGATCTCGTGGTTGATGTAGTCGATCACTTGTCGATCTCAAGATCGTGTAGACGATCCTTCCGACGCCGCATTCCGGCGGCGCTTCCGCAGTCGGTCACACGTACGGAGTCGATGGAGACCTTCCTCTCTCGGTTCCAGCAGGGCAATGAAGGTAGTAGATCTCTTTGGAATCCCAACAGCATGACAGTGTGGTGGTGGTGGAGGAGAGGGAGAGATTTCTGCAGGGCTTCGCCTAAGCCGGAGCAGGATGGTGGAGAAGAGAGAGGGGTGTGGCGGCTAGGGTTTAGGCACAAGGGAAAGGGGTGTGTGTGTGGGGGGGGTGCGCCCCTACCCCTCCTTATATAAGTGGGGGCGGTCGACCAAGGGTTCCCAACCCTAGCCGTGTCCCTCCCCAACTCGGCTAGCAAGGGGAGAGGTGGAAACTTTCCTTTCAAGTTTTCTCTTTCCTTCCCAAACTAGGATTTGACTTTTCAAACTAGGATTTGACTTTACAAACTAGGGTTTAACCCCAATTTCCTAGTGCTTGGCCGATTTTCCCTTGGGCTTGGTGCGGCTAGCCCCTAGGGCATGCCGCATCCCAAGTGACCCCTCCCGGGGTGGTGGTTCCTCTAAAATATTCTAGAAGTATCCGGTCAAAACACCGAAACTTTTCCGAACCCTGGAAAACTACTTTCCTTATATGAATCTTATTCTCCGGACCATTCCGGAACTCTCGTGATGTCCTGGATCCAATCCAATACTCCAAACAACATTCGGTCTCCAACTCATATTCCATATCTACTTAAACAACATCGATTCCTTAAGCGTGTCTCCCTATAGTTCGTGAACTATGCATACATGATCAAGATGCCTCTCCGGTCAATAACCAATAGAGGGATCTGGAAATCCATATGGCTCCCACATATTTCAATAATGACTTCGTGATTGAATGAACCATTTACATATGATATTGATTCCCTTTGCTGCGCGATACTTTACTTATCTGAGGTTCGATCGTTGGTATCTCTATACCTAGTTGAACCTCATCACCAATAAGTACTTTTTACTCATTCCGTGATATGACATCCCTTGTGACCTAGTCACATGCTTGCAAGCCAACTGGATGACATTCCACCGAGAGGGCTTAGAGTATATATATCCATCATATGGATGGATAAATCCCACTCTTGATCCATGTGCTTCAACACATACTTTTAGAATACCCAATGCCACCTTTATAACCATCCAGTTACAGAAGTGGTGTTTGATGTCATCAAAGTACTCGTCTGGTGATGGTGATTAACATGTTCTCATGGTCGAAGGATTAGGTTACTATGTATCTGAAAGCTTGTAGCAAAACGAACTTAATGACTTTTATCTTATGCTATGCTTACTATGGGTATGTATCCATCACATCATTCTCCTAATGATATTATATTGCTATTAATAACATCCAATGTTCATGATCATCTATTAATCAACAAGCTAGTTTAACAAGAGGCTTACTAGAGACTCTTTTAGCTTTACAAAACACACAAGTATTATTGTTTCCGTTTAATACAATTATAGCATGAGATATAAACATTTATCATAAACACAAAGATATAATAATAACCACTTTATTATTGCTTCTTGGGCATATCTCCGACAGTTAATAGGCCTCAATTGTTCATCTAGAATACCCAACACACACCTTTATAATCACCATTCTACCGAGTGACATTTGATGCAGTTGAAGCAGCCTCGAGAGACAGTGATTAATATGATCTCACGGTCTAAGGAGAAGGAGACTACATTTCTAAATATTACAACGATGAACTTCGTGACTTGATCATGTTGCAATCTTTGAGTAATGTCCATTACATCATTCACTAGTGATATGACCTCATTGTCAACTGGCATAGAAGCTCCATGATCTAGAAACCTTGATTATCGGTTGTCCAACAAACTAGTATGAATAGAGGCTACTAGGAACTTCTGTTTCATATCACACCTTTATAATTTTTCCCACTTGATACAGTTATAGCACAATATGAAACTATTACAAACAAATTGAGATATGACAATAATACCCATTTATTATTTGCCTATAGGGCATATCTCCTTCAAGTTCATCGACCAGAGAAGGTTTTGGCGCGAATTGGTTTTAATTACACATAGTGTAGATTCACAAAAACTACAATTTACATAGTGATATAGGGGTTCTGATGCAGGAAACAAAAATTTTACTACGTGGGAAACCCTAATTGCCCAAGATCTATCTACTAGTAATGCAGTAACAAAGGAAGACATCAATAATGCACCCTTGAAGACCGAGAGAGCGTTATGCTTATGCAAAAGCGTGGTTGATGTAGTCATACCCGTCCGACCTCAAGGTCGTGAAACTCCACGCACGTTACCCCTTGTCCAGGTCCTCACACGATGGCCTGGGTAGCTCCAAGTGTAGCCCCATGGACTTGCCACACACATACGATGCAAGAAAACGACTCCCAAGATCGGATCCCGCCGAGGTTGTGAAAGTAGACCTCCTGGCTGGAATCCTGTCAGCACAACGACATGCCACAGAAGAGAAGGCCTTGCCTGTATAGTCCTGACTTGGGACCACACACTAGCAAAGGCAACTTTAGAGAGAGAGAGAGAGGGATATTTCAACCAAAGGAAATATCTGAATTTATTGTGTGTTTAATCCCACCCATGAGAACCTCCTTATATAGGGGAAGAGAGGAGTCCCCTCAATTTTAGGTGTCCCATGTAGGACTAAATTTACAAAGAAATAAGGGAAAAAGAGGGGTCGCCACCGGCTGGGCCAGCAGGTGCACCCGAGTGGGCCTCCCGTGGCGGCCCAACGCATGCAGTGAGGGCCGACCAAGCTGGGGGCCAGGCTGCGCCGTGGCCTAGCTCACGGGCAAGACAACCCGGGTGGGCCGGCGCGCGTGTAACCACGGCCCAGCTAGCTACGGCGGCCTTGCTCGGCAACCCGCCCGGGACGGAGGGGAGATGCGGCCGAGTGTGCCTTTGCGCGGCCCACCGTGCACCCTCTCCTCCACGCACCAGGTCGCGATCCTACTGGGCCGGGAAGGCGCTCCTCGTCGGAGTCGTTGACATAGTAGGGGGCCGCGATGACGCGCGCACGCGACGCGAAAGGCGAGCTCTAGTAGTCAATGTCGAAGTCGTTGCGAGGAGCTTCCACCGTGGCGGGGACGACGGGTCCGTGCAAGGAGCTCCCACCGGCCACAGGAGCACGCGCTGAGATGAAGCCCGGGGGCGCGTACACGCGAAGCTTCGGCGGCAGCGACTCCTCGTGGTTCGTCCAACGCCGAGCCACCCGCTTTTTGGCGGCCTCCAAGCGGATGAAGGCGTCACGAGCTTCCCCGCCTCCGGATCGACGCCCCCAAGCCAGTAGCTGCCGCCGTGGCTCGACATCGTAGGGAATTGCCCGTCGGAGCGGTGGGCTCGCGGCGGCGGCGCTAGGGTTGGGGTGGCGGAGGAGTGCGGGTTTGGACCGTCACTCGCTTAGTGCTTTCCTATATGTACCGGCCATAGAGAGTGCTAAATGGGCCGCGATAAAAGTTTTACAAGTCAGGCCGTGTATACGGGCCTCGCTAGAGCGGCAAGATTCGCATGGACTTGTAAACTTGCCGGAATTTTACGGTTTCGGTCGGTTCATAGATGGTTCAATGACCTATTTATAATTTTTATTACTTTTGAGTCTTTTTGTACCGTTGTTGTTGATTATTAATAGATTTGAAAGAAAAAACTCACGGACCTTTTGAACCGACCCTTGTTTACGCATTCGTGTCTGCGAGCATTGATTATTTTCCAGTTCAAAAAAGCGCAGTACTCCGACCGGACTGCCTTCTACGGAACAGAAACGCCCGTACAGCTGCCGTGGCGAGTAAATGAGCTACTGTAGTACATTTACGGTACGGCGATGGCGACGTACTGCCACCTTTTTGTTAGTGTTAACTAACGATACAAGAAACCATAAATTTGCAGTACGACACGCTTCCACCGTGCAGTGTCCCATAATACATGCCACTCTGTACGTAGTATGTATCTCACTCCACGATACTACAAGAAACCTTCGAGGCTTCGCTCATCATCACCGCCTTTTCTCCGTTCCACGCGACGCACGCACGCACGCACGTACGTACGCAACCCCACCCCCATTCCATCCAGTCCACTGTCCACCACGCGCGGAGCCGGAGCGAGCGGCGGGCGGGTATACCCCGAAGAAACGCGAAAGCGAGTGGAGCAAGAACAAAACAAGGAACAGTTCACGGGACGAGCTGGTAAATCTCCGCCAACCTCTCGCCCCCCCCATCCCACTGCACACTCTGCGACACTGCTGGCTTAGCTGTTCCGCCACCGCCGCCACCACCACCGCCGGCGAATGCTCGCCGCAGGTGAGCACTCCCTGATCCCTCTTCGCCCTTCTCCTCACTATCGTCCCCTTCCATGGGACACCCGAGATGAGTGGGGTTCTTTCCTTCTTTTCTCGTTGAGGATTTCCTGCCTTTCTGTTTTACATGATATTTTCTTCCTTATCTGGTTTAAGTCCTGGTTCCCCGAGCTTTCCTCTGCGGAATTCATGCCGCGGAGTGCCGGATGTGCGACATTGGGGTTCAGGCCATATCTCGTTCACAGGCGAGGCGTTTGCGATCTAATAGGACTAACTCGCGAATGTCCCAGCCCTGCGCGGAAAAGGAGAATGTGGAGTGGAGAGATCTGGGCTCGATTTTTATGATCCCCTGGACCAAAAATCCTTCCATCGATGACCGGCGTAAAGGCGCCACTTTTTACCCAGTTCCTCCCGTCCCTTTCCGCTCCCGCGCCCGAGAATTTATTGCTCGGGCCCTGCTCGCTGTATAAAGATTCCCTTCGCCTCTGTAGTCTGTACCCGGCGGCCTCCGTAGATGTCGGCTCGTTCACGGATTAAGTTGGGGGAGCTCTCGGCTGCATTCCGCCAGGAAGGCTTCGAGTTCTTGGTCTGTATTGTATCCTCTTCCTCCCCCCTGGTCCGGTTTTCTCTTTTCTTTTGCTTTCTGGCTTCAGCCTTCGGTTGGTCCTCTGTCTACGTTACGTCTCCTTCAGTCATCCACCCCACTTTTCTACATCGTCTTCGTATCGTACGTCCTCTCCTCCAATTTTTCTTTTTTGAATTGTGTCTCCTCCACTTTCATTACCGTCTATTTCTGCCCATGGAATTGCTGAAGAATTTGCGGCCTTAAAAACTGCGCTGCTGCTGCAGCGCAGGATTCCTCCGAGTCCGAGGCCTTAAAATACGTACAATCTCGTCGCTCTCAACGCATACTACTTCTGTAGCCATCCCTGCCCTTTTTCTTTTCATCGACTGGTTTCATATAGTATTTTTTCTTGAAATATGTGATGTTGATAGAAACATTCTCAAGTTTATTTTTCACCTTCTCTCTCATGTCATGTGAGCTATGATTCTGTGAACTCGTGCTTGCTGAAAAAGTGCAGCCTTAAAAAGCCTTTTTCTTGCTGCAGAGATTCCTTTGGATGGTAATCATGGATTAGCTCACTCCGATCCAATGCACTCTGCCTCTGCTGCATCATGTTGCATCCTGCTCCCTGCTACATTCTACTTTTCCATCCTGTGCGTCGCTCTCAGCAGTCAGCCCCCATCGTTTATTCGTTTTATCGTTTCGTGTGACGTGCCATTTCGCCTTCTCCTCTCGGCCTTAAACAAGAACAGGGCCACGAACAGCGACACTAGCTGTGCCCATCTGGCCTACTAACGCCTGCAAAAAAAACCCAGCCTTACCCATGTGTGTGTGTTGAGGTTTTCTTGAATCTTGAAAGGACGCCATCGTGCTACAGTAATACCGCTGGCCCCTCTCTGTCCCTTGGGTTCAAATTTAAGGCCTCAAATGCTAAGAGCTTGCCAGCACCACTTCACTCTGTGCTATTGCTTTCCTGCCCTGCTTGCTAGTTGTCTGTACCACCTGCTTGTAATGCTCTTGTTATTTTAGTTTGCTTGATTGATTGGCCTTGTGGATCTTAGGTACACTACAAGCATTTTTGGCTCGTAATGTTTTAATTTCCTTCATGGCATCTCGCTGAATCGTAACTATGTCTTTTTTTAGGAATCCAAAATCTCTGTTCGATGCTGTGATGCTCGAGGGTAGTGTGTTTGACCAGAACAAGGCGATGATCAACTTGTTCGAACTGAGTGCAGGGATGGCCAGCACCAAGGTGCTCAGTGAGAGACCTCACAGAGAAGGTACTGTACATAAATTCCTCCCGTTTTATGCTTATTTTTCGCAGTGCTGTTGGTCTGCAAGGATTTGTGCAATACCGTACATGTTGCGGATGGGGTAATATTTGGACGTCTCTGCCTGGGTTGTAATGTTTTTGGACATTTGCTGGCGCAAATGTTGCCCATCTCTTCCTTTTGTGGGGGCTAGATGGTATTGGCATTGCGTCTCATATTTGAAATATGCAAAAAATATTCTTCCTATTTCTTTGAAAGACACTGCTCTAAAGGCATTTAGATCATTGACTGTATTAGTTTTTTTGTTACCTTCTTTTGTCAGGCATTCAGGTTAATTTTTGTATCATTTTCAAACTATTTATTTGATTTAGTTTTGACTGTTCAGGTTCTCCACTTCATAGAAGCCAGGCAGATGTCAAGAGGTCTGGTGATCCTGCTAAAGTTTGTGTAGAGGATAAACTGGTGAGTGCTGTATCATGATTCATTGTGTCCTGGTCAAATTTTCTAGTAAATCTATGTCATGTTTTAGTTTCTAATTTTTAAATTCTGATGCAGGAGACTAGTACTAGAAACTCTTTAAGCAACAAATCAGATAAATCGCCCATGAAGACCCTACTAGCAAAGGGGATAGCCAAAGAAGTAGAATCAAAGAGGAAGCCACCAAGTGTTGTTGCCAGATTGATGGGCCTTGAAGATGATCTACCTGCTCAAGAACAGGCACTAAATTCTGCCAAAAGAAATTTGAGGAGAAGTCATTCACATGATAATCTGGCAGCAACAAACAGGACCCTGCAGCAGCAAGGGCACCATCACTACAACAGAAAAACACGGGACACACACATAAGCCCCAAGGAAACAGTTGAATTTAAGGATGTGTATGCAGTCTGTGAAGAACCATCACGAACACATCATATTCAGGACCAAACTTTTTCTGGGGGGAGATCTTCACGGAACAAGAGCGACACAAGGCTAGAAGTTGTTCGACAAAAGTTCATAGAGGCAAAGCGCCTTGCCACAGATGAGAATTTCCTTCATTCAAAGGAGTTTCAAGAAGCTCTCGAAGTTCTAAGTTCAAATAAGGATCTGTTTCTGAAGTTCCTTGAAGAACCAAGTTGTGTTATCTCGAACCCGCTGAATGGACATCGCACAATGCCAGCTCCACCTCAGACAAAACACATTACTGTGTTGAAACCACTTAAATATGTTGAGAATAAAGGGGTAAGAGAAAGTAGAACACACCGAGTTAATGGAGAAAATGACTTCGTGATGGGAAAGTCTCATAAGAGATCTCAGTCAGCAGAAGATACCTTGTCGCAAACAAATAGGATAGTTGTCCTAAAGCCTAGTCCTGGGAAGCCTAATAGAACACATGCCAGGCTAACTCCCAGGTCAGCTCCGTCTGAACAGGCTCAGCGGACAGACTTTCTTGGTGATTTAGAAGATGATATATCCACCCTAAGATATGATGCATTGAATACTTCAGTTCGGGGCCTGCCAGAGGATCGTCATCGGCGGGATGAGTCTTTGCTGTCTTCTGTATACTCAAATGGGTATATTGGAGATGAGAGCTCTTTCAGTAGGTCAGAAGGTGATTACATTGATGAAGATGGTGGTGGCCTAAGTGACTCGGACGTAGTCAGTCCAGCGTCACAAAATTCATGGGATTATATCAAAAGATATAGCAGTACTTACTCATCTTCAACTTATAGCAGGGCCTCTCATTCATATTCAGCTGAGTCATCTGTGATCAAGGAAGCCAAAAAGCGTCTTTCAGATAGATGGACAAAGGTAGCATGTGATGAGGTCATTCAAGAAGTAAAGTTGCCAAGGAGCTCAAGAACTTTGGGTGACATGCTCTCCATCCGTGAGTCCGAGAAAGAAGAAACTGTTGCTGTATTAAACCCTGCTTCAAGTAGCCAGTCATGCTGCACAGAAAATGAGTTGGCCATGCAAGCTAATTGCATATCTACATTTGGAGAAGCAGAAAATGGGGAGAGCTCTCCGAGAGAGTTAGCGAGATCGAAATCTCTCCCAGTGTCATCAACAATGTTTCATAACATGGTGGTGCCCGCAAATTCTGAAGGCTGCAAAACATCGAAGGTGGATGCAAGGCCAGGAAAAGGAAAATTATCATTCAAGGGGAAGGTATCAAGTTTTTTCTTCCCGAGAAGTAAAAGTGTGGCAAAAGAGAAAACCATCCTTCCATCTGATACCTGTGATGAGAAGGTTGAAGCCAGTTTTCCTGGTGAAAACCAATTAGAGACTGATCATGACCTTGAACTTGATGATCAAATGGCATTTTGCAATGACAAATTAGCCGATAATTCCACCGTACAAACAAGTTGTTCTTCAAAAGTACGCACTTATCTCAAACTCTACCTTTATGCCTTTCTATTAGTTTGTGTTAGGTTGCATTCTTCTCCCATGCAATATCTTTCTGTTACTATGACAATGAGTATTATGATTTTGATGCCAAAGAATATTGTTGTGCTTACTCCCAATAAATGGTCAATGTGTAGCAGGATTCTGGTTCCACGGAAGCACCTTCTGACTGTCCAAGTCGGTATACTGATGAACTAAGATCAAAGAGTGGCCTAAAATGCATGCGTGACGAGCCTAGTCCTACTTCAGTTGTAGATGCATCATTTGAAGACAGCAAAACTAATGAACCTGAATCATCAAGAAGCATCCCATGCTGCAAGGAGAGTAAGTTCTTCCTCCTGTTCTGACTGTTGAACTTTCCGTTCCTATACTAACTACTTGTTTCTGTTACACCACAGGGTTTCCCTTACGATCTCCTGCCACCGAGACTGTTTCCCGCTCGTTATCATGGCAGGATACCAACCCAAGTTCGGTGTTAGATGGCTCTGTGAATTTCTCCAATGCAGACGATGATGAATCAGAGTGTTATGCCCTTGTACAGAAGATAGTATCAGCTGCTGGACTAGGCAATCTGCAAGTGAGTACGGTTTTCACAGGTTGGTATCTGGCCGATTGCCCTCTTGATCCTTCACTGTGCGAGCAGTTCTTGGACCGTAAGGAGGAGGCTGCCAGATCAAGGGAGCGCAGGTCGAACCAGAAGCTTCTTTTCGACTGTGTAAACATGGCATTGGTCGAGACTGGCCAAGACGCCTTACAGAACACCTACCCATGGGGTAAAGCGTGCTCCCGGGCGTGGAGGGAGTCTCGAGATTTAGGGGAAGAAGTGTGGTGCCATGTCAGGAATTGGCTTTACGGGGCGGAGAGGTTTGCGGCGAACGAGCATGGCGATGCCGCGGCAATGTTGGAAAGAGTTGTGCACCAAGAGGTGGAAGTGGGAGGCTGGATGAAGTCAGAGAGATCGGAAACCGATGAGATCATGAAGCAGATGGCAGCTCGTCTGTTGGAAGAGCTCGTCGGAGAAGCGGTGGCGGATCTCCTCGCGGTTTGTTTTCCTCAGCAAGGTATTCCAGTGCCAATGCCAAATCTCTAGGAAGCAATTGATCTGTGTGTTGTGTCCGGATGGATCATATGAGGAGTTGATAACTGCTACTCCATATTAAAATTGTTTTGCTGAGGGGATCATTCGGCATCTTCATACTACTACTGTAGCTTGTAACGTGAGTCCATGTAGTTGCTTCTGCATATACCTGCAGTGTCCCTGCAGATTGCACAACTCTTATTGGCCAGATCATGTTAATTAATCGTAGTGCAGCTCTGTGTAAGTCCGACTAGTTTACTCATAAACTCTGACATTAACATATTGTACTGTCACAGCACACAGCAGCAAACTCTGTCAAAGGATGAAAAAAACTGCAAGGCCCATGTGTGTGTGTGTTTGACTTTTAAGATGAAACAGAGCACTGCTCCCTATACATTAAGTAGTACATTCAAACAAATATACTACACTGTACTAGTTCATACTTGTGTCAGTTAGCATGCCTGTTGTCTCGAGCGGTTCGTCAACCCGTACGGATTAGGAGCAGGATTAGTTTTAATGAAGCGATCTAGGATGAGAATCCTTTTGGGGCAACAAGATGACAACATGAGCCAAGACAAGGCAGTGACCAGTTGACTGTCTCTCTTGTCGGCCCTGCACATTCTTCGGGTCTGGGATTTTCTAGTCTTGATCGCATACTTTTGTTGCATCAAGGTGCTGCAGTAGTACTAGTAGTTTAACAAGTGTTGGGTGGAGAGATGTTTTCTCTTGACTTTCGAGTCTAATCAATCTGCTATATGGTTTTGTGTGATGGAAAGACTTTTAGGCTACTTTGGTTTATGGGATTTTTATAGGATTTTTGTAAGATTTGAACCGTGTAGAAAATTTTCCTACATGATCTGTTTGATTCATAGAAACTAATCCTGTAGGAATCTTGTACTGTAAATTTGATTAAAAATAGCATTAGGTCATACCTCATAGAAAATTCTATTACTTCGTTACAATCAAAGAGAATTTCTATTTCCATCTGATTCAATTGGACATGGCATAATCTTACTTCCTTCGATCCATATTAGTTGACTCAAATTTTTCTAGATATGGATGTATCTAGCACTAAACCTTGTCTAGATAAATTCGTATTTATATGAATCTAAGTCAACTAATATGGGTTGGAGGGACTATATATTTCCTATTTATATACTTTTTTGATAGGAAGTACCAATGGAGTTTGAAATAAATTTGCTATATGCGTCAATCGATGTAGAGGTAGGACGCCTCATTTTGAATAGATTCATCCAATTTTGGCAAATCTGAAACGTCTATTTTGGAACGGAGGGAGTACTAAAAAAAGCTCTTATTTCGTCTTTATATGTTTTTTAAGACAATTTCGTTTTTATATGTTTTTTTTTTGAGGAATTTCGGTTTTATATGTGGTTGTTAGGGACTAGTGGTTGTTCCTCTTTCTTTTTCTCGTGACTACTGGGCTCTGAGGGTGCATAGTGAGCCTCAAACAAGCGACAGTTTTCTGTGCCGGGTCCCCAGGTTAGAGCCAGGCCTCGGCAGCTAGGACGCCGGGGCAAAACAGTGCTATACTAGCCCGCCTTCTGTTGATACCCGGTGCTGGGCCACTGCCCACTGGCAAAGCCAGAACAAACGCTGATGTGGACACTGTTACGGCGTCACGCGGGCAAGCAATGCAGCTATAGTGAAGTAGATCGGTGAGCCCATGTTCATCTATACATGCATTATTCCCGTTTTATAAATATAAAACGACCATACATATCCAAACAAGTTATGAAACTGAGTCATCAAAAATAAAATAGAAGTCAGCTGGGAGTGGAGCATAAGAATGCCCAGACCAAAAAAAAAGATGGGGCGAGCGTTGGGCGCCTCGAAAACCCTGAAGAAGAAGAAGAGACGCTCAACGGCTGGTCGAGGGAGGAAGACGGTGCCCGCCTCTAGCAAGACTTTAAGGATACCATTCAGCTGCCCATGTCCCGTTGTCTACACAAAAGGTATCACTGCTGCAAAAAAAGTGAAAATTTCAAAATAGAGTCAGAGGCCGCTGTAAAAAGATCTTCTCAATCATTATTTTATTACCTATTGTCCATAGGATACAAGACATCCCGAGAAAAACCAGCTAGAACAGGCGTCTTCTCTTAACGGTATGGTTCACTTGAGTTTTCACTTTACAGGAACTCACCAAGTTTTTGGGTGTGCCGATCAGGGCCCAAGGCTTCTTGGAACATGGTACAGCCTCATGGTACGGTCAACGGTGCTTGTTAAATTGTCGGTACCCCTTGTTTCAGTTTTTTTCTCATTTTCTTTTCTCTCAGGTGCGTGAATATTTGTATTGAGGGTTTTTATGGCTTCCGATCAATATTTGTGTCCAAAATAATAGCTCTAATTTATTTGTCCATCGACCTCTTTAAATCTAGGATCCCGATAAAACAAACATAAAAGACACGCGCGATCACGGTAAAATATCCAAATTCTAATACTACTAATACAAAAACATAAGGTAAAATATGATGCAAAATGCACTTATCATTGGCCTATAAGTTGTGGATCAAGAATCCTCAAGCAAGTTTGTAAGGGTTCATGTCGCTGCCTTCAAGGGTGTCCCCCTTGGTGGATCAAAGCATTTCTCATTATGGGATGGCTCAAGGATAATATAGTTAGCCAATCTGGCTATTGGTGGGCATTGTGCCACCACACCACTTTTCAAAGGGGATTAGCGCCCTCCAAATGTGTGAATTTCGAGATAGATCCTCGAATCCATTGTGGTTATCTCTTATCCCATTAATTACTTGTTATTAGATTATTACCTTGTTTATCTTGTGAACCTAGTTGTATCCTGTCATATAGGTTGCTCTCGGCTGCATATCTAGAGATCCTACAATTTGCCAAGAAAATGACAAAAACGTGTAGTTGTTATTCACCCCTCCTATATTTGACCTCTTCGATACTTTCACAAGGGATATTATTTTCCAACATGGGTGGCTGCTTATTCTATGGATAGGCCCTCCACCCCATTCACCATAAGAGTTCTGTGAGACTTTTATATACCTATAGTATGTTCTTTTTACTTTCTATATTACACGGTTATGTGCCTTGTATTGATGTATAAGATGGGTGTGAACTCTTGTAGTTTTTATGGCCTGGTGCGAAAATTTTGAGTTTAGTAAAACACCCTTTAATAAAAAAGGAGTGCTACCTTTTATGCCGATTTCGTCTAA
The DNA here is from genome assembly GCA_023614405.1 of Avena insularis. NCBI lineage: Eukaryota > Viridiplantae > Streptophyta > Magnoliopsida > Poales > Poaceae > Avena > Avena insularis. Next base: position 861,864 of record JAJUPC010000084.1, read on the forward strand.
TTTCGAATGATTTCTCGAATTGAAGAATTGAGTCATCGGCTGTACATTCTTTAAATTATTATGGCTATTAATATTTGTATATCCAACAAATTTATGTAGATGGCAAGGCCTTATGAATCTATTTCTATTGTGTCTTAAGTAAAGTTTTATATATGTTTTTTTAAAGAGGTTAAAACCACTGGTCACGGTTTTTTATAAATTTATTCAACAAAGGTCTCACAACAACAAACAACAAATAAATCTATGCCACCATGCATCAAGGCCTTGTGACCTAAACTCACAACAATGCCCATCGGTTAGATCCAGATTCATCACCAAGTCAGAGGCACACAAGCCACAACCGCTGACCCATCTTCATGGAAGAGATCAACTTAAACCACGCCAGGCCTATCGTCAACACAACCAAGGCGCCAGATAGTGTCACTACCCTACAAGTGTACACTAGAAGAAATATGTTTATTTATGATGCTCTATTTGTGACGACTTAGTAAAAATCATTAGAAAATCATCTAAATTTCACAAAATATGACGCTATATAAACCAAGACTCGGTGTTGTCAACATCTAAAAATCACACAGGTCCACCTCGAAATCACTCCAACCAACACCTTCTCCAAAAAAATGCCCCGGGAGAGAGAACAATGTCGAGCATCGCCATCGTTTCGTCTAGGAAACCTAGATCTAGGGTTCCCCTGGAGTAGCCCGAGCGAAGCGGCCACTCCTGCAATGAAGATGCCTTTAAAAAGATAACAATGCTAATATATGATACCGTTGTCTTCCATGAATGAACTCAAACCTCAGTTTTCACTAACAATCGCGCGTCCCCATACTCGTATCTGGATGAAGCACCATCACTCCACATGTGCTCCACCAGATCTTGCTACAATTATTGATGCATGTGCAGGTTCCCAGACGCATAGCGAGGAAGGCAGCCTATGACGCCGACATCTCGTGATCAACAACTGATAGAGGACCTTGTCTGAAATACGGTTAATGTCAATCACCGGTTCGTCCCGATCACTCTCAATGACTATGTTGTGCAGGATCACACAAGAATTGATAGGGCAAAGGTGTCCGATCTTTTGATGAGATGAAGATAATCGATTTGGTGGAGTTCGGGCTTGACGATCCGACTACACGTGCGAGCACGAGCGCCAATGCAATCGCTAGGCCAATCTCCTGGAGGTTACCGATCCTGCGGGAACACGATCAGCCTGACCAACGAGGGTCTTAATTCCTACCTGAAATCGAGAACAAGTAAGAACCAATATTGCAATCAAGATATTGTGGATTAAGAGGAAAGCTTTATTGAAGAGGTGAGATCCTGAATAGGTGCGAAGTACAAGAGGCCTCTACGACGCTCGAGCCTTGGCAAAGTTGCTATGATGGCTAACTTAATGTCTAAACAAAATCCGAGTCTAGGGTGACGGCTATGGGGAGTATTTAAGAGCGAAAAGGTGGGGTTTCGGCCAGCCATGGAAGTGGTGGCCGAATCCAACCCTAGAAGTCCTTTTCCCCTCAAATACGGACTCTAAAAAGTGGCTATTTAAAATCCTACGAAAATTACATGGGCCTGGCCCAAAATAAAGGTGTCGCAGCACCATATTAAGCTATGGACGAATTCGTGAAGTATTAATCTTGAATATTTCGTCCAAGCCTTCTTTCTTCATTATGGTGGCCTCAAAGTTCTGAAATCTTCATCCGTGGCCTTCTCTTGGATCATCACATGCTTGCTGCCATCTCCATGCATGGCCATGCTCCAATGCTTGTCCCTCTCATCCATGCTTGGTCCATCATTCCTAAGAGTAAGAAATACATCTGACTTAGGCAACATCATATTCTCATGTATGTGAGGGATAGTTCTAAGCGAAAGTACGATAGTTAAGTTGTTTGTACGAGATCTTGTGATGGGTCCTTGTATGTGTGTAGCTGTAGGTACAACGGTTGTATCAATAGAAGGGATGTCCACATCATGCTCCCCTTCTTGAATTGAAGTCGTCCTCGACGCAATCTCATCTTCCTCACCAAAGTAATGCTTCAAATCTGCAATGTTAAATGTAGGACTAACCGTACCAAAGTCTGCAGGCAACTCAAGTTTATATGCATTATCATTTATTTTCTCTAACACCTTAAATGGACCAGCAGCACGCGGCATTAACTTAGACTTGCGTAAATCAGGAAAACGATCTTTACGCAAATGTAACCAAACAAGATCTCCAACATCAAACACAACATGCTTTCTCCCTTTATCCCCAGCAAGTTTATACTTAGCATTCATGTGTTCAATGTTATCTTTAGTAGTCTTATGCAAGTTTAATATCATTGCAGCGCGTTGTGTAGCATCCAAATTATTTTACACCGAAGAAGGTAAAGGCAATAAATCAATAGGTGCACGAGGAACAAAACCATACACAATCTCAAACGGGCACATCTTTGTGGTAGAATGCAACGAACGATTATAAGCAAATTCTATATGAGGTAAACACTCCTCCCACAATTTTAAGTTCTTCTTTAAAACAGCCCGCAACATAGTAGACAAAGTTCTATTTACTACTTCAGTTTGTCCATCAGTCTGGGGATGACATGTAGTACTAAACAGCAATTTAGTCCCCAACTTAGCCCATAAACATCTCCAAAAGTGACTAAGAAATTTAGTATCACGATCAGAAACAATAATATTTGGCACACCATGCAAACGAACAATTTCACGAAAGAACAAATCAGCAATATGTGCAGCATCATCCGTTTTATGACAAGGGATAAAGTGTGCCATCTTAGAAAATCGATCCACAACAACAAAAATACTATCCCTCCCCTTCTGTGTTCGTGGCAATCCCAAAACAAAGTCCATAGAAATATCCTCCCAAGGAACACTAGGGACAGGAAGAGGCATATATAAACCATGTGGATTAAGGCGAGACTTAGTTTTTTGACAAGTAGTGCAGCGTGCCACAAATCTCTCAACATCTCGATGCATACGTGGCCAAAAGAAGTGTGCAGCAAGAACATCCTCCGTCCTGTTGACACTAAAGTGTCCCATCAATCCTCCTCCATGCGCCTCCTGTAACAACAAAAGACGAACAGAACAATCTAGAATGCATAGTTTGTTAGCGTGGAACACAAATCCATCATTGAAGACGAACTTGTTCCATGTTCTACCATCTCTACAATTCTGCAACACATCTTTAAATTCAGCATCATGCACATATTGTTCCTTAATAGTTTCTAATCCAAATATTTTGAAGTCAAGTTGAGATAACAAAGCATAACGGCGTGACAAAGCATCAGCAATAATATTATCTTTACCCTTTTTGTGTTTGATAACATAAGGAAAAGACTCAATAAATTCAACCCACTTTGCATGACGACGATTCAACTTAGCTTGACTACGAATATTCTTTAAAGATTCATGATCGAAATGTATAACAAATTCTTTAGGCCATAGATAATGTTGCCAAGTTTCTAATGTCCGAACTAACGCATATAATTCTTTATCATAAGTAGAATAGTTCAGACTAGCCCCACTCAATTTCTCACTAAAATATGCAACAGGATTTCCCTCTTGTAATAACACCTCTCCCAAACCAATTCCACTAGCATCACATTCAAGCTCAAAAGTCTTAGTAAAATCAGGAAGTTGGAGTAAGGGAGCATGTGTTAACTTATCTTTCAATATGTCGAAGGCCTGTTATTGTGCATCGCCCCAAACAAAGGGCACATCCTTCTTGGTAAGCTCATTCAGCGGCGCGGCAATTGATCCAAAGTCTTTGACAAAGCGCCTATAAAAACCAACGAGGCCAAGAAAACTCCTCACTTGTGTGACCGTCTTGGGCTGCGGCCAATTCTCAATAGCTTCAATCTTGGCTGGATCCACTTCAATACCCTGTGATGTAACAACATAGCCAAGAAACGCAACTCGATTGGTGCAAAAGGTGCACTTCTCAAGGTTACCAAACAAACTTGCATCACGTAAAGCATTGAAAACAGCACGTAAATGGTCCAAATGATCCTCTAAAGATTTGCTATAAATCAGAATATCATCAAAGTAGACTACCACAAAACGTCCAATGAAAGCACGTAAAACTTCGTTCATTAATCTCATGAAAGTGCTAGGTGCATTAGTTAAACCAAACGGCATTACTAACCACTCATATAAACCAAACTTAGTTTTAAATGCTGTTTTCCATTCATCTCCTAATTTCATACGAATCTGGTGGTAACCACTACGCAAATCAACTTTAGAAACGTGGAATAGGATGACGATATCGAATAGTAATATTATTGATAGCTCTACAATCAGTACACATGCGCGAAGAACCATCTTTCTTAGGTACCAAAATAATAGGAACAACACAGGGGCTAAGGGACTCACGAATATGATCTCTGTCGAGTAGTTCCTGAATTTGGCGTTGTATCTCCTTTGTCTCCTCTGGATTGGTTCTATATGGCGCGCGGTTGGGAAACGTGGCACCAGGAATTAGATCAATTTGGTGCTCAATTCCTCTAATAGGAGGTAGTCCTGGTGGCAGCTCAGTGAGAAAGACGTCCTCATATTCCTACAAAAGGTTAGCAATAGCGGGTGGCAAAGAAGGAGGCATATCCTCAAATGAAAACAAAACCTCTTTGCAGACAATTGCATAACATTGAGTATTGTTTACATCTAGTTCAGCAATATCAATTTTATTTGCAAGCATACATGGACTCTTCAAACGAATTTCAGTAGCATGGGTAGAATCAGATTTAGTGTTCTTTGGTGGTACAAAATCTGCAGCAACAATCGGATTCTCACTTTTATTTTTCTCCTCAGTTTTAGCTCTACTAGCTCTAGCAAGATCATCTTTTAAAATCTGTTCGGGAGTCATAGGTTTTAGACCAATTTTATTTCCATCATGCATAAGAGAATAGTGATTAGTTTTGCCATTATGAACAGATTCTCTATCAAATTGCCATGGTCTACCAAGTAACAAAGAACAAGCTTGCATAGGTACAACATCACAATCAACAAAATCAGAATATGTACCAGTAGTAAAATGCACGCGTACCGTTCTTGTTACCTTGATCTTGCGAGAACTCTCAAACCATTGGATGTAATATGAATGTGAGCGTTGTCTTGTTGGGAGTGCAAGCTTCTCGACCATGTCAACACTAGCCAGATTATTACAACTTCCTCCATCAATGATGATCCGTATAACTCTTTCCTTGACAACACCACCTGTTTGGAACAGGTTGTGGCGTTGATCTAGCTCAGATTTGCTCAATTACACACTCAACACACGCTGTGTAATTAATCTCTTGTATTGATCAGCAGTTTCAGCTCCCATTACCTCTGTCTCTTCATCAGTATCAGAATTGTCTCCATCTCTAGCAGAAATAAGGGCTAATGTATCTTCATCAAAGTCACTCGCTGAATCGTACTGACCATCATCCCGCACCATCATCACACGTTGTGTTGTGCACTGCCTCTCAATATGACCAAAACCCCAGCACTTGCGGCATTGTATATCCTTTGTCTTACCCGTGGAAGCCATAGAAGATGCACTCTGACGGGGAGCATTGGATGACGGTGGAGGAGCAGCTGGAAATCTTGTGGTGGCCTTAGATGTGGTAGGAGCTGGTGGCGAATCACGAGAAGGAGGCGCTGACTGTCGGGATGTCCAAGTGGATGTGCGACCTGCAGAATTATTAGTCCTCCTCCATGGTGTTTGGCGATCCTGCACTTCACGTTCAGCTTTGCAAGCAAGATGAAACAAACGAGTGATAGAATTATAATCCTTATAATCTAATATGTGCTGAATGTCCTTGTTTAATCCACCAAAGAAACGTGCAAGCATTTGTTCAGTAGATTCAACAAGACCACACCGAACCATTCCCGTTTGTAATTCCTGATAATACTCTTCTACAGAATTTTTTCCTTGCTCTAAACGTGTCAGATTCTTTAATAAATCACGTTGATAAGTGGGAGGTACAAAACGAACACGCATAGCAGTTTTTAAAGCAGTCCAAGTACTAGGAATAGTAGTAGGATTTAAACGACAATACTCAGACCACCAGAGGGAAGCAAATTTAGTGAATTCACATGTAGCAGCACTAACATGCATATTTTCAGGATATTTTAAACATGCAAAACGTTGTTCTACTTCCATCTCCCATGTAAGATATGCATCAGGATTATATTTACCCTCAAAAGATGGAATATTCAATTTAAGCTTAGCAACATGCTCATCATCACGTACCGGTGGTCGGGCGTTGCGATGGTAATGTCGGGGACGTCTAGCAGGTACATGTGGAGGTTGTTCAACTTCATCATCAAAATCGTCGTCGTCGTGGTCATAATAGTACCCGTCGTCTGTTCCCAACGTCGCAGCAGCAGCCGTGGCGGAAGTCTGAGGTGCGTCAGCTGCAGCGGTAGCCGCCTGGGGTGCGGCGGCAGCCGAACCAGTAGTCCGACCCGTGATCAGAACGCGCCGTGCGCCATGTGTGGTTGCGGGTGCCGGCAATCTGTTCAAAATCTCCTTGAACCGAGCGTCAAGCTTGGCGTTGAAGGATTTCTCGAGCCCATCGATCTTGTCCACGGCGTTGGAGAGCTTGGTGTCAAACTCCCCTAGGCGTGTATCCACGTCTTCAGCACGACTGACCAAGAGCGCGGAGAAGTGGGCATGTAGTTCTTCGTTCGTCATTGTGGCAGGGTTTCGCGAAGTATCTGTCATGATTAGTCCTTTAAAAAGCACAGGTATATACTACGAAAATAGGATGGAAGGCACGCGTAATCCGTCAAGCAATATATGAAGCTCTTACAAGTTCTTACCAAACAGCAGGAAAAGGCGATGTGTAACCGCGAGGATCAGTGGGTCCAGAGATTGAACCGAGCGATTACCGGGAGTCGAGACACCGCACGTGGAGAATATCTGTGGAGCTCTGGGAAGGCTTAGCAAAGGGGGTTAGCAATTATCAAAACAGCAATGCAAAAGTTGAAAGAATGCTCAACGACGGTACTGTGCTGGTCCTAGGCTAGACCGTACTAGAGACGCGAGCCTAGATCACCAACGATGTCACGACGCGGCACAACAAACACTGTATGATGATATGGTACCCTGAAAAGCGAACCGAGAGATGGAAAATCACTATGATGGCGAGTGTCTAAAACTGATCTACGGGGTCTAAAAATAGGATAGCCCCAAAAAAAAATCGAATTTTTTTATTTTGCTCCGGAAAGCGCGCAGGCGCCAAAAAAATATCGCTATAACGGCCGATAAAGAAAAGTGATCCCCGGGATCGAAAACTAGTATAGCCAGAAATTTTTTTCGGAGGCGGTTTCAGACTTTTTTTTGCTCTCCTTCTGGACTTACGACCGAACTCTTAACTCGACACGGACTTTAGCTGAACACGGAAACAACAAAGAAGGAAAGTAAAAAGAAATAACTAGGAAACAATAACTCTACTCGGACTCGTACCACAGCAGGAAAACTGATCGGATCTGTGTCGTGGTAGGAAGGCGGTGGCGGAGTATTAGGGTTTATGGTGGTAGGGTATATGGCGGCGGAATATGGTGGCGGAATATGGTGACGGTGATCGGCGAGTGTGGCGGTGACTACTATGATCAGAACTCGAAACTCTAAGGGACGAGACACTAAGACCAGCAACTCGACGCGACGATGTAGACACAAATTCAACAATGCAAAAACTAAAAAGATAATGCGAGGCGTAGATTGGTTATGGGATGGATCTAAACTCTAAGCATGTTTTGGCTTTTTCGTGGGTTATAGGTAAAAACAGATCTAATCTACGAAAACAGTAAAATCTCACCGAGCAACCTGAAATCTGATACCACTTGATAGGGCAAAGGTGTCCGATCTTTCGATGAGATGAAGATAATCGATTTGGTGGAGTTCGGGCTTGACGATCCGACTACACGTGCGAAACCGCCAATGCAATCGCTAGGCCAATCTCCTGGAGGTTACCGATCCTGCGGGAACACGATCAGCCTGACCAACGAGGGTCTTAATTCCTACCTGAAATCGAGAACAAGTAAGAACCAATATTGCAATCAAGATATTGCGGATTAAGAGGAAAGCTTTATTGAAGAGGTGGGATCCTGAATAGGTGCAAAGTACAAGAGGCCTCTACGACGCTCGAGCCTTGGCGAAGTTGCTATGATGGCTAACTTAATGTCTAAACAAAATCCGAGTCTAGGGTGACGGCTATGGGGAGTATTTAAGGGCGAAAAGGTGGGGTTTCGGCCAGCCATGGAAGTGGTGGCCGAATCCAACCCTAGAAGTCTTTTTCCCCTCAAATACGGACTCTAAAAAGTGGCTATTTAAAATCCTGCGAAAATTACATGGGCCTGGCCCAAAATAAAGGTGTCGCAGCACCATATTAAGCTATGGACGAATTCGTAAAGTATTAATCTTGAATATTTCGTCCAAGCGTTCTTTCTTCATTATGGTGGCCTCAAAGTTCTGAAATCTTCATCCGTGGCCTTCTCTTGGATCATCACATGCTTGCTGCCATCTCCATGCATGGCCATGCTCCAATGCTTGTCCCTCTCATCCATGCTTGGTCCATCATTCCTAAGAGTAAGAAATACATCTGACTTAGGCAGCATCATATTCTCATGTATGTGAGGGATAGTTTCAAGAAACGAAAGTACCTGATAGTTAAGTTGTTTGGCACGGGATCTTGTGATGGGTCCTTGTATGTGTGTAGCTGTAGGTACAACGGTTGTATCAATAGAAGGGATATCCACATCAAGAATTCATCACCTCCCACATCTGATATTTCGACTAGGTCAGAGCAGGGTACCGGACAATAACAAATTGAGCTTGGAGCACACCAAACGCTCGCTGTACGTCCTTTCTGAAAGCTTCTTGCTCCTTGGAAAAGTTGAAATTCTTGCCCACAACAGGGTTTAGGATAGTCTTCACAAATGTTGACCATCTTGGATAGATGTTATCTGCCAGGTAGTATCCCTTGTTATGGTGGTGCCCACTGATCACATAATTCATTTGGAGAGCATGACCTTCAACAAGCTTGGCAAAAACATTCGAGCACCACAAGTCGTCGATGTCATTATAAAATCCTGCCATATCGAAGAAGGCATGTCAAATTGTGGGTGAGTGGCCACAATTATTGCTCTAGCTGGTAGTTGCATGTGTAGTACATTTTTTGGCCCGTGGCTCGCGAGAAAAGCCCGGCATAGGCCCAGGCCCATGCCGATCCATGAAGGAGCGGGGTCGTGCGTGTGTCGCGGTCTTAGGCACGCGAGCCTGCCCGGGCACAGCCCGTCAAGCTTGCACCACGGCGAAGAACTCAGAAAGATAACATCAGTCCATCAAGAGTCAAAACCGGCACCTCGTTGATTCCCACCATCCGCTCTAGTGATAAAGCATTGAAATATTAGTGTTATGAAAAACGGTCCTAGTTAAGAGCTTCTTTTAACAGGCCTCTAGAAAATAATGACAGCCCACGCGCCTAACGTGCCGCAGGCCAGCTCGTTTGGTGCTGGTGCCGTACCCAGGCCTGAGAGGCAGACCCCTGTCGACACGGCCCGGCCCGCAAGCTACACGGGGTGGCATGCCGTGCCAGGCTAGGCTTGCGACGGCAATGCCGGGCCGGTGCCGTGTCTCGGCCGGCCCGTTGGCCAGGTTTAGTGAGTGGCTGACGGACTGATCACAATAGGAGGCCGCGGAGTGTGCGATCCAGTCCCTGCCAAGAATAATTGATACAGTATCAATTATCATCCACTCCACTGGTGACGTCTGGAGCAGTCGGCATGGTCTCTGAAAGCACCAGCCTGGCTTTGCAGCGCAAGAAGGTATGCGTGATCGGCGCCGGCATGGCCGGGCTGGCAGCAGCACGCGAGCTGCGTCGCGAGGGCCACGCCGTGACGGTGCTTGAGCAGAGCGGCGACGTGGGCGGGCAGTGGCTGTACGACCCGAGGAGCGACGCCGCCGACCCGCTCGGCGCCGAGGAGCCCGTGACGGTGCACAGCAGCATATACGCGTCCCTCCGGGTCATCAGCGCCAGGGAGAACATGGGCTTCACCGACTTCGTCTTCGCGCCCAAGGACGGCCGCGACCAGCGTCGCTACCCTGGCCACCGCGAGGTGTACCTCTACCTCAAGGACTTCTGCGACGCCTTCGGGCTCATGGAGTCCGTCATGCTCAACACTCGCGTCCTTCGTGTCGCCATGGCGATGGCGCCGCCGAGTCCGGCTTGTCGTCAATGGGCAGTGAGGTCCGTACGCCTCGGGAAGTGCGATGACGAGGAGGCGGCCACGGACGAGGAGGAGTTGTTCGACGCGGTCGTGGTGGCGAACGGCCACTACTCGCAGCCGAGAGTGCCGAGCATCGAAGGCATGGATGCGTGGACCGGAAGGCAGATGCACAGCCACTCGTACAGGACGCCGGAGCCGTTCCGGGGCGAGGTGGTGGTGTTGGTCGGGTGCGGGGAGAGCGGCAAGGACATCGCGATGGAGCTGCGAGGGGTCGCCAAGGAGGTGCACCTCGTCGCCAAGTCCATGGAGGAGGTGACCCCGGGGCTCGCCAAGGTGCTCGCCAAGCACGGCACCAACCTGCGCATACAGCTGCGTCTGGACCGTCTGTGCGAGGACGGGCGGGCGGTGTTCGGCGACGGCTCCGGCGTCCTCGCCGACGCCGTCATCTACTGCACTGGGTACGATTACTCGTTCCCGTTCCTGGACACGGCGGGAGCGGTCACCGTCGACGATAATCGCGTGGGTCCGCTGTTCGAGCACGTGTTCCCGCCGTCTCTGGCGCCGTCGCTCGCCTTCATCGGTATACCCATCAAGGTATGTGAAACCGTATACAGGGCTGACGACTCAATACAGAGAAGAAGGTACGTACAAAAAGGAACAGAGCTGAAGAATTTTGAACGCAATTCCTGTATTTCGCGTCAGTACCATTCGTGAAAGTGAAATAACAGAATCTCTATTGCGTCAAAAACCACTCGTGAAAGTGAAGTAACAGAATCTCTATTGCGTAAAACAAAAATTGAACGCAATTTTTCTAGCGGAGCTTGGAGCTTGCCCTGGATCTCATGATGACACCTTGTTGATCTTTCCGACGCCTATAACAAATCAACGCTCTGCCTTTCTTTTTTCCAGGTATTTACTCCTTGGTTCTTCGAGGCGCAATCGAAATGGGTGGCGCAGGTGCTGTCCGGCAAGAGGACCCTGCCGTCGGAGGAGGAGATGCTGCGGTCCGTGGAGGAGTGGTACCGCTCAAGGGAGATCACCGGCACGCCCAAGAAGTACACCCACGACGTGAGCGATCTGGATATAACGGTACTGCTCCATTGATCCGTTCGTTGATGAACCCGCGCGGGTACGTATTTCGGAGATTTGAGTCGGCGTTATATATGTTTGTTTCATGAACTATAATTTGCAGTACATGGACGAGTTCGGGCACAAGTACTGCGACTTCCCTCGCGTGGAGAGATGGAACTTCGAGCTGTTGGTGGCGTCGTACATCGACATGGTTGAGAACCTCGAGACGTTCCGCGACGATTACCAAGACAACGACGCCATTCGCAAGGGTGCTGAGGAGTGGCACTTGGCCGCACACATCAAGGGCCATGCCGCACACTGATCTTCATATGTCACCGGTATTCCCTGTCACCACGTCTTTGATGCAAACCTGTCGGCCCGAGTCTCCTATGGTACAAATAAACACTATTACAACCTTCGTGATTGTGATTGCTGAAGAACCTGAAAACTCCCTTTCGTCGGGATCCTTGATTTGTCATAAAATGTTTGGTTGATTCGCTAGCTTGCTTGTCACCATTACGATGTGTATAGTTCATACTCTTTCTTGATGTATCATTCATGAAATTAAGCTATTGTAAATAACTAGCATGGTGGCCCTCGCAAATGCGAGGGCATCATCTTCATTTTTTTTGTATGCATCCTATGATAGAAGATTGTTATGGTCCTATAGTCATTTGTTGTATATGTGTATAATTTCTTGTACATGGGATACCTGATTAATAGGTAGATAATTAAATAAATAGTTCTTATTCTATGTAACATATGAGCCATCACTTATATATCAAGTACATAATTATATAATCTAACTCCCCTATTCTAGTATTACCCAACTAATAGTTAGAAAATTCAATAAGTATTTTTTTATTATATATGACATGTGACCATTGGAAAATATATCGTCTATATAGTTATGGACCATGACTCTGTTATTCTATTATGTAGTTGTTGTTCTAAAAGTTATATTTTTAGCTTTTTTCCCATGTCTTGATCTATTATACATAATTTGATGAATAATAAGAAAAGTATGTTGTTCCCAAGAATAATGGATTGCAGACTGTTTTAGAAAATAATTTTTTAAACATGTCTTAATGGTTGCGTCAGTCTACTCTACTTTGATGCATTAATGTATTCATCTAGAGGAGAAAATATTTTTTTTGGCTCAAAATTAACTTATGATTGGTCGGTTTTACAAGTATGATCATAAAAATCTGGAAAAAGAATTACCAGCAAAAGAATCTGATTTTTTATTTTTTTTAATAATTTGCTAACATAGGGGGAAACCATGTAATAATTGTCCTACAGTGAAAAATGAATTTACATGGATGCCATAGTTGTACCAACAGTTATCTGCGTTGACTGAGGTTGATATTATAATTCTGTTTGTACAAATACAAATCTAAAAAATAATTTGTTTTAGTAATTTTTTGGGATAGTTGTAGTAATTTGCTAACCTAGCGAAAAATCATGTAGTTTTCTTTAAAAAATGAATCTTACTTGGATCATAGTGTCTTGTCGACGGTTTTCTGTATTTCTTGGACCACGGAGAATTTGCAAATTCGGTACTTTTTAGCTCATCATCTCTTTTTCTATCGTCCTAGTGTAAATTTTCCTCCAACAATATGTCTTAAACCGTCAAGAAAAAATATAGCTCTTGTGCTTGCTAATCATTCTAAGAAATTTCCTACTCTAAACCTCATAGAACTCTGATGGTAGTTTGAACATCTCCACATGCATGGTCATAATTAAACAATTGTTTTTTCTGTGACTGTACATGTACATGCATTAGTATTGCAGCGATCAGCAATGTGTCCTGAGATTGTGGACGTCTTGTTTTTGCATGCAACACGTGATGGTCGATAGACCAGTCCCGTACAGTACACAACGGTGAATATGACTATATAATGACCAACCTGGATTTTCTTTTCAACGTCCATGCTTGAAACGGACTCTACCTGGGTTCACATATCATGAAAAATATATAGTAATTTCTTCGATTCATATTAGTTGACTTAAATTTTGTCTAAATTTAATGAATCTAGACACTATTTAGTATATAAGTTCATTCAATTTTTTGATAAATCCAAGTCAACTAATATGTGTAGAAGAGAGTATATCATTTTCAAGTAAAACGTGGCGCTTAACTGCATATAAATTGGAAATCTAGAATCCTTTTATATGACCGGTACACATATGATATACGTCATCATCAATAGGCCTAGATGCAAAAGCATGTAAACCTTGCGTGGGGGGTGTCTTTTATTTGACCGGTAAAGATATGTTGTATGTTGTCAACATATATTGTGTCAAATAGGTTACGTAATTAATAATCTTATGTTAAATCCTAACCTTTAGCTTTAGATCGAACCATCGTGCTAATTTAGATGATGTGGATCAACGTAGTGTTAATTTAGATGGCTGCAGGAACCAACATGGTGGTCATGGACCCCAGCGGATCCACGGCGGTACTGCTGAAGATTGTCTCCGTCTTCTCCTGTAACATCAACATGCATGAGCATGACCAATTAGCTGGTGTTAGACATGGAGATCTCATCGAAAAATTTGATTTATGATGTCCGACTCAGCAGATTATCCTGGACACGGACGCCGACGGTTCCATAAGGTGCGTGCGCTCCTGCATGACAAGGTACGGCATAGACGCTTCCGATCGACCATCTGGTGCGTATGTGTCTTTGATCTGCTGAGTCCTAACGCTGCCCCGACTGTGAGAGGGCGCCGCCAAACAACCTAGTCCCGTAGAACAACATGAGATCGAGAAATTCGCCATGTTCATGAAAGTTCCCAGCCGCTTCGCCACAATACCAAGGTATATAATCTTGATACTGTGATATGGAGAAGAAAAGATTTGCATAATCAGATCTGGGCACGATGGTTTTTTTTCTTTTACATGATATAAGATAGCGATCCTTGATTCTATACGTGGAAATCCGGCCGGCCGGCCCACCAGATTTATCCTACCTGTAAGAGTCCAAAGGGACTCGTGACATATATGTTTGTCCGGTAAAAACCTCAACAATAAAGTACCGTAATCGTTTTGTTTTAAAAAAAAAGTAATCGTAATCGTTTGATAAATCCTAACCGTAAATTACAGATCTAACAGTTAAAGTGATTCTGATGATGTGGATCAACGTGGTGCCTCGAAACACATCCTTATATTGCTTTTAGTATATAATAGATTATCCACCACGATGATCGGATAAGCAATAGAAGGAAATCTGAAGTGCATACGGTTGCATTGTTTTGCAGGGGCAACAATCCTCAATATCTGTAGCCACCATTCTCCATGTTACCCGCAAAAAAAAGATTACCACGAATTAGAAAATCACTGTAGTTGAGTATAGTGGATTTTTTATGTTCACACGTGAATGCCTTCTTCCATACTATTGTACTCTTCCCCTCTTGAGGTTTTTACTCTTACACTTACAAATTTATAGTCAAGTGTCAACAACACTCTCTGCTGATGTCTTATCTACAGCAACTTTAAAATAATACAACATGTCAAAATTTTCATTTTATTTGCCTTGAATCAGGTCCGAAGCCATTTTGTTAACATATAAAACACTACGATAAAAATTACCACATTAAGTTTGTCTTCAAACTTCATCTCAATTCAACAGGTTCAACTGCTTGATCCTTTCTCACGCAATCAAATACGATAGCGGTAATCCTCCTAGTTAAAGCAACTCTTATTTTCTCGCTTAAAGAATTATTATGACGGTTCTGTTTCTGGGTATTCACCTTCATCTGCATTGGATAATGACTTAAGAAATTATAATACATCTAAAATGATAAAATATGGAAACAAATTAGAGAATAGGATACCATAACTAAAATGGGTGTTCACCCCCATGGAAGATGTATGTAGTCTCCATTTACACATATTAGTTTTGCTATAATGCACCTTAAGTATTTTTTGGTCACTCTTTTCTATGATATAAACACAACTTTTATTGCACTCTCAAAGACATTCCCATAATCAATTGTAGTTGTCCTTGTCAAAGTGTATGATTGGTATGCCCTCAGCTTCATCATTATATTTGTAACCCTTTTTCTCATCTCATGTGAGGCTCAAAGTTTGAATCAACCAAATTCCATACTTTTCATCTTACCGGGATCACCAGCCATATATGGATATGCTTTCTCATCATAGTTATCTCCAAAATTATCCTCTGCACCTCATTTTATGTCTTTATGCTTGCTCGTTGATGCATCATATACTTAAAGAGAAGCTTCTTGATTATACTAGGTTGATCAAGGAGAAGCATCTCGTTTGCGCTTAGTTGACTTGTTTGTGTACATGATGGTATAGAATCATTGGCAACACTTCCTTCACCATTTTTTTGTTAACAATGTGGACCGACATCAGTACAGTATGCCCACGTTTCTACCCCACATCAGGAAAAATTCTCGCAAGTTCTAACATCAAATCGTCATAATTGCTACCTGGGCATAGATTCCTCATTTTAGCTACATGGAACTTGCCAAATTCCATGTACAAGTGATTGAAATTTAGTCATGCCGCTTCTAATGTCAAACAATAATCAAAACCAGTGCTAACCATAAATCTACTATGATGAGAGGTTTCTGTTTGACACCCTGAATCTTCAATAGGAATCTAGATGCAAGAGACGCACCATGGTTATCAACATATTTCCTCATGATTATTACATGATTTTAATCTCTAACTAATCAAATCTGAGAAGGGATTTCAATTCTTACCGTTTAGGGATGATGAGCGACGGAGTCACCAGGCCCCAGAGCTATAGAGCTTTGATGTACACATCCTCTCCCCTGCGTTGATCCCTTCTACAATCTCCAAATGTGTAGGATCTATCTTCGCGTCTAGATTTTATTCTCTTCACATCAACTGTGTTAGGTATGTCGATAACAGTCCGTGCTCACAAACTTCACTTCTAGCCATTAGAGCATGATGGGGCAAGGGACTACGAGCAAAAGGGAGGACATGAGAGAGGCGAGGCATGCGCGGTGGAGAACAATTGGCTAAGGGAAGGGCTAGATAGGTGCATATTGGTGGGTGATGAAACAATAGCAGTGGGAGGGGGGTGTTGTGGGTAGTCGCGACATTAGACGTTGGGAGTGGCTTACGAAGGGCAGAGTGGTGCATAAAATAGGACATTAGGAACATAATTGACACACTATGCACCCAAGTTCGACCCCTCGCGGTGGAGCTAAAGATCTAATCCTGCTTGTTTGTATGGTAGTAGATCGATTATGAAGTCTCCCCGTCTTAGCGCAGTGCTAAGGTGACGAGTCGATTACTAGGTTTTTGTTATGCGATTGTTGGATACCATCAAGGTTGAGCCTGGCTAGCTTTATATACATAGACTTCTAGGGATTACAGATCTGATCTATTCCGGTTTAACAATAGAGTTCCTATGCAAGATAGTTTACTACTTGTCTTGCACGTCAAGCCGTAGCCACTGCCTTGCTCGGCCCGCCACAGACCACATCATGTAGGTTTTGGCCGTGTTTGTTTCCATAGTAGGATTACCTAGTAGGTATACCCACATTATTAACCCAAGCGAGTGCATGACTACTTTTTGTCTTCCTAGTTTCAAGATCTTTGTTTGCTCCTACACCTGAAATAAACAAAGAAAAAGACAAGCTAGAATATTGATGCTCGTATTTCATAATGCACCCCATTTCTGCATAGGCTAAAGTTTCTTAGATGAAATGTCATCACTCTTATGACTTCTCATAATAACTCGACATTTCTAATAAACCATCCCTCCATCAAAATCTCTAGAGCTGGTGCAAACTGACAGTCAACTAGCAACCCAATTGAGTGATAGATTTATGATAAGATGTGACTGGTCACTTGTCTTTCAATGGACTAATCCACTTGGAGAACTACTAAGTGTGAACTCTATAGGGTTTAAAACCAATTGATATTTCATCAGCACGGGAACCGAGAAGTGATATCCACAAGAATAGGGGATCGCTGAAATCTTCAATGAAAAATATTACCCAAATTTATAGTTTGACACAGGAGGAGCAAAAGAATACCAATAATACTTTAGCAATTGATACGTCAGTATCAACCACACTTGTGTATCAATATTCTCAAGAAATAAGTGGTGATTGCAGAAGTTGAAACAAAATAGTAAAAAATAACAGCAGATTTCTAGTTTTTTTCTAGAAGTAGTGAACTTGTAACTTTCAGTGGCTAAAAGAGTAGGTATGAGGAGATAGCGGGGTATTTCACGAATAAGATTAATCATATAATATAATACAAATAACATGGTGTGCTGGGGTTCGGGGCAGAAAATCAATAATTTACTACGCGGGAACCCCGAATGCCCAAGATCTATCTACGAGTAATGCAGTAACGGCCGAGAGGTTTCGAATACATACCATTGTAGTAGTCCGAAAGCGGTTAACGTTCCGAGGGAAATGTGGTTGTAATAGTTGTGCTCGTAGCCGACCTTAAGGTCGCGAAGCTCCTCACAGGTCACCCCTTGCTCCATCATCATGCAACAATCCGGCTCACGACATCCAAAGTGCCCCAAGTGTTGCACCTCGTGGCACATACACATACGGTGTATGAAGAGAACCTCTGTCTTCCCGATCATGCTGGGAGTACACTGCGGAAGTAGATCTCCGGCTATGGAATCCTTGCAGCGCAACCGCGTGCTGCAGATGCGTTGTCTCTTGCGCGAACAGCCCTAGGTCGTGCCAACGCGTGGAGACAACTAGAGAGAGATTGGAGAGGAGGAGGATGAGAGCTCCCAACTCGTGGGATCTGTCGTATTGGTGTGTCCTCCAAAGGAGAGAGGGGGCCTCTTTATATAGGGGGGAGGGCGCAACCTTGCCTCTCCCCCAAGCCAACCAGGCGGCGGCCCAAGGGGGGAGGAGGCGGCGGCCAAGGGGGGAAGACCTAGGGCACCCCAAACCCTAACCATAGCCATCATACAGGGAGGGGCAATCCTAGGCGCCAAACCGTAGGCCCCAAGGCCCTTCTCCCTTCCGGTTTCCCTCATGGGCCCTTTTTCCCTAGGGAAGTTGGCCCATTAGTGGAATACCCCTTTCAAATTAGATTTTAATATTATATTTAATATTAATTACATTAATTAAGATGTAAATACATATTACCAAATCCGATTCGACCTGAAACACCTTTCGGTTCCCTTTCTATATCCTCTGAACAACCTCGGAATCTCCCGGAACAATTCTGGTCCTCCCACCAGAACTTTTCTGGTTTCCTTTCTTTCTCCGAACAACTTCGTATCTCTCTCCATGGAACAATTCCGTCTTTCTCTTTCTCATCTATGATTCTAACTTACAGATGATATCAAGCTCGTCGCACCCTTAAGTGGATCCCCTCACGGCTCGAGAATGATACAGACATGACTAAGACTCCTCTTGTGTCAATGATCAACATCGGGACCGTGATGTCCATAATGACCACATGTCCATTCCAGATTGACGATGTCATTTGAACCGTAAATGTCGAGTCCACTTCCCTTTGTTTCTTCGATACTACTTGTCCGAGATCCGATCGTTAGGTATCTCCATACCTTGTTCAATCTCGTTACCGACAAGTATTGTTTACTTGTTATCGCGATATTACATCCCCATGACCTAGTCACATGTTGCAACATTTATGGATGTAATCTCACCAAGTCGGCCTAATTGTATCTTACCCGTCACTGGGTGAACAAATCCTTCTTTTGACATGATCTCTTCAACATGTTCCTCCGGATACCCAACGACACCGTTATAATCACCATTTCACTGAGTGACGTTAAGTGCCATCAAACTAACCTCGGGAGACAGTGATTTGATATGGTCTCATGGTCTAGGGAAAAGGAGACTTTGTTTCTGACTATTGCAACGATGAACTTTGTGACTTGATCGTGACGCAATCTTTGAGGAATGTCCATCACATCATTCACCAATGATATGACCTCATTGTCAACCAGCGCTATAACTTCATGATCAGGAAACCTTGATCATCATGTTGCCCAACAAACTAGTAATATAGGCTACTAGGGACTTATGTTTCATACCATACCTGTATCAATGTTTCCACTTGATACAGTTATAGCACACCATGAAACTATTACGAACTTATTGGGATATGACAATAATAACCCTTTTATTATTTTCCTCTAGGACTTATTCCCTTCATGGTGTTCATCTCTAATTTTGGTGTGTGTAGGTGTGCTTTCTAAGTATAGTTATGTGTACTAACCAAGAGAATTTGCACAACATCTATTTTCCTACCTGCCCATTTCACTAGTAAACTTGAAGGTACTTAAGGTCTACCCTTTTAAATAGCCCGGAGAAATGAATTAACACTCCATGAACACACATAATCCTCAAACTATCACATGTCCCTCTTCTCCCCCCCTAATTGTCGCTTTAGGATTCACATGATCTACATAACAATAGGTAATACACTTGCAGATAAATACCAAACTCGTATATATGATGGGGAAATAAAAGTCCAGTACTGAAATCATGTCACTCGGGACATAATAACAAGGATTAAACATAGCAAAAGTTCATCAACACTCATACATGAACATCCTCAAGATAAACACCTAAAATATTGAAATATATGTATGATTACATGATCAATCTTATCCAATCACCGTCCACCTCACATGCCTAGGGAGAACTACTCACTCATGGTGATGAAGAGTGAGCATATGGTTGATGGAGATGATGTTGGTGATGATGGTGGTGAAGATGGCGTCAAAATCTTCCTCTCCGGTGTGGAGAGCAGGATCAATCTGACCCCAAAAACGAAGACCGTGATGGTGACATTGCTCTGTTTCGCGAAAACCTCCATGGTTATGGACAGGTAGTTTTTTAGGTATATAAAGGGGTACACGAAAGGGGAGAGGAGGTGACGCTCGAGGGCCAAACGGTCTAAGTTGGCGCAAGCCCCACCAGTGGTCGCGCCACATGGGCTCATTTGGGCCTCGTGGCCTCTCTTTTGAGTTTCCAAGTCCCAGGGTACTTGTTCTGATGAAAAAAATGACATGGTAGTTTTCTCCGATTTAATTTCCCGCGAAAAAATACATAAAGAAGACTTCTCTAAAAAACAATGTCAGATTCAACGGTTTTATCCCAGTCCGATGAGATTCTGGAGCAAACCACCGAGCAAAGTAGTTGGAAAAGTAGATACATTTAGAATATATCAAGACGGCCCAACAACTTTTACCCTCCTAGTAAATTAAATCCTACAATATAATTAGAGATTTACCCTATCTTTATAAGGAGAGGAGGTCCATGTAAAACTTATTAAGCTCGTGCACTGCCTCTCTTTCTTCTCCCTTTAGCCGCTGCCATTCTTCAATCTCATGACCATGCCTCCCAAGGGAAAATGCACGACCAAAAAATCCAAAGAAACTGCACCCAATACATGCAATTGGGGTTTATCTTCCATTGGCGACGATATCATCAAGTATTTCATCAAATATTGGTTGATCCTGAAGAATGAGGGTGATTGGTGTGCTCTGGGACAGAAACCACTCTGCAAACCGACGACGGCTAGTAGGTCTTCTTCACTGTTTGGCTTTGAGCGTGGATTCACCCCTCCGGGTAGTAAGTTCTTGCGTGAGATCCTCCACTTCTATCATCTTCTACCTTAGGACGTGACCCCAACTCCATCACCCACGTCACTATGTACACGAGCCTGTGCGAGGGCTTGTCCCTCATCGAGTCATCGATCATGCTACGATGCTCTCCTGCAATGTCTTCCTGGAGGAGGGCGAGGATATCGATTCTACAACTCCATCTATGGAATCCTCCAATTCATCAAACGAGGAGTATGAGGCTCCAGCACCTACAAGTTGTACACTGACAAGAGGGAAACCTGGAAGGTCGGGGACCTCATGAACAACAAAGGACAACACCTCCGAGCCGTAGAAGAAACATCATCATCTTTAAAAGCCCATATTGAATATATTGTGGATGATAACGAGTCATCCAAGAACTCCATGAATGACGGTACCTCCTATTTTCGCGAAGTTGTTGCTGTTCACCCAGATCTCGTCATCAGAGCATTGATCGAGGTGTCTTGTGACTCTTGTGATCATGAGCTTCCTCCTGTGGTCGAGGGATAAGTTCTTGTTAACACAATTCATTTTCTTGAATTCTTCATAAGTATTATCCCCGGCTTGTTAACAGAAACATTAAGGTTTTGCTTCAGGACTATGGCCGACCATGTGTGTTCCTCTCCCGACGCCATTCTTGCTGCCAAGTTCCCTGCCGCCAAAGCCACTGAATCTGAGGTGATTCCTTCAGGCTCTGTCCCTACTCCAGTCTCCAGGTACAGAACCCACCAAGGACATCTCTACAGTACCCATAATCGTTCACATTTGGTATCCACCCGTGAGCTACAGTACCCATAACCGTTCGCATTTCAGAGCAAGTACAACAATGCTTAGTCAGCTGGCTATAACAGTTTTCAATGCATGAAAATCCTATGTGGAAGGGAGAGAATAGATGAGAGAGAGGGGAGCCGGCTCTTGCTGTGTCGCCGGCTACAGCACAGGGTTTGAGGCAAAAGAGCACTGCATGTAGTCTTAACCCAATAGCATGCATACTTAGAATAATTAAATTCTAATTAAAGCCTATTAATAGCCAGACTAATAGCCAGCCTATTGTACTAGTAGGCTTTTATGATGACTTTAGATGACATGTCATGTCTATATAGCCAACAATGAGCTCTTCTATTAAACTTGCTCTCACAAGGTGCTCACGGTCTTTGAGATGAGCATAGATGTCAGAGGCTTTTCGTTCGTGATCTCCACTTTCTACGGGAAGGAGAAAATCTGAAACAGAAGCAGAGAGCCTTTCAAAAAAGAAAGTCCAATTGTACTGTACTTCACTAGCAGGAATGATCTTACATTGTACATGGAAGTTGACACGCTAGATCGATCAAGTGCCATATATGTCACCGGTAGAACACCACCGGCGGCAGCCTAAACCCAGAGTCCCGCAGGAAGGGGATCTCCTGTGGCCGGTTCTCGAGGTCCCGGTAGAACTCGTACTCGTCCTCGTAGTCGTGCAGGTCCAGCTCGCCCTTCTGCAGCGTGTGGTAGTGGTGCCGCGCCGCCGCGTCCTTGCCGAACCCGAACACGGACACCCGGTCGCACACGCCGGCGGCCGCCACCACCGCCTGCATCCCCGACGAGTAGTGGAACATGCCCTCCTCGTGCCGTCGCCCCCACTCCTCCGCCGGCCGCCCCGTCTCCCGCGCGAACCGCCGCAGCGAGTAGTACTTGACGATCCGCGCGCACAGCGCGTCCAGACGCGGGTCCGTCACGATCACCGGCGCCGGCGCCTCGGTGCCGGAAGACGAGACGGAGGAGGCGTTGCACGCCGCGTGCTCCACGAAGTGCGCGCCGCTGCACATGTACGTCAGGATGGGCACGGCGTCCCCGTAGGCGCGGCAGTAGCAGTCGGCCCTGCCGGCGGCGCACCACCGGCTCAGCACGTTGCTGTTGACGAACGCCAGCCCCGTCTTCACGCCCACGTGGCGAGCGTACCGCGCGTCGCCCGCCGGCGCGTTGTTGATCCGGACCACGAGCTCGTGGCCGTCGATGAGGTCGCCGTGCTCCGACGCCAGCAGGATGCCGCTGTTGCCGACCACGGCGCACGACGCGTACTTCTTCGGGCCGCCGACGTCGTCGTCAAGGATGCCTCCGTGCCGGTCGATGGGGCGCTTGATAAGGTCCACGAGCTCGGACATGACGCCAGGGTCGAACCGTTGCCGTCCGAGCCAGTCGCGCAGCCCGCGGAGCGCGACGTCGCGGTGCACCATCGGAGCTCTCGACAGGTGGTTACCCTCGAGCAGCTTCTCTGCGGCCTGGATCACGGACGCCGCCGCCGGGTCGACGGCCGCGAGCTCCATGATCGCCGCGTCGTTGTCTGCATTGCCAGGCGCGGCGGCGACGAGGGGAGACTGGCTGCCGAGAGCGGAGTGGCGCAGGGAGCACCGGATGGAGATGACCATGAAGACGGCGACGAACAGGGTGATGCTGCATGCCGTGTGGCTGCCATGCCTCTTCATCTTGGTATCTTCCTTCCCAAAGTATCTGGCTAGCTAAGCTCTCATGCATGCACGCGTGCCCGAGGCTGACCGTCGCTAAGCTTCCAAACGGGTCTATAATATGTCGTGCGTCAGGGGAGTATATACGGTTCCATTTCATACGGCTGGGAAAGTAATGGATTTGTTTCGGCAAGGATCCGGTGAACTCATCAGTCGAGGAAGAAGACGACATCGTGTCAAACCCGGAGATACGCGCGCTCAATCAGGTCCACATTCTCTGCTGGTCCACTGCATAAATTACCATTTCCATGGCAACCATCGTACAGAAATGGATCTCTTAGCGGATTACTTTATGGACATTATTTTCCTGGATGCAAGTTGAGAATGGACAGGTTCATGTGGGGGAGCAGACGATATGCGACCGGTTGCCGAAGGTTCCAAGAGCTGCCTACCCCAGGAGGCTGTGTTCCTAGCTAAGCTTGGTGGTGATCGAGCAACTTGCGTGGGGAGGTCGGCGTCATGTTCCTAGCACGCTCGCATGGAATATTGAGATGGTGTGCGGCTTCATCGTCCCCGGCACGTCGATCTGGTGGAAAGATACCGGCCAGTGCTAGTCTAAGATGGCAGGCTGATCGATATTCAGTTATCCAAACATAATTTTATAGACCCATTTTGTGAAAGCTACAGTTAAGAGAGATGGGTCGATGGATTCTTTGGAGCGTGACCGTATATACTTACACCGACGGTGGTAGATAGGATTTCATCACTCAAGTTAGGAGTTCTTCCAATTGTCCACTTTTTGTCTCGTGGCCTAACTACTGGAACTCGGCCAGAAACATACTCCCGCGTTGTGGCCTCAATCCTCACGATAATAGGTGACCTCGCTGCGTCTAAGGTGTCGATTGTTATCCTAGCAAAGTCCCACTTCTAATTCATTTTCTAAAATCTAGTATAAATTTTGCTGCACCTCCGTCGTGTCGCCGCCTCCTCGCCGTGCTATCGCCTCTCCCCCTTTGGGAGTAACCTCTACATCATCATCTACAATAGATCCTTATCATCTCCACTGCAATTTCTTAACAAACATGATGTTCGATGCAATACTATTCTCACGTGATCTATTGTGTCTAGTTTTGAGTAGTAAATTGTTCATGAAAATGGTGAAATAGCTGTTTATTGGTTGCACACAAGTATGTTATTTTTTGGAAATGGGCGCTTGTATTAACATAAAAATGTTTAATGTTTACACTCGGCCTCTGCATAACTAAGATGCACACAGCTACATGAACGATAGAACAAGGGAATAAAAGGAAGAAGGGCATTACAAAAATGCACCATCAAAATAATTATCTTCAATCTAAAGTAGATCAATCCTCAAATCACGTGGCCATCCATGTCGGGAGAAAATATCTCTCGCCGTGTCCTCCAGTCACGTACATCCCACCATAAATAAGTCACAAAACTCCATGCGTTGGAGAATAGTCCATAATCGGAGGATAGCCGTAGCTCGATAAATAACCTGCAGAGGAGAAGACGCAATGTTATTAAAAATCTTGTCATTTCTACAAAGTCATAGCGACCATATAATGGCAAGCGCTCCCACCCTAAATAAAGTTCTGTACTTATCAACAATTCCATGCAGCCAATTACCAAAAACATTGGTTACCGAACGTGGAGGAGATAAACCAGAAGCTATTTGGATGAATGACCATATAGAACGAGCAAATTTACAATGGAAGAATAAATGAAGAATTGTCTCATGGTGATGACAAAAAACGCATTGTGTACTTCCATGCCAATTCCTCTTTATAAGATTATCTTTTGTTAGAATTACACCCTTCCATAGATACCATGCAAATATCTTCGTGTTAAGGCGTATTTTCATTTTCCAAATTTTACTATTATCATTGACCGGGATATCAGATTGTTCTAGGATAACATAGTGAGCCAACAGAAAATTTACCACTTTCAAGTGATTTCCATTTGAAACATCAACACCGTCCGACAATTGTATCGTGGATAATAGTAATAGTAGATTGTTCCAGGATACCAGTCGAGGACCAACGAGACTTCTTCTGAAAGACATATTGGGAGGATTTTGTTTCATCACTGTGGAAATTGTATCCTCTTTGTGTTTGACAATCGAATGTAGAGCTGGATATTGTTTGCAAAGAGTAGTTTGGCCAAGCCACTTATCTTCCCAAAATCTAATCTGTGATCCATCCTTAATCTCAAAAGCACCAAAACGAAAGAAATGTTTTTTGGTGGCCATAAGACCCGACCAAAAATGTGAATCACCGGGTTTCCAAACCACTTGAGACATAGCTTTGGACCCCACATATTTCCTCCATAATATGATTTGTCATACACCATCTTCCGTAAATAGTTTAAAAAGGCATTTGCCCAGAAGCGCGGTGTTTTTGACTTGCAAATCATGTATGCCTAGTCTACCATACTCCTTCGGGCGGCAAATGACATTCTATCTAGTCAGTCGATACTCTTTTTTTCACTATCCCCTTGCCAAAAGAATCTTGAACGGAAATAATCCAATTTGTTCAAGACACCTTTTGGTAATTGGAAAAAAGAGATCATATACAGTACCATATTAATAAGTGCTGAATTTATAAGTACTAGTCTTCCACCAAGGGATACCAATTTTCCTTTCCAACTATTAAGACGTTTTTGTAGTCTTTCCTCAACAAGTTTTTATTCAGCAATTGTGAGACGCCGATAATGAATCGGTATCCCAAATAGTTGATTGGAAATTGCCCCTGACCACTGCCAAAAAGTTCAGCATATAGGTGGGTATCGTTTTGGGCCTTGCCAAAACAATACAAATCACTCTTATGAAAGTTAATTTTAAGTCCAGATAACTGCTCGAAAGCTAATAATATTAATTTCAGGTTTCTAGCCTTCTCTAGATCATGTTCCATAAAAAGGATTGTGTCATCGGCGTATTGAAAAATAGAGAGACCGCCATCAATAAGATGTGGAACTAATCCTTCAATTTTCCCATCAGCCTTTGCTCTCTCAATAAGGATAGCCAACATATCAGTCACTATATTAAATAGTAAATGCGATAATGGATCCCCTTGTCTCAGTCCTTTCTTGATCTCGAAGTATTTGCCAGTATCTTCATTTATTTTAATGGCAACACTATCCCCAGACACAAATTACTGAATGAGAGCGCGCCACTCCTCAGAAAAACCTTTCATGCGGACTGTTTGCTGTAGGAAAGACCAATTAACCTTGTCGTATGTTTTCTCAAAGTCAATCTTGAACAGTACAATATTTAATTTTTTTAAGTATAGTTCATGGATTGTTTCATGCAAAATTACAACACCATTTAGGATATTTCTTCCTTGCATGAACGCAGTTTGAGACGGGCTAACAACATGGTCAGCAACTGAATTTAGTCTAATCGTGGCAACTTTAGTAAAAACCTTAAAGCTAACATTAAGCAAGCAGATTGAGCGATATTGTTGTATACGTTCTGCATTATTAACCTTAGACAGTAAAATTATATTGCAAAAGTTTAGTCTAAAGAGATCTAACTGTTCGACTTATAAAAAACCCAAACAAATGTATCAGGTCCTCCTTGATAACATCCCAATTTTTTTGGTAAAATTCCGCTAGGAAGCCATCCGGCCCTGGAGCTTTGTTTTGTTTCATTTGGAAAACAGTTTTCTTAACCTCTTCCTCGGTATATGAGGCAGTAAGAAAGATGTTTTCTTCGACAGAAATCTGGAGGATATCGGCCGTTTGGGACTCCTCCAGAGAGAATGAATTTTTCGCTAGACCCCAAACAAGGATTTATAGTAAGCATTAATATATGACTTCAGCTGCTCCTGTCCCTCAACCATACCTTCATCCTAGATCAGAGAGTGAATAAGTTACTTCTTATGCTTGTTATATTATCTGGTGATTTTATGTACTAATGTATGTGTGCATGCGTAAGTTGGAGATACATAAGGTTGTCACCGCTACATGTAACTAGGAGAAATGGCTGAAGATGTCTAAAATTCTTAAGCTTACATGATTATTGATAATGTGTTGTTAAAAGGAGGATAAACTAATGAGGACCTAGAAATTTATAGTGGTGGTTGGACTTTATGTCTTAATAACTCTCTTTCTTGTACGGAAATGGATTTAAGATTAATAACTAGGGGTGTGATTGCACGTGTACACGGTTCTACCTATTTATGGCCCCTCTCTAGATGGAACATAGATTTTATATGAGCTTCACTAGCGGAAATTCACTTTGGCTCATAGGTGTAGATGCACCCACCGCTAAAATGATGTATTTCAAAATGTTTAAAAATTCATTAAAAATATCCGGGTGTACATGCTAATATTCTATGTTCGTAGACGAAGTTTCATGAAGAAAGTACATTTTATGTGGCTTGTATAAAAAGATGATTTTCTATGTTGTAAAATAGCTTTTAACAAGACATAGTTTTGTATTTTTACATATACCACAAAAAATGTTTTTCACCGCAAAAACTTTGTGTGAGAACATAGTCTGTCAAGATGTACATCCAGGATTTTGTTTTGGATTTTTTTCAACATTTTGAAATTCATATAAAATATATTTTTCATAATAGGTTCATCTAGACCTTGGAGCCAAAACTCCATGTCTCTTTACTAGTCATAGAAAACCAATATGAATGGAATAGCCATTTGCCTAGAACATTTTGTCCCTTGAGTTATCTTCTTTTACTTTTGGTTGCATAATTTTTCTTTGCATAAGTCTCTCTTGCATATTAAATTTCAATACCTATTTGTTTTAGTTTACAACGTTCTAGTTATTAGTATCACATAATTAAAAACTTGCATATTTATTTTACTGCATTTCACAAATATCCATATAAATGGGTTAGTGGGCCTTATAGAATACATAGTTTACCTTCAACTTTTTGTGGGTTTGACACCCAAATACTTATCAAATAGTGCTACAATGAATCACTGCACTTGGGGATCATCAGTCAACCTTCACCGGATTGCTTCGGGCCAATCAGACTCAACCTTGAAGTTGTTTGGAGATGAGCTTCCGGAAAATGAGTTGCAAATTGTTGGTATGAGTATTCTATATCAATTTTATTAAACCATGGGCCAGGATCTCACATACACACCACCTTAGAAGATCGACATGAAAGTTTGATTGTAGAAGCGTTATATATAAGTTCATCGATTAATGGAAGTGTTCGCTTTAAGGTGACCCACACTCAAAAAAGTGCGTTAGGGAGTCTTCTTCATTTATTTTAATGACTCGAGCTTCATGAACATGATGATCATGTTCTTTAAGATGCTATCTTGCTCGGTGAAGAACAAGAGTGTAAGCTTGGGATGCTGATGAGTGCATTTTTCATCAAGTTTTACCTCATGTTTTTTGCATAAGTAGTATTAGAATTTTAGTATTTTATTGCGCTTGCATGCACACTTTCTGCTAATTTACACAATATCCCAAATTTAAAGAGGTTGATGGCCAAATTAATAAGAAGATCATTTTTATCCAAATAAGTATGTTAATTGTAGGAAATAAATATCTTCCTTACAACTATCCACACACCCTGGCTCAAAGCAAGGAGAAAATTCGTGAAACATGACTTACTAGGACATTAATGAGAACTCGTATGGGCAGGTGTCGCCGTACGCGTCACCATATGAGGTGTCGTTGGCTTCGTCTCGTCAAGTATTTTCTCCCTCTGTGATCAGATCAGAAGTTAGACATACAAAAATGCCATAAAACATAAAAACCTCACCTCTAGAGGGATCTAGAGGGGAACTTCTAGAAAGGCATCTGTCTCCATTTGTGCTTGGATCTTGGAGGCTACAACATCGATCTTCATCGTCAACACCATCATCCTCATTACCATAGCTATCCCATTCATTGATCTTGTTGTAGTTACAACCCTAGTATGGATTTGCACGTGTATTCATTTAATCCTTCATGCTCTATTCATATTATCATGATGATGTTGATTCCCTCCATGTGTGAGTACTTTACTTTGTTCTTGGGGATATGAACAAACCTTACAACTATTATGAATTGAAATAAAGATATGTTTTTTACTTGTATAAGTGTGTAGTAACTTGCATCTTGATATTATACGAATGTCGACTGCGTATTTGCCCCTTGGGATTTAATGAAAGTTATCGTTGGTGAATGGTCGACGATGGGCGGACATAACCGTGACATAGTTGCCGCTCTTAAGCCATGCATGCATCAACAAGCGAGCATGGAGATCCAAGGGTGGATATCCACAACCATGTGGTAACATTAACTGCTAGTGTAGTCTGGGCGGCTGCATAAATAAGATCATCTGTGTCTGCAATCAATTGAACACGGTCCTTATGGAGCACTAGTGGTTGTTGTGAGTGTGGGACCCCGGAATTACGGTCCAAGAAGTCCCCGTTATGCCTGCAAAGCACGTTCCCATGATCAGTGAGCCATGATCATAACCGACAAGTACCAGTACTGCATCCTTAATTTAACGAGTAGAAGACTTACATAATTGCCTCTATGGCGTACAATCAATAGTAGCGGATCTTCATCAAACGCAGAGCCCATGTCATGCCTTAACCTGCAGGCATCTGACTAGGGAGACAACCTAGTTCGCATAGACATCCACATCTTCATTCTTTGCTTCTGAAAATCTGGTCAAGTAAATAGCCAGGGACAATGCTAGTGAGTACTTTGAATATACTCGCAAGACCACTAAAATAAGGTAAACAAGGATAATACAATTTTGGCTGTGGCGAGATAGCTCTAAACTACAGTTGTTTTTAAAAAGCCTAAATGGGCATCGCTATATCTTGGTTGAAAAAGAGTTTATGGAAAAACATGCCTTTTGGAAACTGGATACATCCATATCCTTTATAAAACCTTTATAAAACATTTTTAGAGAAAAGCCTTTCTGAAAACCTCTTGGACCCTTTATGGTCAAAGCAAAACCTTAGCATTTTACTCTCTTTTATTTCTTCATCCCATTCCAAGGGTACTCCTAGCAATCACCTTTCCAACCGTCCTTAACCATCGACACTGCTATTCAAATAGATTATACTCTGCCGAGTTGGTGCATTTTACCCACAAGAATCAATACATCTGCTGGGATTCAACCACGGCCCGCTACTCAAGTAAACGGGGGTTTGTATAATCACACCTAACCTTTCATTTGTCATCCCTAGCAAAGATAGCTTTTCCTTTTGGGTTTGTTCTCCCCGACAATGAGTATGTGGCAGTTTTGGGCCATAGTCTTCCCTTATGCACATCCGTATACCCAAACTTGTAGCTTCACAATATACGTAACTTGCTCCACTTCCTTCTCCACTCCTAAGTCATACCATCCGCGGGAGACCCAATTGTTGCACCGGCAAATTGCCGAGACAATCTGCAGACTCTAGATCCATAGACCTGTCAGAGAGCCCACCTGGAATTCCAGGGATTTCTCCCCTTAAGCAAGTGTAGGAGCTGCCCCGGCTAAGGACAACAAACTACGAGCTAAGCCCTAACCCCTAGGGTAATGTGGTTGTATGGATAAAATTGTTCCGGTAAAGGCATAGAATATCCCTTCTCTTTCTCTTGTCCAATCTTGCTTCTTTCTCATCCTCTTCATTTCTTTAATAAAAACATCCACTTGGAAACAATGCCTCTTTCCAAGGGTTTTCATATTTTTGAAATATTTGTAGTAGGGTAAACCCCAAAATAGTTTTATTCGTCAAAAACCATGGGTCTCAAGGAGGTGAGATGCTAGTCATCCAATCCTCGATCTAAAGGGGTAAAGTAGGTGTTAATAAGGGTTTATGTCCTACTGGACACTCATTCATAACTTGGAGGAGCCAAGTTATTATCATTGTATTATTTAAAACAAACCATGCAATTAACCATGCATTTTATAAATGATATACAAAACAATTGATAAAAAGGAGTTGGGAAAGTATCGAGATGTAGGAATGGTGGATTGCCTATGACCAGCGAGATGTCCCTGGGCTTCTTATCTAGAATATCAGAATACCAATAATAATAAGATCTCTTCTTCTCGTCATCAATACAATCGCAACTATCGCCGTCATCGAGAACACATACAAACACGCAATACCACAATCATTACAAGGACTACAAGCATCAAACAATACATCAAGCAAATGAAAATCACATAATATAATTCTGTAAGGTTTGGGGTAATTGGCTTAAAGAGATTGGAATTGACTTGGGAGCATTTGTAGAAGTCTCTTAATGATTTAAAGTCGAGAAATTACTTAGTTGAGGGGTTTTAGACTAAGGCCAGGTTATTTATGATATCATTGTATAAAAATGATACCATCAGGTTAAAAAAATGAAACCAACAAAAGTGGTTTCACTATTTTATCAAATTTCTTTGATTTACTATGATTTTACTAGTGTTAAAACTCTAGTTTCAGGAAATAATTCACAAGAAATTATCTATAGGTCCAACAATTAATTCCTCTTGGGATCAAGCAGGATTTGATGGACTGGTTCAATGAGAGTTGGAGTCACTTTAAAATATTTACCAGAATGCCCTTGTGAAAATCCCAAAGCCAGTTCTAGATAATATTTGTCTTTTTCACTAGATTTAATATGCAGGGGATTTTGGTATGATTCCAAAGACACATCCTAGGTATTTGCAATACATATATGTATAAATTGTAATCACTAAATTAGGTGATACATAACTACTGGAGTGATTTTATTAATGAATCAATCATACACAGAATAGTTTAATTCACCATAAATCAACCAGGGCTTTATAATTTTTGGGATGCTATGGTGTGAAGGGTAAGGTGGTGTATGAGCCTTGAAAGTTGTAATTAGGTCAATACCTCCTTTGGTTTGACCCAAAGAATTTCCTAAAGGCTGAAATGGCTTGATTTGGTTATTTTTGGCACAGGCAAATTAGGAAGCATTTTTGGCTGAGGTCAAAGTTACATGCAAGGCATCACAGATACCTTATAGTACAAGGTGGAATGGTCCCATTTGGGTACCCCCAAAATTCCACAAGGTGGAATGGTCCCACTTGTTCAAAAAGGATCTAATAATAATTATCAAAAAAGGTACCAATATTATTTTGGGTATTTCTTGGGTTGTATGTTTAATAAAACATGTAGGTACATATATGAAATTTTATCTGTGTACCAACACGGAGATGGACCGCTCGAGCGCCACCCGCACGAAAGAGGCACGGTTTAAACACGCAGATATGGGCCCGCTGGTCAGGGGAGCGGGCGCCGAACCGGTATGGAATGATCCTAACCATGGGATTAAGACAAGATTTGCGGTCCAAGGATCGTCTCCTACCTCTGGCCGCGAGAGAAAGGAATAAACCCTAGAGGGGTTCGGGAGAGTGCGACGGCTCACCTGGGTAGCTCCTGCGGCGAAGGTGAGGCGACGAGGCAAAGCGGCTCACTTCAGCGAGCCAGGAGAGGGGCAAAAGGGACAAGTTCTGCACCGGGATTGTTCTCGCGTGTGAGAACCTGCGACAACCTCATAACTCGTCGAGGTTGCTTCCAGGGCGCCTACATGCGGGAGAGAAGGGTCGGGGATGTTAGTGCTAGCTCAAAGGAGGACATGCATGCCAAGGGAGAGAGGAGAAAGGCAGGAAGGCGACCACAAAGTCTAGTTCTTGGACCGAGGGAGTAAGGTTTTCTTCACCAAGGCGAGACAGGTGGTGGGAGGAGCTCTGGAGCTTGAGGAAGGTAGATCAGGGGTAGCGGACCTCAGTAAGGCCACATGTAGGAAGAGAAGAGTAGGGAAGGTGGAGCTGCACCAATATCTCAAAAAAACGGTTGGGGCTTGATTTGTATCTTTCTTTGTCTAGAGCAGAGGATTGGAAGGTGAGGGGATCTCAGGGGAGATGAGTGAGGAGGGAGGGAAGCAAATGAGCCAGAGAGGGGTGTTGTTTTGGCATTTTTGCCTTATAAAACAAGGAGGGGAGGCTCATGATGGAACATGTAGGGGTTCGTAGCATGGAAAACAAAATTTTCTACCGCATGCAAACAAACAAGCCAAGATCTATCTACTAGATTGTAGCAACGAGTCGATAGAGGAACTCACCCTCGAAGTTAACGAGAGTGGATTCTCGTGGGTGATGTAGTCGTACTCTTCTCGATCTCAAGATCGTGTAGACGATCCTTCCGGCGCCGCGTTCCGGCAGCGCTCCCGCAGTCGGTCACACGTTCGGTACTCGATGAAGACCTTCCTCTCCCTTGTTCCAGTAGGCAGCGGAGGTTGTAGCACTCTCCTCGCGATTCAAAGACGACGGCGTGGTACAGGAAGTAGAGGGGAGATCTCGCAGGGCTTCGCCTTAAGCCGGAGCGAGTATGGTGGTCTATGAGAGAGGCCTCGGTGATCTAGGGTTTAGACACACCAAGTAGAGGGAGCTAGGCCGGCGGCTAGGGCAAGGGGATTGCCCCAAGTCAGCGGCTTGGGCAAACCCTAGGGCGGCGGCGGCTATGGTGGCCGGCGGCGGCTAGGGTTAGGTTTAGAGGGGCAAGGTGTGTTTGGAGGGGCAGCCCTGCCCCTCCTTATATAGGTGGAGGGCGCCAGGGGGAGTCCTCCCAACTCGGTCTCAAGGGCGCGGTGGAGGAGAGGACTTCCTCCCCAAGTAGGTTTCCTACTCTCCCTCCACCAAACAAAATAGCCGTTTGACTTTTTCAAATTGGCGTTTGACTTTTCAAACTAGGATTTGATTTATCCCTTTATTTTGTTCAGCGATGACACCTAGTACATGATGCAACCATTCCAACTTGTAATGAAACATTCATGTACCCTTCCCCTCCGGAGTGCCGGACATTCCGGAACCTTCTAGAACATTCCCGATGAAAACACCGGAACCATTCTCCAACCCCGAAACAGGACTTTCTTTATATGAATCTTATTCTCCGGACCATTCCGGATCTCCTCGTGATATCCTGGATCCTATCCGAGACTCTGAACAACATTCGGTCTCTTACTCATCATTCCATAACTACTCAAACAACATCGAATCCTTAAGTGTGTCTCCCTACGGTTCGTGAATTATGCGGACATGATCGAGACACTTCTCCGATCAATAACCAATAGAGGAATCTGGAAATTCATATGGCTCCCACATATTTCTACGATTACTTTGCGATCGAATGAACCACTTACATACGATACCAATTTCCCTTTATCTCACGATAGTTTACTTATCCGAGGTTTTGATCGTCGGTATCTCTGCATACCTAGTTCAACCTCGTTACCGATAAGTACTCTTTTCTCGTTCCCGTGGTACGTGATCCCTTGTGAGCCAGTCACATGCTTGCAAGCTAATTGGATGACATTCCACCGAGAGGGCCCCGAGTATATCTATCCGTCATATGGATGGACAAATCCCACTCTTGATCCATGTGTCTCAACCCATACTTTCCGAACACTCAATGCCATCTTTATAGCCACCCAGTTACGGTGTGGTGTTTGATGTCATCAAAGCATCCTTCCGGTGATGGTGATAAGCATGATCTCATGGTCGAAGGAATTAGGTTACTATGTATCAGAAAGCTTATAGCAAATGAACTATATTAAATGACTTGATTTTTATGCTATGCTTAACTATAGGAGTATGTCCACCATATCATTCTCCTAATGATATGACCATGTTGTTAATAACATCTCTATGTTCATGATCAGGAAACCATGATCATATATTAACCAACAAGCTAGTTTAACAAGAGGCTTTACTAGGGACTCTTTTTATGTTTACAAATCACATAAGTATTAATGTTTCCTGTTAATTCAATTATAGCATGGTATATAAACATTTATCATAAGTATGAAGGTATGATAATAACCACTTTATTATTGCCTCTTGGGCATATCTCCAACAGTCTCCCACTTGCACTAGAGTCAATAATCTAGTTTCAAACCTTTGTGTATTCAACACCTATGGCTTTCTGGTGTCGTATGTACACGATTGCTAGTGGTCAATCGATCTCGGATCGACACTTCCAGTCCGTGTAATTGCATGTCTTTGCGTCTCTACGCATTACTCATTCTCTAATGAGATGGCTTTGTACAAATTTGGTCCTTTGGTGTGACCTTTAGTTTTTTTTTGGGTTAAAAACATGTTGATAATATTGTCGTACAATATATCTCCATAGCATTATCCCTGCTGTGAACTACACCTAGTTTGATAACAAACTACTTGACACAAATGCCCTCTTTTGCTGCTATAATAGCAGTTATATACTTAGCCCTTTTGTTGTAGTATCTGTCACAATATCTTAACTTTGGAACTCATCCAAATTCATTATGGAACTCTCATTCCATCATATTGTGCCACCCTTAGTTTAGATTGAGATAAACTTAATTTGTACTTTGTGACAAAACTAGTATCAATGTAATCCATTTACAATGAACTAACCATCTATTTGTCACTTCTACAAAATAATATATTCTTAGTTCTTTTACAAGATCATAAGAATATCTTTACTATCGTCCAATAATCATCTTATGAATCATTCTGGTATATGCTCATAACATTTAGAGCATAGGACATATCTGGATTTGTACATATCACGGTATGATTGATATAAATAATCTTTGTGATTTCATACATCAAGTATCAATCTATACTTGAATCTTTGTTTCACTTACCAAGTGTCAATACACTTGAATATATCATCAACATTGAACTCATTCAATCCTTTCTGTGCGACAAGAACCTTTCTTGTAGTTTCTATATTGAACTCATTCAGTACATAATCTATGTACTTTCGGCACAACCATATTAGCGTCTATTGATGCCAAATATTTGGGTTTTGCCTAAGTCTTTCATCAGGATGAAATTCTTAATATGTGTTAATAAAAGATACATCATTTCCAATCAACAATATGTTTTCCACATAATGTATTAGAAACATGTCTTAGCGCTCCCACTTAATTTCTTGCAAATGCAAGCATCTTCATCGTCTCCGATGAAATTAAACTCTTTTAGCAGTTTCACCATAGTGAAGATTCCAACTCCGCGATGCTTACTTCAACCATTGAAGTTTGCATATGCTTTTAGCATCCTTTGAATTAACAAAACCCTTTGGACCGTGTCATGCACACGTCCTTGGTAACCATTCTATTAGAAGAACTTGTTTTGTTTATTAAACACATAACAAAATCATATGTCGTGGTTGCTACATTAATCCGTCTAGACTAAATATCGCTATGAAAGATCAGATCTTGTCATAGTCAACCTTTGAACATTGTTGTGAACTCTTTCCCAACATGTCGACTATTTCATAGATGTGAAACATCCATGTCTATTTCTTTATAGGTCCAAATACGACCGTAAGGTCTTGTACCTTTCTAGAGGGTCTTTCAAGTTCAAAGCTTGATCTCTCGTATATGGAACTATCACGGATTTTATGGCTTCAAGCCATTTGACGGAGTCAGGGCCCATCATTGCTTCTTTGCATGTAGTCGGATCATTATCGTTAAATAATGATTTAACTCTCAAATCTTGGTATTTGATTGTTTACCCGACCTACTTGTTTCAATAGGAACTTAGATCTCCGTGACCACAACCTTTGAGGCACGTGAGCCATGAGCATTGTTGCTGCCTCCGGAACACTTTTCGGCGCTGCGCAACTTTGCACATATAGCTAAGGTTCTTTTAACCTTATCAAAGTTCTATTGTCCTCCCACTTAACTTTTCACGAAAAATTCCTTCTCTAAGAAACTTGACGTTTTAAGCGACAAACATTTTTGTCTCCGATGTTATGGAGGAACAATTATTCGAAATAACATACAAAGACAGGTTCATCCGACTTTGGTTGCAAACATCTTTCTTATGCATAGCATACCAATGTTTAAGAAAGGACAACTTGGGTTTTATCCCAAACCATAACTTTATATGGTGTCAATTCAACGGATTATGATGGAGCTCTTTTTAGTGGAAAAACGGTAGCCTTTAAAATATAATGGCAGTTTTATGAATTACACCTTTGATCTTACCATGTCAAACAAGGTTTAATTACAAATCTCGAATGCTCCATACTCTTATGGTGTTTCGAAAATGCTAATCCATGGAACGATTCCTTAAATCTTAGGTATTATGCTAAACTTGTAACTCAAATATCTTCCTTTATGATCTTATCATAAACTATTTATATTCTTGTTACAATGATTTTGCACTTCATCTTGAAAGTCTTTGAACTTTTCAAATGTTTCATACTTCATCCTTATTAAGTAAATATTCATATATTCACTCAAATTCGGAGAAAACATATGAAGTTGAAATCCATCGCTCTTGACTACACATAATGGACTTCATACAACAATATGTACAAGTTCCAATAAGCTAGTCATTCGTTCCCATTTTGGCCTATGAACGAAGTTTTAATTATCTCTAGGAAAGGTTAACAAGCGTCATTTGATCAAAAATCAAAAGACTCCAAAATTCCATCCATATGGAGTTTCTCCATGTTTTCTTTCCAATATAATTTAAACGGCGATGTCACTTCCTAAGTGATCTTTCAATCAATCGTCTTTCGACATTTTTAGCACTTATTTTATGGATGTGATTTATCCAACTAGATTTGTAAATCATCCATCTTTTATGGATTATGGCAATTATTTGAACAACCCTTTTGTTCTCATAATACCTGATAAAACAAATCTTGAAGGCAAGCTTTGATGTTTAACGAGCAACACAATAACCCTTTATTTGTTCTCAATGAACATTATCACATATTCTTTTGCTAGTTACTTAGGCCATTGTAGTTCATGAATTCTGTTGTTTCGTATGACGATTCATACCAACAAATTCAGTATCCAATACTCAAGAACCACATTATTTAACAAGCAAAGAATACAGTCATAACACGTATATCCTCTATATACCCAAACTGAACAATTCTAGTCTTTTCTTTTCTGCCATATGTTTATGAGATTCTCTTTCAGTATTTCTTTTCTGTTTGAAAGAATCTATCAATATTAATAGTGGAGCCATTTACATGACACATAGTCCAAAGCATGTATAGTAAAATACCAATGTCTTTGGACTTGCACTTTGAATTAGATCACCATCATCAAATGTTTGGTGTTCTTTCAAATTACTTTCTTTAGTAATCTCTTGGTGTAGTAAACATTTTACCTACATCAAATACTCACCCTTATCATGGAATTATCCATGATCAAGCTACTTTTAGCTTATAACGGTGAATCGCGAGTATAATTTTGCTCTCCAAAACCTTTTGGAGGTTTAGGACAACTAGTGTCTCCAACCTTTTGCAAATTCTCATCAAACATGAGATGACTTTTGCCATATTATACTCTATCATGTTGCAACCAAAACTTTGTTTCAGATATCACAATATCTTCCACACATTATGGTTTCTGAAACAACTCTTTCAGATCCTAGATAACCTTGATATTAAGACAATCCTTTGAATATCAAGAATCATGAAGATAAACATGATACTTATATACTAACACTGGAATTGCTACTCTTGATTTAATACCAACTATTAAATTTCACGGAGTAATCGAAACTTACTAAAAGTTTGCAATGGAACTTTTAAACTTTAGATTAACACTTCAAAACAATACGATACCAGTTCGTAAAGTAACTAACCAGAATTCCATAGTTCTATCATTTCAATTATAACTAAGCGCAAGGTGGTAAACGGATGCCAATGACTACAACAACTATGCAAATTCACTTTGATTTAATTTATGATAAATAGTGTTCAACTTTTAATCATATTGCTGTTGAACTCCCACTCAAAACAATATCCCTCACATTGTTTTAGTGATCACACGAACCAAATTCACCACATCAAAACCGATCATCACGAGAGTTGATGTAGCTTCAATGGCGAACAATCAACATGTTCATCATATCTACTATATGACTCATGCTTTACCTTGCGGTGATCCGTGTTCCGAGACCATGTCTGTACATGCTAGGCTCGTCAAGATCAAACCTTAGCTTCCGCATGAGCAAATCTGGCTTGCTCACGTTGTATACACTCGCAGAATCTAACACACCCGATCATCACGTGGTGCTTCAAAACAACGAGCTTTAGCAACGGTGCTTACTAAGGATGAACACTTTAAAACTTGAAATTGTGTGCTTGAGGGATCATCTTATAATGCTACCGTCGTGAACTAAGCAATACAAGATGCATAAAATGATTAACATCACATGCAATTCATAATATGTGATATGATATGGCCTTTCTTCTTTGTGCTTCCGATCTCCATCTTCAAGCATGAACATGATCTCCATCATCACCGGCATTGCATCAAGGTCAATGACGCCGCTCCATGGTTGTCGTCCACCAGCTTCAACTATTACAACTACTTTGAATAGACACGCGGGTCTTAACAGAATTTAAAGACAACCATATGGCTCCTACCGGTTGCCAACTTACAATAAGGAACATTGCATACATCAAATATAATCACAATCATGACCATATCACATCACAACACACCCCTGCAAAACAAAGTTAGACGCCTCTAATTTTCTTTGCATGTTTTACGTGGTTTGGGGCTTTCAATAAGTGTCGTTCTAACTTACGAACAAGAACCACAACATTGATACTAGTATTGTCAATCACCCGTTGTAAATTGAATCTTAACTATGTTGGTAAACAGCACCCATAAAGCCACTTATGCAATACAAGTTGCATGTCAAGCGTGGAGCAAGTCTCATGAACGATGTCATGTAAGGTTAGCCCGGGCCACTTCATCCCACCATCCCGCAAGATGCAAAGTACACAAGAAGCAATCGACAACAAAAGCATCAACGCCCACAATGACTATTGTGTTCTACTCATGCAACAGATCTACATATAGATACGGCTCTGATACCACTGTAGGGGTTCGTAGCATGGAAAACAAAATTTTCTACTGCATGCAAACAAACAAGCCAAGATCTATCTACTAGATTGTAGCAACGAGTCGATAGAGGAACTCACCCTCGAAGATTCCAAAGCGGTTAACGAGAGCGGATTCTCGTGGGTGATGTAGTCGTACTCTTCCCGATCTCAAGATCGTGTAGACGATCCTTCCGGCGCCGTGTTTCGGCAGCGCTCCAGTCGGTCACACGTTCGGTACTCGATGAAGACCTTCCTCTCCCTTGTTCCAGCAGGCAGCGGAGGTTGTAGCACTCTCCTCGCGATTCCGCGGCCTGACGACGTGGCAGCAGAAGTAGAGGGAGATCTCATGAGGCTTCGCCTTAAGCCGGAGCGAGTATGGTGGTCTATGAGAGAGGCCTCGGTGATCTAGGGTTTAGACACACCAAGTAGAGGGAGCTAGGCCGGCGGCTAGGGCAAGGGGATTGCCCCAAGTCGGCGGCTTGGGCAAACCCTAGGGCGGCGGCGGCTAGGGTTAGGTTTAGAGGGGCAAGGTGTGTTTGGAGGGGCAGCCCTGCCCCTCCTTATATAGGTGGAGGGGGCGCGCCAAGGGGAGGGGAGTCCCTCCCCAACTCGGTCTCCAAGGTCCGGTGGAGGAGAGGACTTCCTCCCAAGTAGGTTTCCTACCTCCACCAAACAAAATAGCCGTTTGACTTTTTCAAATTGGCGTTTGACTTTTCAAACTAGGATTTGATTTATCCCTTTATTTTGTTCAGCGATGACACCTAGTACATGATGCAACCATTCCAACTTGTAATGACACATTCATGTACCCTTCCCTTCCAGAGTGCCGGACATTCCGGAACCTTCTAGAACATTCCCGACGAAAACACCGGAACCATTCTCCAACCCCGAAACAGGACTTTCTTTATATGAATCTTATTCTTCGGACCATTCCGGATCTCCTCGTGATATCTCGGATCCTATCCGAGACTCTGAACAACATTCGGTCTCTTACTCATCATTCCATAACTACTCAAACAACATCGAATCCTTAAGTGTGTCTCCCTACGGTTCGTGAATTATGCGGACATGATCGAGACACTTCTCCGATCAATAACCAATAGAGGAATCTGGAAATTCATATGGCTCCTACATATTTCTACGATTACTTTGCGATCGAATGAACCACTTACATACGATACCAATTTCCCTTTGTCTCACGATAGTTTACTTATCCGAGGTTTTGATCATCGGTATCTCTGCATACCTAGTTCAACCTCGTTACCGATAAGTACTCTTTTCTCGTTCCCATGGTATGTGATCCCTTGTGAGCCAGTCACATGCTTGCAAGCTAATTGGATGACATTCCACCGAGAGGGCCCAGAGTATATCTATCCGTCATATGGATGGACAAATCCCACTCTTGATCCATGTGTCTCAACCCATACTTTCCAAACACTCAATGCCATCTTTATAGCCACCCAGTTATGGTGTGGTGTTTGATGTCATCAAAGCATCCTTCCGGTGATGGTGATAAGCATGATCTCATGGTCGAAGGAATTAGGTTACTATGTATTAGAAAGCTTATAGAAAATGAACTATATTAAATGACTTGATTTTTATGCTATGCTTAACTATAGGAGTATGTCCACCACATCATTCTCCTAATGATATGACCATGTTGTTAATAACATCTCTATGTTCATGATCAGGAAACCATGATCATATATTAACCAACAAGCTAGTTTAACAAGAGGCTTTACTAGGGACTCTTTTTATGTTTACAAATCACACAAGTATTAATGTTTCCTGTTAATACAATTATAGCATGGTATGTAAACATTTATCATAAGTATGAAGATATGATAATAACCACTTTATTATTGCCTCTTGGGCATATCTCCAACAGAACATGTACATGAGGAGCAAGAGGAGGGGTGAAACCATGGCTGGTTTCATCCTGTGGGCGTGGGGAGGAGTGTCTGGTCTTGTGTAGGGCATATACGATAGGTGGCAACAGCTGCAAGTTAATGTGGGACAAGAAATGACTTATGTATTTCTTTTCTTCATATCCAAGCACTAGGGTACAAGGATGTAAGTGTGCTACAGTGGCATGCTACAGTGTAGCATGACCAGAGAGGGTGAGAGGTGTGTTGGGAAAGTTTGCAAGGGCTGTGGGAGAGGTTTGGTGTGTTTTTACTTGATGAATTTGCGTAGTTTGCAGAACTGATCAAATAGATGGTTATGAAGGAAGTCTATAAAATTTACTTATGCAAGATGAGGCAACGGTGTTGATATATAAGGTATAGCTCCAGGAATTATTTGAGATTTTTCCAAATATTTATAGTCCACTTAAAATCACTTATTTAAAAAGTTCTGAAATCGTTTTTAGAAGATCATTTGATATTTTTGAATCGGGAAAGTGTGGTTTTTGTGTGATATGGTACTATATACCAAAATACACTTTGGAGAATTTTCCTGGAATTTATTGATATGGAAAAGTATTTTTAAGCTATTATTTCTTGTTTCTGCCATTTAAGAAAAAGGGAAAAAAGAAATAATAAAGCATATCAAAAATATTTATTTTTTATATGGGTAGGTAGGATATTATATATAGGCCTCAAGTGTGCCTTTATTTGGCAAAGTGGTTTGGAGAGAAACAAACTTTCCTTTATAGGAGAAGTTTTGGAAATTTGGCAAAAGAGGGAAATTAGATATTTTTATGGCCCAATAATTATGGAAATTATTTGAGAAATACTTATATCCAAGGTTTATGATGTAAACTTAGGGTATGCATCATTAGAAACCTTGGGTTTGCAAAATGTAACTTGGTTTTGGAAGAAGGGATGGATTTGATGATCTAGGGCACCAATATTTTTATGCCACCTAAACCTTGTTGGATTAGGGATCCTATAGCTCACCTTGGATCATGGGATAGATGAATGAGTAGACCAAGTTATGTAGATGATCAAGGAACCAATAGTTGGGCTTGATTTTATTTGAGGTAAAATAGGGATGATGTCAGACTTTGTTCAAATTAAGGCTGACATAATAGATTATCATATAGTCTCATAAACCTTGTGGGTTTAAGAAGCAAAAGGCTATCATGGAAAAAATTAAAGGGTCGGTTTATAGACCATGGTTAGTATATCATAACTATGCCAAGAGTTTGTCAAGGTAGGATGACATAAGGATGTGAGCTTCTGCCAAAGTAGGACAACATAAGGATGATAAGATTTGTAGAAACATGATATTTTCTTGTCTACAAAATCATCAAGGATGAGTGGGTCCAAGAAGGTGAAATGGATCGTATGGGCACCTAGAGGGGGGTGAATAGGTGCTAACCAATTTTTAATACTTTTTAAATTTTAGGCTTGACACAAAGTAAATTCTCTAGATATGCAACTACGAGAATTTCCCTATATGCAACCCTAACTACTAAGCACGTAAAGAGAGGAGTGAGGAAACCGTAGTGGAGCACGCGGAGACACATGGATTTATTTTACCGTAGTTCCTTCCTTGTTAAGAGAAGTACATCTGCGTTGGAGGGGTGGGCAGTTCTAAGACCACCACGCCACAATAGGCCTCACCCTATTCTCCGATGGATCTCGCTACGAGAGGCCTGATCCACCTTCTCCACTATTGGATCCCTTCGAGGCGGGAACCGGTGCCTTTTACAACACTATCAGGGCACACACCCACAACCGAATTGGGGGCTCCCGAGATGACAACAAGCTGCCACAAGAACAAGGTTTATCAATATAAACGAAAACAAGGATCTAGGTATTTGCAAGAAATACTAGATCGGTGGTTCTCCAAATGAATGGAGAGGAGATGAAGCGCTTGATTGCTGATGATGATGATGGAGTTCTCCTCCTTCGATTCCCCAAGGGACGGGGCCTTTGGGTGGATCTAGGTGGAGCTCTCTTGGATGAAGATTTCAGGTCTGATCTTGTCTTTTTTGAATGAATCAAGTATTCTGGCAGGAGGGGGAAGGCTGGCTTAAATACCCCCTCCCCAGATGTGGCCGTTGCACAACTTTGGGGGCGGATTATCCGCCCCCTGGGAAAACTCCGCCCCAAGAGCGGATTCTTCGGGGGAACCTCCGCCCCCTCTCTAGGGCTGGCGCCTGCGAAACTTGGTGAAGATCTTGGGGGGCGGATTATCCGGCCCCCTCCAGGGGCGGATTATCTGGCCCAGACGGAAAGTCCGGCCAACACTCCGCCCCCTCTCTGGGGCTTGCGCCTTGATGATGAGCAAGGGGGCGGACTATCCAGCCCCCCTGAGGGGCGGATTATCCGGCGGGGCCGGAAAATCCGGCCAAAACTCCGCCCCCCTTCTGGGGCTTGCGCCTGCTTGGGAAGAGGGAGGGGCGGATTATCCGCC
The DNA here is from genome assembly GCA_023614405.1 of Avena insularis. Taxonomy (NCBI): domain Eukaryota; kingdom Viridiplantae; phylum Streptophyta; class Magnoliopsida; order Poales; family Poaceae; genus Avena; species Avena insularis. The sequence continues at coordinate 906,412 of JAJUPC010000084.1, forward strand.
CCTGGGGGGGCGTATTATCCGCCCCACAAAGCAGAGTCCTTTTCCCTTTATCCCAAAGGGAGCTGCAACACTTCAACACACATTAAATAATCCTTGATATTGTTATCTAACACAAAAAACACTAGGGATTAAGAAATGTTCTTTCAATCTCCCCCTTTTTGGTGTTAGATGACAATACTAGGATTTGCAATGAAACCGGCTAATCGCCACCTTAAAGTGAAGGGCGCTCCCCCTAGATGTGTGCATATTTAAAATTTGCATTTGAATACAAATACACACACTAGAGAGAACACAATTCCATACCAAAGATAATTTGAAACAAAGGTGGGTTGGGAAACAAGGTCATACCACCGGGATGTGATTATAGCCAAAGAATATAATTAGCTTGAGCGCCTTCAATTGTCCCAACAATACCGACAGTATTGATACAAACATTAGATAGGCCCATGATTCTAATATGTCTCCATAGATAAATCCAGAATTCCATGAGATCCACAATAGATAAATCCAGACTTTCATGATTACCATACATAGTACCAAATCTAGGGGAGCACAACAAAGTCTTACAAAATCAAACACAAATGGCAAATGAGTTCACGCTAAAAGGCACAAGCAAGCAAATAAAGCGACTGAAGAAAAAACTTGCGCCCGACCCTTGCAAATCCATGAGACCTAATAGAACTACTTCTCCCCCTTTGGCATCGAAATGCCAAAAAGGAAGAAGAGCGATGCTAATGCCCCTGAAGATCACTCCTCCTCATCCTCGTCGTAGTCATCCCCGTCCCCTTCCTCTTCATCGTACTCATCGTCATCGTCATCAGCGGGAGGAGTGGGTGCCCTCGGTGGTGGAGGAAAGAGGCAACTCTCGAGCTCGCCATAGTTGATCCCTGAAGTGTTCCACTGAGCTTATGGGTCCTGAGCAGTGGGAGGAGGTGGGTGGCCAGTGGCACCGGAGACATGGTGGAGAATAAGCTACTGAGTGTGATCCCGCACATGATCCCTGCGGTACGCCTCATATTGGCCCTTGCGAGTGTCAATGCCCATGCAAAGAATGTGCCGCTGGAACCAAGTGAGCTGCTTAACCTCCCGTGCCATTGGGGACACCGCTGAACGACGACCACTAGCCCGAGCATCACGCATGAAGGACTCTGGGGCAGTGGAAGGGTGATGGGTCTTCTGAGCCTTGTTGTAGATTTTCTTGTGTTTGTGAACACCATCCATAGCAGTGCCAAAATCCTCATGGGGTAACATATGCTTGACAAGCATCATAATGAAAGGAGAATAAGGAATAGAAAGCATGTTGATCATAGCATCCGTCATTTCATGATATATGTAGTCCATGACATCCAGCTTGTAACATGTGGCTGATCTAGGGTTGGTGGCACACTCGTGAGCAAACGCAAGGAGAGGAACCAGGTGGCCACGGATCCTGTCATTGTTGCCACCACTAGGAGCGATGCAGTCCCGAAACATGCCAACAAGGGAGGCATACAAGGGAGAGAGTCCAGCGAAAGTACCAGCAATACCATCAGGAGAAAGGCAAGGGGCCAGCACAGTGTCCTTGGATGGCTTCAGTGGAGTAATGATGCGGTGACCAGAGGGAGTGTCATGAACATGGAATGCATACCCAAGAACCTGCCCAAAGGTGCGAAAGTCCGACTGAATCATTGTAGTCCCGGTCATCCACTTCATAGTGCGGCGCTCATCACCGCAGATCACAAGTGTGGAGAAAAACTAGCGCACCACAGATGAGTCATAGTTGCATTGAATGGTCATGAGGTGGTGAAGCCCCATCTTGTTGGTCACATCCAATGCCTCAAGGAGCCGTGCCTTGGATTGAGCCTCAGTCAAGTTGATGGGGTGCATGGGGCGAATCCTGAGAGTGGCATACACATCAACATGAATAGCGCGAAAATGGGCATTCCAAAACATAGAGTCCTCGGGTGGGCCATCACTGTCAGCCTCATCATAGTAATCTGTCTGGCGGATGGTGGCATACTGAATGCTGTCCATAGACTTGTAATTGGGCTGAGACTGTTTGCCCTTGCGAGATGCGGTCCGCTTAGTTTTCTTACTTGCCTCTGCCATCCTTGCATCCTCTCTTGCTGCCCTGCTGACCTCGGTTTCGTCAATGAACTTCCCTTATGCGGTAGTCTTGAGATAACGGGCACGGGGACGACAGGCGAAGGTCTTGGTAGGCTTGGAACCACCTGTGAAAAGCATTTAGAGAGATAGCATGGAGATGAGCATACACACAAGTCCAGGAGAAAACATGGAGAAAGAGTAGCAAGGCAACCCATAACCAACGATGTGTATTGCAGGAGCAGAACCAAAACAGACCAGAGTTTTAATCTCCAGGCCGGATTATCCGGCCCTGGCAGGGGCGGATAATCCGCCCCCCGCATAAATTTTCTGGATTGGCCTAGATCTACCATGGCAAAACAGATCGGGTACTAGGGTTGCGATTCTACTGATTCTAGCATGTAAGGAACAACACCAAGGATCTTCTACAATGAGATATCCACCAAATAAAATGCATCCCATACAAAAGGAGAGAGATGAGGGAGTTACCCTCACTCATTGGAGGAAAATCGCGGAGGAGAAGATACCCAGAGGCGAGGTGAAGAAGATCCGGGGAGAGCCCGGAGAATCCGGTGGTCGAATCGACTCCGGGAGAGGCGGATGCTCCGGCGGTGGTGAGGCGAGTTAGGGTTGGGGAGGGGGCTGCTGTTGAGCCTACCTCCTGACCCAGCCTATATGGGGCTGATTTTGCCCGGGGCGGATAATCCGCCCCCCACTTAGGGCGGATAGTCCGCCCCCCCTGAAAATTCTGTCAAGTGCAGATTCAGGCCGGAGCAACCTTGCAAAACCCCTTGATGGTGTTTTTAGGACTTGTGTGCAAGAATAGATGGTTCAAGGAGGGAGAGAAAGGCTTGGGTTGAGAGCATCAAACTGAGATGGTACTACACACCCAAAGTTGCAAGAATCAAATCAACCAAAACCAAATTTGAGTGTGTTTTCCATAAAAACAAGAGATGTGCAGGAAAAACCAAAGAGACCCAAGAGAAACCAACTCTTCTCTAGGAAGAGGGCGGTGGCCGAAGCCACCATGTTGGAGCGCATGGCATGACACCGCGAAGATGTATCTTGAGTTCAAAACCAATGCTCATCGATGACCCACATATCACAAAGTGATATTAAGGGAAATGATTTTACTTGCTTTCGGCATTATGGGGGGAGGGTTGGCCCAATCAATTAGGACCACACTCCCCCTATGTCTATGCCCGCATCTAAACCAAATACATGAATAAGAGCAAGTGAGTGTGCAAGGGTAGTCAGGCCAAGCTCCTTGAATATATGATATTTAGCTCATTCCTCAAATAACAAAATCTTGCTTCATCAAGGGGCTTCGTGAAAATATTAGCAAGTTGGTTCTTCGTGCTCACAAAAGATAGGGCAATATCACCACGAGCAACATGATCCCGAATGAAGTGGTTGCGAATCTCAATATGTTTTGTTCTTGTATGCTGCACGGGATTGTAAGCAATTTTGATAGCACTTTCATTGTCACATAATAGAGGCACTTTGTCACAATTGACACCATATTCCTTTAAAGTTTGCCTCATCCATAATAATTGGGTACAAGCACTTGCAGCAGCAACATATTCAGCTTCGGCGGTTGAGAGTGAAATACAATTCTGTTTCTTTGAAGACCAACACACTAGAGACCTGCCCAAGAATTGACATGCACCAGAGGTTGATTTCCTATCATGTTTGTCACCAGCCCAGTCTGAATCAGTGCAACCACATAGAGAGAAACTTGAACCCTTGGGATACCATAACCCAAAATTCGGGGAATGAACCAAATATCTGAAGATTCGTTTGACCGCCACTAAGTGGCTTTCTTTAGGAGCGGCTTGGTACCTTGCACACACTCCTACACTTAACACGATATCGGGCCTAGATGCGCAAAGGTAAAGGAGAGAGCCGATCATGGATCGATATACCTTTTGATCCACGTCTTTACCCTTGGGATTGAGCTCAAGATGACACTTTGTTTGCATAGGAGTAGCAACACCATTGAGATCCGTCATCTTGAATCTTTTGAGCATATCTTGGATGTACTTAGCTTGATTAATAAAGGTTCCCTCTCTAAGTTGTTTGATCTCAAATCCAAGAAAGAACCTCAGCTCACCCATCATGGACATCTCAAACCTGTCAGTCATAAGCTTTGAAAATTCATCGTTAAAAGCTTGGTTAGTAGAGCCAAAAATAATGTCATCCACATAAAGTTGGAATACAAAAAGCTCCCCCTTAACCTTATTAGTAAAAAGAGTGGGGTCGATTTGCCCAACTTCGAATCCACGGTCTAGCAAAAGTTCTTTAAGGTGCTCATACCACGCACGTGGGGCTTGTTTAAGGCCATAGAGCGCCTTATCGAGTTTGTAGACATGGTTCGGAAATTTGGGGTCCTCAAACCCCGGGGGCTACTTGACGTATACTAACTCATGTAGAGGACCATTAAGGAAAGCGCTCTTAACATCCATTTGTTGTAATTTAAAATTATGATGGGCTGCATATGCAAGAAGGATACAGATGGACTCAAGACGAGCCACAGGAGCATAAGTCTCGCCAAAATCAATTCCTTCCACTTGGGAGAATCCCTAAGCCACGAGTCGTGCTTTATTCCTCACAACAATGCCATTTTCATCTTGTTTGTTCTTGAAGATCCACTTGGTGCCGATAACATTGCGGCAATCCTTTGGTTTCTCTACGAGCTTCCAAACTTTGTTGCGTTTGAAGTTATTTAATTCTTCATGCATTGCAACAACCCAGTCGGGGTCTTCAAGAGCATCAAAGACCTTCTTCGGTTCAACCATGGAAATGTGAGCTTGATGATCACAGAAGCTTGCAAGTTCTCTTCTAGTAGATACTCTTCTTCGTAAATCACCAACAACCTTGTCAAGAGTGTGACCCCTTAATTCAAGGTTCCGATCAACACGAGCCTTGCGACGAGCCTCAATGTCTGTATTGTTTCTAGAAGAAGTGGATTCAGTATTTGTATCCTTGTCTTGATCACTGCCTTGCCCTTGATCTTGATCTGCATTAACACCTGAAGATTGCTGCTGAGTTTGTTCTTCAGGGCCGGATAATCCGCCCCTTGGAGGGGCCGGACTATCTGGCCTGGGAGGTGAAGCACCAGAGCCTTCTTCCTGAGAGTCCCTGACAGGAGTTGGAGACCCAGGGCCAGATAATCCTCCCTCGGGGGCCAGAGAATCCCAGTGAGCTTGTTGTAGGCTCTATAAGTGTGGGATTCAGCACCGTAACCAACAAAGATACCTTCTAAAGCCTTGGATTCAAATTTTGACAAACGAACACCTTTACTAAGAAAGAAGCACTTACACCCGAATACCCTGAAGTATGAGATGTTGGGCTTGTTACCGGTAAGTATTTCATAAGGAGTCTTGTCCAAAATCTTTTGGAGATAGAGCCGGTTCGAAGAGTGACAAGCAGTGGATATGGCTTCAGCCCAAAAATTATAAGGAGACTTGAATTCAGCCAACATTGATCTTTCCATATCCATCAACGCCCGGTTCTTCCTCTCGGCTACACCATTTTGTTGAGGGGTGTACGCAGCGGAATATTGATGTCTAATCCCCTCTTCGCTAAGAAACTCATTCAAAGTGTAGTTCTTGAATTCGGAGCCGTTGTCACTTCTTATTGCCAAGATAGGAACATTGTGTTGACGTTGGACTTCATTTGCAAAGTCAATGACAGTTTGTTGAGTCTCGCTTTTTAGCTTGAAGAAATAAACCCAAGTATATCTCGAGTAATCATCGACAATGACCAAGCAATATTTCTTCCCACCAAGACTTGCATGAGAGGGAGGACCAAATAAATCCCCATGAAGTAATTCCAAGATCCTCTTTGATGACACAATAGTCTTTCTCTTGTGGGGAGAGTCATGCATTTTTCCTTCAACACAAGCCCTGCAAACGCGATCTTTGGCAAAGGAGACATTTTCTTTTAGTCCAAGGATGTGGCCACCCTTCTGGAGACTTTGCAAAGTTCTCATGTTGACATGGGCTAAACGGCGATGCCACAGCCAGCCCACGTCAGCCTTTCCGAATAGACACATTGAACCCAAAGTGGTTTTCCCCGAGAAGTCCACCACATACAGGTCATTTTCGACATATCCAACAAAAGCGACCTTTAGAGACTTGCTCCATAAGAGTACCACCAAATCATCATCGATAAAAACAGCAAAGCCCATCTTGCCAAGGGCACGAACAGAAAGAAGGTTGTAACCGAGGGTCTCAACAAGCATGACGTCCACGAGAGAGATATCGTGGGCAACCACAACCTTGCCAAGACCCAATACCTGAGATTTATACTTATCACCATAGGAGACTGTGATATTATCATGATTTGGACGCATCTTCGAGATGATCTCCTTGCTTCCGGTCATATGACTAGTGCATCCACTATCCAGCACCCATTTCGACCCACCAGAAGCATAGCCCTGCAAGATAATTACTTCTTGGTTTTAGGTACCCATTTTTCAATGGGTCCTTTCATGTTAGTAACAAGGGTCTTTGGGACCCAAATAGACCAAACAATATATTCATCAAAGGGACCGACATAATAAGCATAAACATCGCCATAATCATCACAAAAAAGTTCATAATTTGGATTATGAGACCCTGCAAAACCAATATTATTAGTCTTATCTTTTGTGACATTCTTCTCAGCGGTTCTTGTCTTTGATTGCACATTCTTGGACTTGTTCTTCTTGTTTTTCTTTGTCTTGGACTTGGATACATACCCAAGTCCCTCTTTACCATGATTTGACCTTTGCTTGCCAAGAACCTCATCAAGTACACCTTTGTCCTTGGGAGTGGTGTCCTTGATCACTTCTTTTTCCACACTAGCATTTTCCTTGTGACTATATGTTAAGTTGGATGAGCTAGGGACATCATATTTGGCCAATCGAATTTGAAGCTGATCATGTGACTCATTGAGAATGGAGAAATCGTTTTTCAACGCCTTATGAGCATTGTCAAGTTTCTCCAATTCCTCGGAGAGTCTATCATGAGTAGCCCCAAAGTCAATCTTTTCCTTCTTTAACTTCTTTGCTTTGGTGATTGCATTGTCACGTTCCTTAACAAGTTTAGTCACAATTTCTTCATGTGACTCTTCAATAGACTCAAGCCTCTCTTCAAGAGATACCCGAGCCTCTTCTTATTCTTCAAGAGCATTTTTTAAGGATGCAATTTCCGTTGTGTCCTCCCTTTCAATTCTGCCCTTTTCTTCGAGGAGAGCTTCGTTTTGGGCCAGCTGATCCATAAGAGCTTCAAAACGAACTTTGTGCTCATCTTGCAAGTTAGTGTAGAAGTAATCCAGAGCAATAATCTCTTCTTTAACCTTAAGACTAGTAGGATCATCCATGTCAATCATAGTCTTAGGAAAAGAAGAGTTAGAAGTTGTTACCTCAGAGCTTCTTGCCATGAGACAAGTAGCATTCTTGTTGATGATGTTTTCATTCGGAGAGTCGAAGAGAGATGTTGCTGTAGATGTGGTGGCTATATCAGCCACCTCTTGAGTGTTATCGTCCTCGTCCTCATCTTCACTTCCCGATGAATATTCTTCTTGAGCCACTAGAACAATCTTAGGTTGCTTCTTGAAAGGAGCATTCTTCTTAACAAATTGTTTCTTGCGTGGAGCCTTTGACTTGTCCTTGAAAATAACTCGTCCTCCATTATCTTCCATACTTTGATATGGACACTCAGCTACAAAGTGCAGCCGGTCACCACAATTGAAGCATGTTCTCAGCTTGGGACCATTTTCTTTTCTTCCATAGGCTCCACTCTTGCGTTCTAGTTCAGCTTTAGCCTTGGCTGGATCTTTCCAAAAGTTTCTTGCATAAAGAGCCAAATATTGTCCGTGGATCCTTTTTATATCCTCGGGACAGTCCAGACCTTCTACCGCATAATCATCATGCTCAATCACACTAGTCTTCAAGGCCATGTTGACCCCCTTTTGCATCCCCATAGCTCGAGCACGAGCATCTTCGGCATTCTTGGCAGCCACTTTGAAAGCAGCCATTTCTTGCATTACCTCATTGGATGACATGAGGTGATAGTTATGGCTACCTTGGAGACTTTTCAAATCTGTGGGCTCGAATGGCATAAGAGCACTGACATATTTGCGCTTGATCCAGGCATCATCAACATGAGCTGCACCGTGGTTTCTGAAGGTTGTGGCTATTGCCTTGAGCCTCCTATACATGTCCTCGTGGTCTTCTCCATCCAACATATAGAATCCTTCAGCTTCGTTGCTCAAAGCATCATATCTATTCCTTCTCATACTTTCATTTCCAATGAAGAGATCGGTAAGGGCATACCAAGCTTCTTTAGCTGTGCTAAGATGCTGAATGTGTGGCATATCCTTGTCACCCACACCAAGCTGTATCATGTGTAGAGCTGTAGCGTTGAGTTGGCTATCAACAATTTCTCTTCTTGTGAGATTGTTGGGATTTCCAACATGGAGACCATTTTCTATGATTTTCCACAACTCAATAGAGGAGCTGCACACATGAGACTTCATCAAAAATTGCCATTGAGAAAAAGTAGATGCAGAAAGTTTGGGTGGATCACCCCTATTATGTATATGTGGGTAAGGGATAGGTGGATCAGGAGAATACACATGAGAGACCTCATTGTATCCATCCTTACCGCTATCCTTTTTCAAGGAGGAACTCTGGCTAGTATCATCACCAACCACTTCGTTATCTTTGGAAACAGTTTTACCCATTTCCTTGGATTGCGGAGTGGTATCCTCAGAGTTAGATGGAGGTGATGCTGCAGATGTGGAGAGATGCATTATCAATTGACGCATCTCTTCCATCTTAGCCCCCATTGAACTCACCAAGGTTGTTTCCAACGTCTTGAGATTGTTCATGGTGACTACCTCCGGAGCATCATTCCCATCTACCTTGGAATCCATACTTCTATTAGGCGATTAAGCCCGAAATAAGAGCCAGGGCTCTGATACCAATTGAAATGGATCGTATGGGCACCTAGAGGGGGGGGGTGAATAGGTGCTAACCAATTTTTAATACTTTTTCAATTTTAGGCTTGACACAAAGTAAATTCTCTAGATATGCAACTACGAGAATTTCCCTATATGCAACCCTAACTACTAAGCACGTAAAGAGAGGAGTGAGGAAACCGTAGTGGAGCACGCGGAGACACAGGGATTTGTTTTACCGCAGTTCCTTCCTTGTTAAGGGAAGTACATCTGCGTTGGAGGGGTGGGCGGTTCTAAGACCACCACGCCACAATAGGCCTCACCCTATTCTCCGATGGATCTCGCCACGAGAGGCCTGATCCACCTTCTCCACTATTGGATCCCTTCGAGGCGGGAACCGGTGCCTTTTACAACACTATCGGGGCACACACCCACAACCGAATTGGGGGCTCCCGAGATGACAACAAGCTGCCACAAGAACAAGGTTTATCAATATAAACGAAAACAAGGATCTAGGTATTTGCAAGAAATACTAGATTGGTGGTTCTCCAAATGAATGGAGAGGAGATGAAGCGCTTGATTGCTGCTGATGATGATGGAGTTCTCCTCCTTCGATTCCCCAAGGGACGGGGCCTTTGGGTGGATCTAGGTGGAGCTCTCTTGGATGAAGATTTCAGATCTGATCTCGTCTTTTTCAAATGAATCAAGTATTCTGGCAGGAGGGGGAAGGCTGGCTTAAATACCCCCTCCCCAGATCTGGCCGTTGCACAACTTTGAGGGCGGATTATCCGCCCCCCACTTGGGGCGGATTATCCGCCCCCTGGGAAAACTCCGCCCCAAGAGCGGATTCTCCGGGGGAACCTCCGCCCCCTCTCTGGGGCTGGCGCCTGAGAAACTTGGTGAAGATCTTGGGGGCGGATTATCCGGCCCCCTCTAGGGGCGGATTATCCGGCCCAGCCGGAAAGTCCGGCCAACACTCCGCCCCCTCTCTGGGGCTTGCGCCTTGACAATGAGCAAGGGGGGCGGACTATCCGGCCCCCCTGAGGGGCGGATTATCCGGCGGGGCCAGAAAATCCGGTCAAAACTCCGCCCCCCTTCTGGGGCTTGCGCCTGCTTGGAAAGAGGGAGGGGCGGATTATCCGCCCCTAGGAGGGGCAGATTATCCGCCCCACAAAGGCAGAGTCCTTTTCCCTTTATCCCAAAGGAAGCTGCAACACTTCAACACACATTAAATAATCCTTGATATTGTTATCTAACACACAAAACACTAGGGATTAAGAAATGTTCTTTCAGAAGGGTTTAGCCAAGGGAAAGAGTGTAATTTGGTAGTATGCAAGATGTACCACAAGATGGTTCAAGTACATTTTCAAAAATGCACACTGATTAAACTAGGTGGAGTCTCAAAGATTGAACCCAAATAAGGATTCCAGACTTAGTCAAATTTGGCAGATTTGTGGATTTGGACAAGTATGGAGGAGGGAAAGATTTGGAGAGGATGCAAGGGTCCACTCTCATCATCAGGTGGATGATGATGAAGTATATATTTAGTAGAGGGGATCCATGCTTATTTTTGGTATTTATTGAGTTGGATGCTAATAGGAATGATTAGCTCTGATTTGATCTGGTTAAGGGGATTAGGGGGTCATTCTAGGGACTAGGGATAGATCAAGCTTAGTACGATTGGTTAATATTGGTGATCTTAACTATTTATTTGATCCTAGGGGTATGAGCTCCTAGATTATCTCACTCTAGTTCCTAAGCAGGCGAATCAATCAGCAGATCAAAGCAATCTATTAGACAGCAGATCAAGGCAACTCTTCTTATCAAGCATTCAACCAATACTGAGGTTACCATCAAGCCTAGCTCTAGGTAAGGATGGGTATTTTGAAGAGGTTGTGTTTTGAAATAAGATAAGGACCTCTTGGTATTTCTACCAAGATTAGAATAAAAAGAGTTTTATAGAAGTTCTGTAAAACCTAGAGGTAAGCGTAGTTGGAAGTTCTGTCTTAAAATCATAAGGAGGTAGATTATAGTATAGCTCTCCATAATTGTGGTAATAGAGACTAGTAAATCATTTGTAAGACAAAATTATCTTGGCTCAAATTTTGAAAGTCAGAACATTTGAGAATATGAATGATAAGCCAAGACCTCTCTTTTGTAAAATAGTTTTTGCTAATTCAAGGTTTGAGGTAAGGAGTGTATCATTTATTACACATTCAGATGCAAGAGCACAGGCCAACAAGTAAACAAACATTGCAACACTTAACAAGAAATATTTTTTGTTCCCCTGATTTTTGCCTTTTGGATAATAAATCAGGGTTGCTAAAATTGGAATACTACAGTGAGTGGTGTGATGTCCGCATATCCTGGGCACACCTATATGTGGGGCTTCGTCTGTGCTATCCTATCTCTTAATCATATTCTACGAATACTAGTGGTGGATCTGATACTCGTTGAGAACACTTTTAGCCATCATTTTGATTGATTGCTCTATGTCTACTTTCTACTTGCTTTCTTTTAAACATATTGTTTGTTCTCATTCATAATCAATTTCGACACTCTCTTGCTTTGGACCAAAGATAATTTGAAGGCACACTTTGATAAATCAATAAGAAGAAGCATAAAGACCATTATGAAGAGCCCGCCATAGTTTTATACTCTTACTTCAAAACTAACTAAATACAACTTATGCACTTGCAGGCATCCTGGGGTGTGCTTGCTAGAGGCCTGGGGCGGTGGGAACCTTCGTCCGGTGGCCGACAACGAGGCTCACCTTGGTGATTTCTTTTTTAGTGATTTGTCGGTCTAAGGAGTGAGAGGGCACTCAGAAATTTGCCAAAAATCCCAAAATTATAAGCAATTTTACGTTTGTTGACCATTAACATCGTGCCATGTCAGAAACCCTATTAAATTGCACTAACTGACCGATTGTTATTTAAAAAAGAGTACTTAAAAAAATAGATGGTCAACCAGTGGATTTTTTTAAAAAAGTGATGGTTTTCTAAAACCCTAACACCAAATGCGAAAAAATTATGCAGTGTTTTTTTTTTCAATTTTCTCTCCGCTTACCGATCTTTCAGTGAGAAGACTAGCGATATGCCCGGTTCCCGAGGCAGGCGCGTTGAGAAACTATGCCAGGCCGAAAGCAATACGTGAAGTTCACGATTAACCGCACGTGCAACTGAGCGCTAGTACAAGTTAACAACAGCTTAAAGTTGTGAACATGAGCGCCTACAGTACGTCTTGTCACAGCTCATGCATGTACGCCTTACGGCCGTAGAGCAACGAGATCATGGCAGCGCACCACAGCCACAAGCCGGCGTCGACTAACGGCAGCGTCAGCCTTGGCCTTAGAACGGTCTTGGCCTGCCTGCTCTCCGCCGTGCTCTGCTTCGCTGTCCTCCTCCGCTTCTCCCCGCGCGGCGCAGGCGAGAGGGTTTCGCCTCTGCTCCAGTACATCACCAGCACCTACAACCAAGGTACGTGCGTTTGTGTGTACCGATGAACCTCCTCGCGCATGAGCTCTGCCGCTGCTGCTGAATCTTGTGCTTGTTGGTCGCAGGAGCGTCGACGTACAGGAGCTGCGACTACTCGGAGGGGGAGTGGGTGCGGGCGCCGGGGCACGCCCGGCGGTACAACGCCACGGAGTGCAACGTCAAGGACAGCGAGAACTGCCTCCGGAACGGGCGCCCCGACAGCGGCTACCTCGACTGGCGGTGGCAGCCGGCGGCGCCGGGGTGCCATCTCCCGGACTTCGACGCCGCGGCGTTCCTCGCCGCCGTGCGCGGCAAGCACGTGGCCTTCTTCGGCGACTCGATGGCGCGGAACCAGGCGGAGTCCCTCGTCTGCCTCCTCGGCGCGTCCTTCCCGTACCGCCTGGTGTACCGCGACCCGGAGCCCAAGACCCGCAAGTACTGGCGCTGGGCGTTCCCGTCGCACAACGTGACGGTGTCCGTGTACTGGGCGCCGTTCCTGGCGCGCGCCACGGGGAAGCCGGACAACTACAACATCCCCTACAACTCGGTGTTCCTCGACGCGTTCGCGGAGCGGTGGTCGGCCGACGCCGACACCATGGACGTGGCGGTGGTCAGCACGGGCCACTGGTTCTGGATCCCCAGCATCTACTACAACGGCAACGAGGTGCTCGGCACGCACCGCCTCCCTGACCTCAACCACACCGAGATCGGCATCTCCGCGCCGTACCGGGAGGCCATCAGGATGACGATACGGCGCCTCCTCGCCGGCTCTGCCCCCCGTGCGCGCACGGTGGTGGTGTCCACCTTCTCGCCCTCGCACTTCGAGAAGGCGTGGGACGACCCCACGACGTGCGCCAGGACGGTGCCGTACAAGGAGGGGGAGAAGGAGGTGGACGCATTGCACGCGGAGCTTCGGGTCATCGTCAGAGAGGAGACGGCGGCGGTCGTCAGGAACGGCGGTGGGGCCACGAGGATTGAGGTGATGGACGTGACGAAGCTGGCGACGATGCGGCCGGACGGGCACCCCGGTGTTTACATGAATCGCGACCCGTTCGCGCGCGGCGTGCCGAAGCGGCTGCAGATCGACTGCCTCCACTTCTGCCTGCCAGGGCCGGTGGACACGTTTAATGAGATTCTGCTTCAGCTTCTAACGAAGCGTCAGTGAGGTGGCAAGTGCGAAAGTGGGTGGCAGTGGCACGGCCGGCCGTTCGCATGTGGTCGATCATGCACAAATGTTTGAGCACCGACTAATAGTTGGAAATCGATGATAACCCCTCCCAGTTCTTCATCTGCCGCCGCCATCTTAAGCGCCCTCAAATGTGAGGGCATTGTCAAGAGCGTTTCCATTTAGAAAGTTCCAAATAGATATATACAGAAATTGTCTTTGACTCCCGAGCTCTAGAACTCCTTTCAATTAAAAAAATCAAAAATCATATTTACATGTTTCAAAAAAATCCAGCTTAGGAGTAGAGTGAGACAGAAATGGGCATTGACCCCCGAAAATAGAGCGCCCAATCTGTCGCCTCCCCAAGTGAGGCGACCAGGCGGCCCCCTCCACCCTCGGTGAAATGGGCATGACCCTTCGGGTGTCCATCGTTAGTATATATGGTGCGGCCTAACAGAGGGCTCATACGAAGATACATCAAGATCCATAAAGCCCATGAGGATTCAAAAGATACTAAGCCTACAAGAACACAGACCCCTGGTGATACAAGACAAGGAAAGTCCAAGACTAGATACAAACTCTAACATGTAAACCAACTCGTATTGATACCTGAGACCTAGCATCCACATATATAAAGACTAGAAGAGACCAACGATTAGGGCACGCTACACGCTACACCCGATACGATACACCCTACCCGACAATAGATCTAGACAATACACATGTCTTTCTCTCTCTCAGCAAGATCGCATGTAGTCGACTCAACGAGTTTGTACTCTCCAATGATAATACGAGCAGACAAGCAGGAGTAGAGTTTCCTCTACGAGTGCCTAAACCTGGTTAAATAGCCCCCCTTGTTTGTCTGTTAAACCGACGAAATCACCAGCGCTCTCTTTTCCATGAAACCCTAAGTCCATAACCATAGGCATTGCCGAGGTCACCCCTCGTCACTCGGCGTCCAAGATCCTCCCACCCAGAGTCCCTCCCGCCGCTTCCGTCAGCAGGTGTCGCCGTTTCGTGGTGGTGTCACGGCAGATGCCATGGGATGGCTTAAGTTGGGGCCATATGGACGCAAGAGGAATCTGGGGAGAGAGAGAGAGAGTGCGGTGGATCCGCACACAAAGAACTAGGAAGGGCACAAGAACACTTGATGTTTTCAAGAATAGATCTCTTATTCCATCTCACTATGTGGTTACAAGTGCTCCTTGAGCTGCTTCCCAAGTTGCTAAGGAGAACTCAAGTAGAAGAAGTGCCAGCCTTGTGGCTCTTGTTGCGCCTGCCCGTATCCCTGGCTCAACCCCTCTTTATATAATATATGGGAGTAGCTAGGTTACAATGTGGGTTCTAGGGTTTACAGAGTGGGATTCTACTTTACCCAGCGGGCCGGGTTACAGGGCCCGCTCTCTGGTCCAGGACCGAGTCAACAACGCATACCCACCAACGGTACCATAGTACATTGGCGCAAGTTCTTTAGGCGTCATCTAGTGCTTTAAGTGTCACCCGACGCTTTAGGCATCACCCGGCAACGCTCTCCTCATTGTTTATCTCTGGCCCACTTGTGCAGTGGACCTGTAGCACCGTCAGAGCCATGCGCCAGCCTGTTTGGTGACACATGGAGCTAGAGGCATATGCTGCAAAGGATCGTCTCTCTCTTTGTGACTCGGCTCCACCTCGATGACTCGGCCTTGATGTACCCGCGAGTAAGAATCATTCATATGCTTATGCCGACGTATGTTATATGTCAGTGATACGCCCAATTTGCATCACCATTCTATATCATAATCTACCTCTATCCATTGATATTTGTCTTATTATGAGGTATTACTTATGGCTTTTCATCTGTTTATGCATGTTGGATGATTCTTGGAGGATGGACTGCCGGAGTATGGATTCTGATGGAAAAGAAGGTGTTTTGATGCAATTTCGCGAAGATCAGATAAATACTAGAAAAATATGGGAAAATTATATTTTTCCAGAAGATAGAGGAAGCAGAAGGAGGGACGAAGAAGGGCCGCAGGGGGCCCACACCCCCTAGGCACGGGCCCACCCTAGGCCGCGCCTAGGGCAGGTGTGGCCCACCTGCCCGGCTCCCGACTCCGTCCCTTCGCCTATATCTTCCCTACGGAACCCTAAGGCTAGGGGAGCGACAACAGATAGATTTCTACCGCCTCTACGGGGTGGAAAACACCAAGAGAGAAAGATCTCTCCGGCAGACAGATTTTTGCCGGGGGAATTCCTTCCCGGAGAGGGGAGATCATCGCCATCAACACCATCTTCAAGCTAGGCTTCATCGAGATCATCATGATCATCATCCACACCATCATCTCCACCAGCACCATCATCACCACTCCATCTCGCTGTAACAATTGTGTTGGATATTGCTTTAGTTCTTAGGGGAAACTTTCTCGGTGTTAATTACTATTGTAGTTGATGCTTGTGAGTGGAACCATTGGATTATTGTTTATGTTTAGATTGTTATCCATCATCATATCATATTTTATCTTGATCCATATGATGTCTTGTGAGTAGTTCGTTTAGTTCTTGAGGACATGAGAGAAGTCATGTTGTTATTAGTGGATTTGTGTTGAGTTATTATTCAATGGTTAGTATTTAAGTTGTGGTGCTATTCTTCTAGTGGTGTCATGTGAACGTCGACTACATGATACTTCACCATTTATGGGCCTAGGGGAATGCATTGTGTATTTGGCTACTAATTGTGGGGTTGCTTGGATGTAAACCCTGAGCCCCCGTTAGGACACCTTTGCACAAAGGAGTGTAGGATCTCAGAGTTTAAGGCTGTGGTTAGATTTATATCTTAATTACTTTCCTATAGTTGCAGATGTTTGCGGGGGTTTAATCACAAGTATGTATTAGTCCAAGTAAGGTCGGTACATTAGCACAGGTTCACCCACACAACACTTACAACACCAAAGAAGAGTACTCAGCTATATGAAGCGAAAGCACTTGACAGAATTCCCATGTGTCCTCGAGAAAGTTTGGTCCTTATAAGTATTTCCACCGGCTTGTTCTTTGCTAAGAAAGGGTTGGGCCACTTGCTACGTTTGTTCTTTGTTACTTGCACTTTGTTTTGTTGCCTTATCAGAAAACCACTAAAAATCCGTTTGCTAAGTATTTGCAGAGAATTCCTGCTCCATACCACTAGTCAATACCTTCTGCTCCTCGTTGGGATCGACACTCCTATTTATCAAAAGTACTACGATACACCCCCTATACTTGTGGGTCATCAGTCGGCCGAGCATTGCCGTTGTTACTCAGCTATTATTAACTCTCCCTATGTCGGCCAGACTCGGCTATGATTACTCCGAGTTAACCTTAAGTTTCACCTCTTATGACACTATTGGGGGGTTAACCCCCTGACACGTCGGGCCTTGCATGTGCGATGCCCCAAGGCCGGCGGTTGCGGCTTCTTCTTGTTCCCTCTCTAGGAGCTCAGCTTGGGGGAGCGCTCTCGATGGCGGAGCAGTCAGGAAGGCGGCCTCCCGGTGCTTCCCTATACGGCAGTGTGGCGGGTGGCGTGGCCGGTTGATGGTGCAGGTGGCGAGGTGCCGAGGGTTGGCCAGCGGAGCCCTGCAAACCTATATCTAGGCCCTTTTGGGCTCGATATGGGTTAGGGCGTGCATGGTCCGACTTGACCTCGTCGCTTCTAGGTGGTCCGCAAAGCGGCTAGTGGTGAGGGTGGTGGTGACTATGTCGCTCTTGCTGCAGTGTGGTGGGAGAACTTCACGGGTCCGTTTCGGTCCGGCCGAGCCTGTAGAGCATTCGCAATAAGATGATAATTGTGAAGATATATTGTCATTGTGCTTCTGACTCGGCTTCCAAATTCCTGGTAGTTTTGTTGCTCTGGTACCCGCTATGTAGGCAGCCGGACAAGGCGAAGCTAGACGAACTTCTTCAACACCTTCTGGTGGCGGATCGCCGGATCTTCACCTCGTGCAGCCGTTGAGTGTTTAGGGCTCTTCATTTTTTTGCATTTTCTCTTTTGAGATCCTGATTTTGCTCTTATTTTTTACATGTTCGTGTTGTTGTCCTAGCAAATGTCGTTTTTAATAGTAACTTATAATTTTATTTACTCTCTCCATACCGGATTATTGGGCTAATAAAGGTTTTGAAGGTATACCCAATTATTAGAGTAGATGGTTTGTTTTATTTATATAAGAGAATCTCCACTCGGGTCCCTAAAGGGCTATTGGGGTGACGACACTCAAAATAATGCCTTGCCACCACCCCCAATTCTTTTTTCGCGCCGGTGCGACCCATTTTGTTATCTGACGTCCTAGGCCAAACCCAACCCATGGGGGAGGGGGCTATCAGGGGCGCCGGATGGAGCTAAAACCGACACGGGCTAGCCCCGGCAGTGAGATAGGTGCTTTGGATGCGGCGGCGCGCCCTTTTGTTCCCGCCCAACTTTCCCATCTTTTCCCTCTCCGCCATTGCCATCCACAGATCACCGCCCTCTCTCACCATGAACACCCCATGATGGGCCTATCTCACCCTCGAGGAGACAGAGGCAATGTGCGCCTACAGCTATCCATGTCCACCGGGCTACCTGGTGCCCCCGACTGGATGCTAAGCGTCGGAGGGGGTGCATGTCCCTCATGTTCCTCGAGTTTCCGCCCGCCGGGTGTTGATGCATGTAAAATGCATACATGAACTTGGTAATTTGTTGATATGAATTCCCACATATTTGCATCATATTAGTAGTTATTACCAATGTTCTTAATGATTTTGAGGATTTTCTAAACAATACGCTCTCTTTTGGTTTTAACTCTATCTGGCAGAAAAATCTTCTATTAGTATTTTTTGGCTTTCTAGGAGCTACGGAACTTGAAACGGGCACCTCGGGCCCAACGAGCTGTTAGATAATTTTCATACGAATCCAAAAAGCTAAAGTAGGGCCCGAGGTGCCCAACGAGCTGAAAATGGAAGCCCATTTACTTTAGGTCACTCCACTTGTGCTATCTCAGCCGTCGAAACTCCAATACCGTCGATTCCACCGCCATTCGCTTTGTTTTGACCTAAAACCGTCTACATATACCCCCTGGTAGCCTTTCTCGAGACGAACGGAGACGGAGATCGAAAACCAAGTAACAGGGAGCCAGTAGGCTACCGTCCTAAGGAAGATTGGAGGGGGAACCGCTGCCGGAATCGCCTCTGGCCACCTCTCCTCCTTCACCAATGTCTCCTCATCACTCCCCATGATGAGAGGGGAGTAGTACACCACCTGGACTATTTGTTTGTGATGGTAACTTGATCTAATCTCTCTATGTATGATCATTGTTGAAATCCATATGACGTGCCTTGCATGAGTATGGATCTATATATGTAATTCATATGGTGGATATTGTTGTATGAGATAATACTTGTTATGCATTTACCATTGTGTTGGATATTTTACGGTTTGTCATACTTCGGAAATATTCTATGATACATGTAATGGTTTGATGTATACACAATGGCTTGTTTATCCATGTCATTAGGTGATTGACACCACCAAGTGGAGGTAGATGAGAGAGATGTGGTAATGCACACAACATATGAATCATTGCACTAGTGTTTGAAATGTTTTCCATTAAGAAGTATGATGTATGTAGGTAAAGGGTGGCCGAATGACAACGGCATATGTATTGAGTGACATCATGCAATCAAACAATATTTATCTAGTTGTAAAAAAGATGGGAGTATGATGTGTGGTGTGACAATAACCAAATTCTATCCTTATTACAAGGGTGACCTAGAAGCACAAAGGATTACTTCTTTCAACTATGTGTTTTAAGGCATGTGTCCACCATAAAGTTCCATTAAAACATGACAATTGTGTGTACTTTTATTATCTATAACATGATCATCACCATAGATGGAGAGCGGGGATTGAGTGAACCCATGAACCCATGTCCATTGTTCTTATAAGAGAAAACATTTGTCTGGTCCTCTTGGATTGAAGAGTATTGGAACACTTTTACATTCTTACTTTGCTACATTACACTTCCAAGCCTTAAATCAACCACCTTGTTCCTTAAACTTGTTTAGTGCATAATCAACAAAAACTTGTAACACTTTAGTTGTAGAGAATAGATAGCTTTTCCTTCTTTCTCTTGCGGATCGATACCCTAATTCCACATTGAGAGGTACTACAATGATCCCCTGCTCTTGGGGGTTATTAGGCATCCATCACGAGCCACTACTACCTGGAGCTTAAGCCGGAACATCAGATGGATCCCAATTGGTGCCCCGATAATATCGCGACCTGGAACACGTTCTTCACCAATCAGCAGGAAAGAGAGCTCACCAGGTACGAGGATGACGACTCTCCTTTGGTGAACCACAACGAAGCCGACCATCTACTGTGGTGGGTGAACCGGACTTTCGCTGGTATGATGCGCCACATCGCCGAAGGAGATCACCCTCTCCTGTGGTACATGCACTTTTAGCCACCACGGAGCCCAAGCAAGGGCAACAGCGGCCACACGCCAGCTTGGAAGCACCGGCGACCCGGAGGAGATCCCGGGGTAGCGTGCGGACATGCGCACCTCTTTGTACCGCGCGGGGGACGACGGCTTGCTGTAGCAGCTGCAGCCATCGGTCTTCGTAGCTGATCGACGGTATCCCCTACCCTCCGCAAACCGGAGAAGGGCCGAGGTTCTAGCCGCACGCGCCAAGCGACGGCGATGACGACCTCGTGTATTACTAGGCACGATTATAACTAGTTTTTATTTTTTGCACATGTAAAATTGTCACCAATAATACCAAACTTGTTATCTTGGGTACACGACTTGGAGCTTACGCCCCCTCCCAATTCGTGAACCAATCCAGTGCTCCCCATATAGCCAAAATCAGGCTGCGCCAAACATTATGGACGCGTTTGGTAACCTGCATCCACTTTTTAGTCCAGTCCGACAGTGTTGTGGCCGGCACTGCCAGCCTCATATAAGCCTTGAGCTATGAATTGCATACTGTTTGGTAGCATGTAGTACATGTGACTCAATTGAAGGATGCAATGATAAAACAAGGGAACACATGGTCACCTTGAAATATGGTATCCACCTCACGCTATTGCGTTATCTTTTCTTGTGTTTGACCCGTAGGCGACTAGATCATCTCCTCTCTCATCACACCGATTGCATGCAACATTCGGTTGAAATAGCGCGATATTGTCTCCATGCTTCTTCTGAAAGTGTTGTGGGTGACCCTATACCTATGGTTATGGTCAACCACATAAAGGAACATCATGACTTGTTCTTCCACTGAGGTGTGGATGCTATCTACCAAAAGTCCACCCATACTTAATCTTGTGACAAGTGTAAAGAAGGGGGCTCTTCTCATCCTAAGCATGTTCTAAGACTCTATATCGTTGTAGTTGTAGATGTAGTTCAGATTGGCCATACTCACTTGATCTCGGGCCAACATAGGACCGTACCTGAGTCTAGGAAACGCAGCCCACCTAACATCTCTCTTGTGCAACAACAGGATCTAGGCTTAAATCGCTGCTACAAGCGCAACTGCCTGATGGATAAACGACATCCTGTCGGCCTAACAAACCGGAGCTACGGCGAGTTGTTTCTAAATTGGTGCTTCAGCCCTACTAGAAACAGTAGTGTAGAGAGTATCACGGTGGTTACCTCACCCATGGCGATGCGCGTCCAGGGAGAAGGAGGGAGATGCGCTTCGATGCTGCTGACCGACGCTCACCACACCGAGTTGGAAGAACCATCGGATACGGTAGATCTACGTCGCCGCCGCCTCCGCCGCTCATGTTGTGGAATCAAGAGGTGTGGGGGGGGGGGGGGATTTGGGGGGACAACGCTAGGGTGAGCCACCAGTAAGTACTCTTGGCGGCAGACCGAAACTTCCGTTTCGCGTCGCCATGGGATGGCGCGTGCATGCCACGAAATAGGGACGGACCCAAGTAGAGCCTAGTGGGGGCCTTTGAAATGTCAAGAACATTTATTTAAATTTTTATTAAACATTATTTAAGTTTATTAAATTTAAGCAAGTTGTGTCCCCACTTCAATGGTTTGCCCCCACTCTGAATTTTTTCTGGGTCCACCCTGCACGGAAACGTTTAATTCGAGCGATCTAGTTGGGCCTGGCCCTTACAGAGCGTGTTGGCCACAACGCAACAGTCACACGGGAAACCAAACGGACCGATTTCATCGTGCCCTAACCTGTTTAGAGAAATACAGGCTACCAAACACGCCTGGAGGACGTGTTGACACTGGACATGCTCTAAGCCAAAAACCGTTTGGAGGTTGTCCAAACATTCGGACGGGCCAGCAAAAGGCAAACCTACCCTCCCGTGCCTCCTCTCCCGTTCCAAATCTCGAGAAGCCCTTTTCGGGAAACGCACCGCAATTTCTCCACCAAACCTCATGAAACGCGTAGCAACAAGCAAAGAACTTGCCCAAACGAGTGAGCCACACGAGGTTCTGGTTTCGTTCGGGCAACAGCTTGGCTAGCAAAAACTTGTTTCGATTAACCTCAACTTCGCCAAGTTACGGAGAAGAAGCTCGGCATTTGTCTCCGACGTCGCCGCATACAAATATGCGAGCTGATTCTCGTGACCGCCATACCCTTTTTTAAACGCCGCCAGCGCGCCCCAACGGTCGTCCGGAGCAGCGCTCGCTTCTAGAACCCAGAGAGGGCACCGGTCCCCGGCGCGGGGCCCATGGCCGTAACCCGTCAGTGCACGACAGCCCTGCGATCCTCGCATCGACTGCTCCGACCACCACGGTCGCAGCGCCTGCCGTGCCTGTTCATTCTTAAAGGGGCACGCGTCCGAGCAAGCTGGAGTGAACACTACCGCCTGACGCCCTGGCCGACAGAAACAGAGAGCAGAGAGAACGAAGGAAAAGCAACACGAGCTCTGCGCCGCCGTGGAGCGTCTCCGTCCTCCGAGCAGCGCTAGCACCGCCGGTGAGTCCTTCTTTCCTTCTTCCCCCCATTCCTTAGCTTGACGGCATTGGTGAGCCAGTGACCCTCATCGTGCTAAGCAGAATTCGACTGTAGCCTACTGAAGAAGCTGTTGTGTTCGCCGAGAGCAGCGACGGCATTGCGGCTGCAGGAGGCGATATGATCAGTATACAGAGCCCAGAATTGCACAAAGACGGCGGTGAGTACGAGGCGAGGAAGAGGCGGTCGCTGAGGGCGCGCTACGTCTACGGGCTCATCTTCTTCGCCACCAACCTGCTGGCCTGGTTCATCAGGGACTACGGGGCCAAGGTCTTACACGGAGTGCACCGTGGGTTCCTTTCTCTTCCAGAGATCCTCTCCGTTTGCCACTTTCTAGTACATGTGCAGCTTGAGGCTCTGCCATGAATTTCAGATGCCACATTCTGAAACCTGCTGTGCTGTGCCGTGCTGTTTCAATTTTCAGATAATTCGGTTTGTGGAGCAGGGGACTCGAAATGCTTCCAGTCTGGAGGAGTGCTTCGGGTGAGCTTAGGCTGCTTCGTATCCTTGATTTAACAACAAGCAGGGTATGGCCTGAGTTCTTGAACCGCAAATTTGAATTTGCTTGGTGTAGTTTGTTAGGCTGCTTCTACTGTTTGTGTTCCTTCTGTTCACTTCCTTACATCAAGTGTCAGATATTTTTCTGGGTGATGTTTGCCACAACATTTGGAACCCGCAAGCTCCAGGGAGTCCGTAATTCGTGGCATACTGGATGCTGGGTTCTCAAGTTTCTTGTGTATGCCGTGTCGATCGTCACCCCATTTGTCATCCCCAACATATTCATACAACTTTATGGTAAGATTTTTATTGTCTCATTAATTGGTCATTTCACCATCCATAAGGTGTTCTGCTACAATGTAGTTGCTGCAGAGAATGCAGGATATCATTGCACCCATAGATTTGCAGAACCATGTACTGAAAAATGTTGCTTGGGGTAAAATTAGAAAAGAGAGGAAAATACGGAATTGATTTTCAATACGCACTTGAAAAATCGGAAATTTTAGATGATCGTGGGGCCAACCTGTGAGCTAGCAAATTTCTGGCAGGTGTATGTTGTAGTATAAAAAAGAAGAGTAGGGTTTAAAAGTTAAAACAACACCCCTGGTTATACTTTGCTTCTATATACCACAAAAGTTAACAGAACTTTGTCATAAACTTCTTCAGATTTACCAATGTACATGTAGGAGTTCTTCATATTTTCTCAACACATCGAACTGTGCCTTTTAATTTGTTGAAGCTCATATATTTCTTGTAAGGGTGGTATGGTCATTCCACTATGGTCAAACCAATTGGCCCTAGCCAGAGTGGTACAGTGACCCCATTTCATCTCTTTGCAATGGTAGTACAGTAATTTGAATGTTTGCAATGGTATTTTGACAATTTCAAATATTTGGAATGGTACATATGCAATTCTCCCTTTTCTCTAAGCATTATATATATCAGAGACCATGATGTAGGTAAAAACGCCAAAGTAGAAACTTACAGATCCTTTTGTTTGGGGAAACATATCGGAAACATGGCATGAAAACCAACTGTCACTTGATTCTGTAGTGCTAGTTCCATTAAAACTTTCCATCTGAGTAATAGGTCTAAACGATAGTGGGCTGAAAGAAATCTATTCCATATCCTCTGCAGGTGAAATTACTCGTATGGGTGCCGGGTAATTTTAATGATTCTGGCATGTTGCAACATTGTTTATGTTTCTAATAAACTCACATCGCATTGCAGATTATAGTTAATTTAATTTTCATGTTTTCTCCAGAATATTTCTCATTCTCCAGCTTATAAGCATGCTCCACCTCATATCTTGGTGCAATAAACGTTGGATGCCAGATCCGGGGTCAAATCAGTGGTACATGATTATTTGAATACTCTAACGTTCAGCTAACAGTGTTTTAGGTGTCTAGTTAGCTCAGTGCAATATTAAGCAAACTATTTCAAGGCATGAGACAGATGACCTGTTTTGCGCTTTTCAGTGGCCTGTTCGGACTGTTCTTATCGACTGTCTCCTTCATTGCTTCATTTGCCGGAGTTGTCGTGTTATATATTCTGTACGTTCCAAACTCATCATGTGTGTTCAACATCTTCACTATTATATGGACGGCAATCCTAGTGAAGATAATGATGGCGGTGTCACTACATTCAAAGGTGCGAGAATAATACAGCTCCAGGCCTCATTTTAGTTGTAGAGTAGTCACTGGTAGAATATTTCAAGCAGGAAATTTTTCTTGGATAAATGTTGACAGAAGAAATGGTTCAGAAAAATATTCAAATAGTATTAAACACACATAATACGAAAAAATCAGATGAATAAGTGGTGCTAGGAACAAAATAAGTTTTAATCGTAGATTTGGGGAAATGATCAATTGGCACAAGCAGGAAAGGACAATGTTCTGTTACAGTGAAGAAAATGGTAAATGATCAAAGGTATATGAAGTTTGGGGCAAATGATCAGTTCTCTCCTCTGTTGCCTCGCTTCCTGCACCACGCTAAAACCTACTAAGTTCAGAGTAACAAAGCATCGCAATTTGATGGCTATATGTTGCAAGTTTCTAGATAAACCTTAAATCGATATTGCTCTGCTTTTTACTGTCTTACAACTGCAATTAATACAATACAATACAATACAATACAACACAATACAATACAATACAATACAAGTGCTCTAATGTTGCAGTGCGCCACCTCTATGTTTAATGATACCCGGAACGTTTTGCTCTGGTTTTCTGTCTGACATTGCTTCAACCTATATGAGGTGTATGGTTTTAAATTACTTTGCTTTTCAAAAAGGTTAATGAGGGTCTTCTGTCTTCTGGAATCATGGGCTCATATATTGTGTTCCTCTGTTGGTCTGCACTACACAGGTACTACCCTATCCTTATATTTTTCTTCCTCATTTTTATTCTACGGTTCAGTTATACAACGCTCATTTTCATTGCTTGCAATGCACAGCGAACCACGAACAGGAAAGTGCTACACTGAGATGAAAATTGGCAAGGATGGTAATTGGGCTACTATCGTTGTAAGTAAAAAACTTGATGTTCCTTGAATGTTCATGCCATTTATAATATCAGACTCAAGATTGCTGCTACTTGTTGTTGAGTTTTGTTCTTAATTCTCAAAAGGCTATTTCTACAAGGTTGTTCCGTTGTAAGACCTTCAGTTACTTAATTTCGAAGGTTTTATAAACCACCAAAATCATGCTACCAGGTTATTTGTTTCTACCGTGATCCCGAGCTTTGAGATTATTTTTCTCAAGGTTCATGGTTAACCTTCTAAAGTTCTGAACCCTGGTATTTCTACAGAATTTTCACCGTACATTTGCATGGTGTCAAGATCCCAACCTGTATATTTGTAAACACTGCCTAGTGCCTCACCTCAATGAGTGGGTTCTATTGTTCAGATATATTTGTGATACTTACCGTGTAGCATTGTAAAGGATGGTAGATTGGGGCTACCAACATATTACTGATAGAGCGCTCTCCCAATATATGTTAAGTATGTTGTGATGGTAAATGCAATCTCAGTGTTCTAATTGACTGGTTTGTGCTTTTCTAGAGCTTCATTATTGCAATTTGCTCCATTGTGATGGCCACATTTTCGACTGGAATCGATAACAGATCCTTTCAGGTAAGTTTAAAGTATCAACTTTCTGCATTGTATATAATTTCTTGATGGATATGCAAATGATCCTTTCTCTGCACCTTGTAATCTGCGACAAGTAATTTGGGACAGAGGGAGTACATAAGACTAAAAAAGATGATGTTCATCGTTGACCATTTATACTTTTATGTCTGAATGAGTTCGTTATTTAATGTTAACTATGATGAATCTCTTCAATGCTGTTCACATTACCCACCATGCTAACAAAGATGTTATGTTTTCAGTTTCGAAACGACGAGATACAGTCGGAGGAAGATGCCCCTTACAGCTACGAGATTTTCCACATTGTGTTTGCAGTGGGAGCTACGTACTTCGCGATGTTATTCATAAGCTGGGAGCTCAACCATCCAATAACAAAAAAGTAAGACATACTGTGCAGAAAAGCACCTGTCCTTAGATGTAATCTGAAGTGACAAAATTCTTGATTGTCGATGGACGATGGCATTCCCATGTAGTGCAGTTCTTGTCATCAGTGAGATACTGCTACATTTTGACCTCATATAGGTTTGAGGACAAATGCATCCAGTAACATCATCTCACGTCTTCTCAATCAGGTGGAGCATAGATGTTGGGTGGGCTAGCACATGGGTGAAGATCATGAATGAATGGTTGGCAGCTTGCATATATGGTAAGTCGCCATTTCCTGCTGCTAGCCATACAGCTCGGTTAACTAAAATCTTTGTTTCCACTTCACATACAGTAATATTTAACCTTAGAGAATCTGGATGTGCCTTTTTCTTTCAAGAAACTTGCTGGCTCTGTTGCCTGCGCATTAGTTACTCCTACTTATTCTGCATGTGGTACTAGATGACATGGTCTGATTGTATTATTGATGCAGTAAAACTGTCTCCTTTTTTGTATGCAGTTTGGAGACTGATCACTCCAGCTCTACAGTGGAAGCAACCTGCAAATGATGTAGAGTCCGTGACACGTAACCCCACAATATAGTCTTGATGATAGCTAATTATTTTCTGACAATTTTCTTCTACTTCCTTCGACCAAACAAATTAGTTGGCTTGGATTTGTCTAGATTCGATTGTATTTAAACATGATTTAGAATTAGATTCATCCGTATTTTGACTCAAATTTATCTAGATACGGATGTATGACTAGATATATTTGTATCTAGATAAATCTAAGTCAACTAATATGGGTCAGAGAGATTACAAGGTTTGCCGCAACCTACAACAATTCAATCGAATCAGACGGAGTACTAAAATAGGTCATCCACAAATTAACGGAGCATTTCAAGTGCTTGAATGGGCCTTGGTTGCAAATTTTGCAAAATCTCTATGGACTGCTGCTCCTGTTGAGAGGCCGCAATACTTCGTGGGCTACTCATGCAAAATGAGGGCCCATCTCAGATATGTCCCAGATTTGTTTCCTTTTTTATTTAACAAAGTGAATATATTAATTTTGTGAAGATAGCAATTATAAGCAGTCTCTACTGCAACAAAATGTCCTAAAGATATTACGAATGCACATAGACTAAAACAAAAAGAAGAAGAAGAAAATCCCGCTACAGTGATCAATTCCACTCATTGTAGTTGCAGCACTAACAACCGGTCCACTGCCAAGGCAACATCCGAGATCCAAAATTTCCAAAAGCGATGTCTCCAAAAAGAAAACAATGCTACCTTTGAGAAAGTCCACACTCAAAACAATGACTTCAACAAGATCATTGTCGGGCACAACCAATTAAGATCAGACTTTTAGTTTTTCACCATGAAAGATAAGACTTTGTGCTCCTCTTGTGTTATCGTTCCCGTTGTCGATGCCACTGGTATAAGTCACGAATTACCAAGCAAAGTCCACATTGATATAAAGACTCGATCTACCATTTCAAGGCCTCAAACTCAGCCGTCATGACATTCTCCACCATTATCTTCATCTTAGAAATTGAAACACCGACTTGGCCCATAATGACAATAGACAACAATGCTTCGCGTTACACCCTCTTGAATCCGCACATGATACAATAGGGACGTACATGATCAAATCTCATTCGATCCAGCAATCACACTAAAACACGACTATGTACGTGCATGCATATTAGACAAATTTGAGACATTTTTTCCTGGATGGAGCTAGTATCTTTTCTCGCAGTCTCTTACAAAGCATGCAAAGCAGATAAACAAAAACAGTCAGTTTCAGTCCCGGTCTCCCCTCCGCTCTGCCCGTTGTTGTCGATCCCGATCCGAAGATGTAAGAAGTGCATCGATTCGATTCGTTAACCGGATGGCACGCTTCCCATTGAGTAAACGTCTTGGTAGAATCAGCCGATTGTTATACTAAACACTTATACCCTTTACAAACACGATTTGTCAATAAATATTGATTAGTACTTTTTATATAATCTCCAAAGAACATTAACAAATAATTTAATCATATTTTTTTGGTTGTATTTAGTTGCATTACCAACATGTAATAATATAAACTTAATGTTCACTATTACATTGAAATGACGATATTTGGAAAAGATCGAATGTCAATTTTTATAGATACAATAGTAAAGTAAAACTTAATTAGAAGATATGTTATTTTCATAGTTTGAAGCATTACACTAACCCTAATTTTGAATATATGAAGTAAGTCATAAAAGGATGAAAAAGATGAATGCACATATGCATATTTATCGGTATCTATTTTAGTAACTTCATATATCCCTATAGAGGATCTGAGAATGTGGATGTCTAACAAATATCCTAATAAAGGATACCGAACCACATTGTCTTGTTTAGATGCAATTGAAAACAAACTCTAGAGTAAATGGGATCTCAACAAGAGCTTTGTTCTTAGATTTGTTCTCCCCCTCACTAGTTGGTATCAGGGCCGTATCCGAGAATAGGGAGGCCCGGTGCGAAACTAGAAATTAGGCCCTCGGCGGAATTATTGGCAATTCGGAAAAGACTATTTCTGTAATATATATATTTTTTGGTTGGTGGTAGTACGATTTTTGCAAGAATTCCATCCTATAAAAAAACATTATGAGAACTCAAAACTACCACATTGTACTTCTGTCAAAAAAGTACTACCACATTGTCTAGCAGAAACGCACTATCTTTCCAACATTCTTTTAGGAGAAAAAACTCAATTAATACTTCATAATAAACCTTGTCCAAAATCTCATGTATCAAAAACAAGACATGGAGACAAAATAGGATCTATCAACTTCTGAATTGATTTATTTTGAAAGCGAACCATCTGATGGTGGGCACGTGTTTCTCTAGTACTCTAGTTGCTCCTACTCTTGATGAATCGGCATTCGGTGACTAAGAGTGTTTGGTAGACTGGGCTATTTCGGATTCACTCTCTCAGTTAAGATATCTCATCTCATACAAGTTGGACTCATATTTTATGGTTTGTTTGGTAGACCCAGTGTGCTGAAAAATGTTGTACTGATACTCTGTTTGGTAGCCCGTATTTTATGGTCATATTTTATACTCTGACCCAAAAACTGAGAAATCATAGAACAGTCCAAACATTTACACGAAGGCCCCTAAACAAAAATAAATAAAGCAACCAGGCCCTCGTCTCCGCCACACTGTGTGCTGGGAGCTATTCATCGCCGGTGACGAGCGGTGGTTGCTCAGCGGTGGGGCAACACGGTGGTTGGAGTTTGACGCGGCGGTGGGCGGTGGCGCGACCGCCTTGCCTCTCTCAAGGGCGTGGCGCGACCTCATCGCCTCCCTATCGGGGTGCAGTCATGGGAGCTGCACCATCGGCGGTGTCTGGCCGTGGGGTTCCGGAGGGAGACGAGGAGAGCGGCCAACGCGTCGGTAGCGTCGAGTGTGGTTTGGGCTGGCCGCGTCGGGGCAGCCAGTGTGTCGGTGGCGGTCTGCGTGTCGAGGGGAATGAGGGGAAATGAGGAGAGAGGCCGGGGTCGGGGGTCGGGTGGGAGGGGCCCAGCGCCGCATGTATTGTGGATGCACTTAACACGGCGAGAGTTTGGCTCGATTTGAGCTTCTCTCCTCAGCCCGGCTGAGAGCCTTTTTCGGAATGAGGTGGGCACTATTGAGATGGTCTGACCTGGACTAACAAACAACAAAAAGGCCTCTTAACTAGGTTGGACAGAGAATATCTGAATTCATCCGGTCTACCAAACATACTCTAAACACTCTGAATGCACCCGAAAGAAAAGAAGGAGAGTTGCGATTGGAAGATGTGCAAAATTGTATTCACGCCGGAAGAGAAATTGAAAGGAAAAGAACGAGATGAAGGATCGTGCATGAGTTGTGGGCCTCTGGAGTTAATCCCGTTGCAGGCTCCCAGGCAGTCATATTGTTCGATGCATCCGGTAGTTCCAACTAAGCTGGTGATTAGCAGTAATTTGGAGGCCCTCCTAATTTGGAGGCCCCGTGCTGTCGCACACTTCGCACGTGTGTCCCGTACGGGCCTGGTTGGTATTACTTTTTTTTAGGGGAAAGTTGGCATTACCTTTGTTCCTAAATGTAAGCATTTCTAGCTATTTAAATTAAATTACTAAAAAGGCTTACACTTCGAAATGGAGGGAGTAATACTCATTAATTTGTTGTGAAACATTTCAATGTAATTCTCTAGGGTTTTTAGTCTTTTTTGATAGAGGGTATATTAATATCAATGACTAGTCGAAACACTAAGAATGCACAAAACCAAGAGCCAAAAAGTAAAATAAAATAAAAAAGAAACAAGATCCGCCACAATAATTAACGACTCACAATAGAGGAAAACAGTGCTGCACTGCACCAATCATCAGTTATCATACGTGTGGCGCAGTCCATGTCTTAGAGTAACTCCAACAGGCGCGCTAAATTGCGCCAGCGCAGAAAAAACTGTAGATTTAGCGTGGGGAGTAAAAAAATGAGGCTCCAATAGAAGCTGTAAAATACCGCGCGCTCGAAAAGTTTTAGCGCACATACAAGAAAACGCTAAATCACGCGAAGCCCAACTGCCGAGCGGAACTTTGACCCGCGCGAATTGGAGTCGTCCAAGCCTTCTCCCTGGCGGCTGCCAACGAGGAATCTGGATGGAATCGGTTCGCCGACCGCCGGAATCCGTCCGCCGCCCGTTGCTCGCTGTCGAGCTCGACCACCACTCGCCGGAATCGCCGTTGCAGAGGCGGCCCTCGTCGGGGATGCCGGAGCGTGGCTCCCATCGCCGCTCCCGTCCCGCTGGAGGAGGCCCTCGTCGGGAACGCCCGCGCGTGGCTCCCATTGCCGCTCCCGTCCTGCTTCCTTTTCTAATTGTATTCAACTAATTTTAGTGTATTTTTAGTCTATTTCTTTTGTCCCGTTTGATCTTATTTTGATGTACATATGAGAAAAAGGTGTTTTTGGGGCTGTATTTTAAAGCTTCTGGCGGAGGGCTACTTTTCGCGGACTATATTTTAGCGCTTCCGCTGGAGGTATTGCCTCTCCCGCGTGCTAAAAAAAGATCCAGCACAGTGCAACGAGGTTTTATAGCGCCAAAATTTGCAGCCTCTGTTGAAGTTCCTCTTATGACACTATCCACTAGATATGTGCTACTCAAACACTGAATTCAGGATTCGCAAAAAGAAAACACTAAATTTAGGTGAGTCCTTACATACTTCAAAATCCAAAATGTATCCAATCATGCCCATTAGATGTGGTTTGACCAAAATGTATAATTTTACTAAATACTCTGTCTGTTTTAAAATATAAGATGTTTTAGCATTTTTTTTTCTGAAACACATGTGTCTAGACGTTTTTAGTGTGTTATTCACTTATTTTGCTATATAGACTAAAAGACATCTAGATATATGCACTTCGTAAAAATACTAAAATATCATACATTTTGAAACCGAGGAGTACACACTACTACCATCGTGGTGAGCGCCTCTCCAAAACCCTCCCTTTGTAGCTGAATGCTGAATGGGCTTTGGAAGCAAACTTCGGATATGCATTGTGGACCGCACTTGCCTAGGTCATACTGTTGAATTACTCCATGGGCTACGTGTGGGCTGATACGAAGGCCCATCTCAAGACCTTTTCTCCCTGGCCTAATACAGCAAGGGAAAAAACAAACATTTAGCTCTCGCGGTCTCTTGCAAGGCAATGCAAAGCACCATGAAGATAATCAGTCAGTTTCAGTCTCAATCGCTCGAAAATCAAAACGCAAAGTCTGTTTACGCGTCTAGCATCAACTTCTCCACTCTCTGTCTCTGCCCGTTGATGTCGATCCCGATCCAGAGGTGGAAGAAGCGCCATCGATTCGATTTGTTAACCGGATGGCACGTTTTCCTTGCGTAAACGTCTTGATAGGATCGGTCGATCATTAGTCCTGCTGGAATTCCATATGGACCATAGACAATGAGCTTAGCCTGGCGTGAAGCAACTCTACAGACTGCACTTCTTGACTCGCTGTATTCCGGTGTGGCCATTTCCAAGTTCAGGATACTCACAGCATGACCACTGAAGTGAATTAAACACCGTACACCGGAGTATTAGTACTAGTGTGTGCTAGTAGCTAATTAATCGTCTTGGAAACGGTGGCTCCGATCAACTGTGGCGGCGCCGATTCGCGCGCGGGCGGTGACTATTCTATCGCGATTTGCTCAACGAACACGCGTTGTTCTTCAGAGATCTGCACTGTGGGCATGTGCAGGCACAGGTACAGGTACACAGCTAGGCGTCATTATTCAGCACATGCAGTGTTCAGACCTCGAGGCGTTCCTTGGTTTCTACCGCGTGATGTATGCAGTTCCAGGATAGCTGATGCAAGCACAAGATAGCTGATCCAGCCTCTCTGAGAACTGGATACATACTGATCCTCTTCCAAATCCATTGTTATATATATCTTGACTGTACTTGCCCTTACATTATACTATATCAATCAGCTATGTTGTCACCACCTCTAGATTCTGCGTAGCCTAGCATAATTTAGATTTGTTTGACGGTTTCTTCACCTGTCCAAGATTCTGACACTCTCAATGCCCCAGCAACATTTAACAATGATGATATAGCTAAAAGATGAAGTGTAATTGGAGGTCCAGTACCATTCCATGTTACTACCACAATGTTTAGAATCGCACATGTCACCAGGGCAAAACAAAAACAACGGAACAACTCATCGCGAGTGGCGGCTCCACAAACCGCCGTGTCTGAAAGAACATCATGTCCCGTCTGAAATGCCAAAGTGTTCGCCACTTGGTATCATTACAGTATTACACGACAGTGTTGACATTTGACTTGACAGGATCAGTGGCAAAATGGGAGCGAGAAAGCAGACGGCGAGGAGACAATACACATGCCCTCGCCACGCGACGGAGTGATCATGGTCGCCCGCCGTGTCGCCTCGTCCAGCCACCACGTATGTACGCACGTCGCCAACAAGCGAGCATTCCGGCGTCTGTCGCCGGTTGGTTCTTCCTCGATCTGACGCGCGAGCTAGCATGACTGTCGAAACTCGAAAGGCACCGGCCAAACGCGGGCAACTGACACTATATGTAAGCCTCCTACAGTTACCAAATCTAGAAAGCTAAGATCAATCATGCTTAGGAGCGATTGATTTGGGTAATGTAGAATAAGCAGTTTGAGCGCTAGTGCTGTTTTCCACAGGATGTACGTGCGCCAACAATATGATGTTTATTTTTTCAAAATTTCTACAGCACATGCAGAATAAAAAAGGTGCTCCAAGAAAAACAAAGTTGTGGCTAATAAGCAGAGCCTGACGTGTCCAATCATTTTGATCAGGACAGACAAAGTGTGTCGGGATCATGCAATGCATGGTGGTAGGTAAAGACCAAGAAAGCACAAATGAACAGTTTCGACACTAGGAGGAGTAGTATGTAGTATGGTTTGGGAACGAACTGAACGACGGAAAAGTTGATCTAGTCATGATCAAATCGTTCCTAACATGTTATCCAATATTAGTTTCCTTCTCTCAGCTTACTAATCAACACAGTTGATGCTACACATGCTAACTGATTATCCACCCCGTGAAATTTGCGCATACGGCTAGATTTCTCACCGATTTCACAGTTTGAGCAAAACATTTATCACTAAAGGTTCATTAATTACTGTTGGTACTTCACTTACTTACACAGCTTGTGTTACTCCTACTACTACCTTTTCAAGTTTTTACAGTAGCATTTATGTCATGTCAAGAAAATATTCTTTCCAAACACTTTAGGCGCCAGTCCTCCTTTTGAACTGATGGCTAAGCTACACAGACCATCCACAACTTTTCCCCATGCGTGTAATCCATATCCGATACTATCAAGCTACTTTTAGACCAGTAACATCGTGTAGATCACACATACTACACAGGAGTAGATAACTACTTGCACCATCTCTGTTCTTCACCCAATGATACGCCCCCTTTCCCCTGCCGAATAATAATGCACTCCACAAGTCACCAGCAACTCACCAGAACTAACTACCAACAGTATCTCGAGTTTTAAAATGGTCCACGTAACACATTATACTGCCAACTTGCAAACGTTAGGGCCGGCCGTGTTCTTGCGTACGTACGGAGCTAGCTAGCAGTGCTTGAATTTGGTTGAGTTTAGAGAGGGTATTATAATGAACCAAACCTCCTTGGATTTTTACCTTTTGTGGTAAAAATAAATAAAAACCGACGCAAACATAGAGAGATAGGCATGTTGGCACCCGTAGAGAGTCCATCGTATGGGCAAGAGTCTGAGAGAGTTCATACTATTGTAATGCGACCATTTGGTAGACATCATGCCTCGAAGACTTGTAGCATAAATAATACTTTTTTTGACTTGCATAAATAATACTTTTGATATCGACTAATAACAGATGATGGCTACTGGAGCATGGACTGATATTAGGTCGGATTGTACTCCAACTATATTAAGAATAACGCCACAATAGTTTGTATGGGTGCATGGAGTCATATTGCTTATATAATAACAATATGTATGGCTAGGGATGGTCTCAAACCCATATTGTATCCGGTCCAAACTATATAATCATGTTTTTACCATTTAAACAAAACTATACTAAAAGTTACATGTTGGAACCCAAACCAAACCTAACCATATGCATTTTTCATCCAAACCAAACTAAAGTATTTCTTTTTACAGGTTAAAGCCATGGATTCAAATTGGAGCAAAACTAGAAAGCTCATCAGGATCGGCATGAAGACATGTCAAATTTAGTTAAGATGGGGAAGGAAGCTTTAGTCTAGTAGCGCCGGGATGGGAAGCATGTGGCTCGGCATCAAAAGCTCTGGTCAGCATGGAGTACTGCAGTCATAAAAACGCTCGTGTGGTCATTGTCATTAGGTCGGTCAAAATTGGTCCATGCCTAGCAGGGAGGCGGTGCATGAGTAGGCTAGGGACCTATGGTTGGGGCAGCGGCGGAAGAAGGACTCTACACGGTTGCGGTGGTCGAGCTCATGTTGATTGTTTTTTCTTCTTTTCTCTTTAACTCTATGCTAGTTTACGCTCATGTTAAATCAGTCTCAAACCAAACTGAGCATGTTAGTTTCCAACAATTCTAGCCCGAAAGATTTGAGATCAAACCCTCGACTCCTATCCTTTTTTCCTATAGTCCAAACCAAACTGGACTTCTTTTTTATCATGAACTCATCCTGACCGATCCAATATAGACCAAATAGAAAACTAGACAAAAAAACTTAAATTCTGGCTGAACTATTCTCAACTCCTTCAATAGGTGTCCATCACATTTATTTATACTATACATTTATTCCCTTTATAAACACGTTTGTCAATAAATCTCAATTGGTATTTTTATATAATCTCCAAATAACATTAATAAATAATTTATTCATGTTTGTTTTGTTGTATTTAGTTGCTTTACCAACATGTAATAATATAAACTTAATGTTCACTATTACATTCAAATATCGCCAAAAATCAAATGTCTATTGTTACAAACACAATGCTAAAGTAAAACTTAATTTTACCTCGAAGATATGTTATTTTCATAGTCTGAAGCATTACACTAAACCTAATTGTGAATATATGAAGTAAATCATAAAAGGATGAAAAAATGAAAGCACATATGTATAGTTGTCTGTATCTATTTTAGTATCTTCATATATCTTGATAAAGGATTTTAGAATGTGAATGTCTAACGAATATCCTAATAAAGGATATAGAACGTCATTGTCTTGTTTACATGAAATTGGAAACAAATTCTAGAGTAAACGGGTTTCAGCGAGAGCTTTGTTCTTAGATATGCTCCCCATCACTAGTTGGTACTACCTCTGTTCCTAAATGTAAGCATTTCTAGCAGTTTAAATTAAACTACTAAAAAGGCTTACATTTTTTTTTGGAATAGATGGAGTATTACTCATTAGTTTGTTGTCAAACATTTCAATGTAATTCTCTAGGGTTTTCATTCTTTTTTATCAGGTATGTTTGGTTCATAAATTGATAATCTCTCTCTCTCTCTCTCTCTCTATATATATATATATATATATATATATATATATATATATATATATATATATATATATATATGTATGTATACTTTTAGGAGTACGTACTCCTAGCCCAGTCCAGCGCTTAATCAACCATAAACCCACTCCCTACCGAGTTCCTAACTAAACCCGTTTAGGTCAGGATTAATTTTCCTCCACGTATACTTTGAAATCAGGTTGAACCGATTCCTCTTTTATGGGACGCGGCCGTGACCTCCTAGACATATACTCCCTCCGTTTGGAAATATAAGATGTTTTAGGTTTGTGAATGGGATGTATCTAGACACCTTTTAGTGTCTAGATTCGTTTGAATCTATACACTAAAAGGTGTCTAGATACATCTCCTTCACAAACCTAAAACATCTTATATTTCTAAACGGAGGGAGTACGTGGGAAAAAATTGACGCTCGTATGCCCTAGCTCGATCTCATCTAATAGCCGTCACCGGAGACTATTCCGCCGCCATCCTGGTCTCGGCAAGATGGACCAGGGGCCTCTGCAACAATTAGATTATATATATACAAGATATAAATTACACTCGGTCTCTGCAACAATTAGGTTAGTTTTGGTTCTATCTAGTCCACACCGAAACACCCACTAGATTATAATAGTAAACATAACGAGTATGATTTTGTGTGGGCGAACCTAATTTTTAGCTTATTGTGGAAAGGCGGGAAACACTCCAACCTCTACAACAATTGATTCACACATGCATTTTATTAGAAAGTTTTATGAAGTGTTCTACAAGAAAGAGACTCATATAAATTCTCAAATAAACATAATAGATATTACATAACATACTTATGAAACACTGTGGTTGCGATCTCTCGATCTCTCTCTGAATCTCGAACGAGTTCCTGACTGAAAGTGAAAAACGAACAGAGACACAGTATTTTGGTGCAGTGTTCGGAGAACTGCTTTTCATTATCTTCTTCTCCTTTTATTACATAAGATGATCGTGGAGCTTCTCCACTACTTGGACGTGCCATCCCATGCCCGGAGATCGCTCAGCTCGATCCTGAATCTACGGCATGAATCGCACAAAACGCTCATGCAGAACTACCCTGAAACTTAGCTAACGAAAAACGACTAAGTCCTAATCTGAACCTGAACCGGTACCGTGTGTTGCAACGGCCAGACCTGAGCTGGGTTCAGAGAAACTGCAGGCAAGCTGAGGTTTGGACAACATTTCTCCCCCTCAAACCTGCTGCTTGATCTTCAGAACGCCGATCTTCTGATGAAATTAGACAAACTTGTTGCGGCCTAGAGCCTTGGTGAGGATATCAGCAAGCTGTTCTTCAGTGCTCACATGCTCGACCTCCAATGTTCCATCTTCGATCTGCTGTCTTGTGTAGTGGAATTTAGTGTCAATATGCTTGTTGCGGCTGTGATGCACCGGATTCTTGCAAAGTGCTATGGCGGACTTATTGTCGATGAGGAGCTTGAACCTTGGCTGCTCCTTGCCAGTGAGCTCACTGACGAGCCTGTTCAGCCACACACCTTGGCATGCTGCTGCCGCCGCTGCAACATACTCAGCTTCGCAGGAGGATGTTGCCACCCCTCCTTGCTTCTGGGAACACCATGAAATCAGATTGTTGTTGAGGAATAACACGAACCCTGTGGTGCTCTTGCGATCGTTGACGTCCCCGGCGTGATCGCTGTCGCTATAGCCAACGAGCTACGGTGCTCTTCCATTCACATAACAGCAGCCATAATCCTGTGTGCCAGGGATGTAGCGCAGAATCTGCTTGACGGCTGCCCAGTGTTCCTTCCCAGGTGCCTCCATGTGCCTGCTCACGACGCCCACGGCATGGGCAATGTCAGGACGTGTGTTCACCAGGTAGCGGAGGCTACCGATCACACTCCTGTACTCAGTAGCGTCGACAGCAGCTCCATCGACCACCTTCCGCAGCTGGAGACGCTGCTCCATGGGTGTGCTGCAGGGATTGCACACACTCAGACCTGCACGCTCCAGTATCTTCCCGGCGTACGCTGCCTGTGACAGCGTGATCTCCCCCGGTCGCTGCTGCACCTCGATCCCCAAGTAATAGCTCAGGCGACCGAGATCGCTCATCTCGAACATTTGTTTCATCTGCATCTTGAACTGCTTGATCTCGTCAGTGTCGCCCCCCGTGATCACAAGGTCATCAACGTAGACGCCGACGAGCAGAAAGGATTCAGAGCCGCCACGGCAGTAGACGCCGTGCTCGAGGGTGCATCACGTGAACCCAAGTGACACCAGTGTCGCGTCGAGCTTCGTGTTCCAAGCGCGTGGAGCTTGCCGAAGACCGTATAGCGCTTTGTCCAGCTTGAGAACCTTGGTGGCGTCCTTGTCAATGGCGAAACCAGGAGGCTGATGTACATACACCTCCTCGGTGAGAACGTCGTTCAGGAACGGCGATTTCACGTCCATATGATGCACCTCCCAACCGCCGTGCACGGCGAGCGCAAGCAGCAGGCGCACGGTCTCCATGTGCGCCACGGGGGCGAAGACCTCGTCGAAGTCCACCCCCTGGCGCTGTGAGTACCCTTTCGCCACCAGCCTCGCCTTGTGCTTCACGACAGCTCCTGCAGGATCACGTTTTACCTTGAAGACCCACTTCATGCCGATGGCGCGGTGTCCCCTGGGCAGCGACGACGGCGACCAGGTGGCGTTGTCCTCGATAGACTTCAGCTCGGCTTCCATCGCGCTTCTCCAAGCAGGATCATCAAGTGCTGCTTCAAGACTTGCAGGTTCCTCGGCCGTGGTTAGGCCGAGAAACTCATCTTGTTCCATCGGGAGTGTGGTGTCGTACAGGTTCGTCAGACGCCGGTAGCGGCGAGGGCCGCCGTAGTCGGTGTCCAGGTTGCTGTCGTGACTTGGTGGAGTAGCAAACTCCACTGCTGGCATCGGCGGAGTAGCCGGCTCGGGTGCTGAAGACGCTGGCGATCCAAGCACTGGAGTAGCAGGTTCAGGTTCAGTTTCTGAGACTGAATCCGCTTCTGAACCTGTGCTGCCTGTTGTGACAGGGCTTTGTACCCGCTCCATCGCCAAGTGCTCGATGGTGTACTCGACGGTGAACGATGACGGTGCGGTGAGCTCGTTGGCGTTCCGTTCCTTGCCCCAGCTCCACGGTCGACGCTCCTCGAACACGACGTCGCGGGTTACGTAGACGCGCTCGCCCACAGGGTCATAGACGCGGTATGCCTTGGAGCCCTCCTCGTAGCCGACGAAGATCCCCGGCGTGGATCGATCCGCCAGCTTGCTTTGCCCCAGCCCCAGCTTCTTGACGTGTGCAGTACAGCCGAAGATGCGCAGATGGCCCACGTTTGGCTTCCTGCCGTGCCACGCCTCGTACGGGGTACCGCCATTGAGGCTCCTCGACGGTGCTCGGTTGAGCAGGTAGACGGCAGTTTTCACCGCCTCTCCCCAGAACGGC
The DNA here is from genome assembly GCA_023614405.1 of Avena insularis. Taxonomy (NCBI): domain Eukaryota; kingdom Viridiplantae; phylum Streptophyta; class Magnoliopsida; order Poales; family Poaceae; genus Avena; species Avena insularis. The sequence goes on from JAJUPC010000084.1 coordinate 946,545, forward strand.
CCTGGCACTCCCAGTGCCTTGAGCAAGCACCTGGCCATCTCGATGACGGTTTCATTCCTCCGCTCTACCACGCCGTTCTGCTGGGGCGTGTAGGGCGCGGTGGTGAAATGCTTGACGCCGTTCTCCTCGCAGAACTCGGAGAATTCTGTCGAGTTGAACTCGTCGCCGCGGTCGGACCTGAACGCGAGCAGTTTGCTCCCGTGCTCGTTTTCTGCCAGTGCTTTCACCTTCTTGAAGAAGCGCAGGGCCTCGTCCTTTGTCCTGGTCAGCTAGAGCCACATGTACCGTGAGTGATCATCGACAAGGAGGAGGAAGTACTTCTTACCGCCGGCCGTCGGCGGTGTGATCGGTCCACACAGGTCCATGTGCACCAGCTCCAGAGGCTTCTCTGCGTGAAACACCGTCGCCCTTGGGAATGGCGTGCGGTGCTGCTTGCCGATGGCACACCCGTCACAGAATTCCTCCACATGCTCGACCGGAGGCATGCCACGCACCAGGTCCTTGCGCGCCAGCGAGTGCAGCGCGCGGAAGTGCAGGTCAGAAGCGGCACGCCGGTCGTTCTTCGTCGTCATACGCAGGCTGACAGGTGAGGAGATCTTCAGACGTACCATGTACAGCCTGTTGCCGGTGCGATTGACGTGCGCCAGAATCTTGCGTGGCCTGTCGAGGATGCACATGACGCCGTCCTCGATGGTGATCTTGCAGCCGTTCTCATCGAGCTGCCCGAGCGAGATGATGTTGCTGCGTAGAGAGGGTATGTAGTAGACCTCCCCAAGAACGCGGTGGCCACCGGTGAGACACTCGAAGACGACAGTGCCGCGCCCCTGGATCCTGACTACGGACCCATCTCCGAAGCGCACCGTGCCGTGCACGGACTCGTCCAGCGCATGGAACATCTCCTTGCAGCCCGTCATGTGGCTGCTGGTGCCGGAGTCCAGGTACCAAACACCTGCAGGGGATGGCACGGGCACAACCCTCTCTTCGTTGAGGTTCACCTCCTGCGCATCGATGGTGTCCGCGATATGCACCAGTGTGCATACCTGTGCCATCAGGAGTCCTGGCTCGGCTGCTTCTTCCACGGCGAGGTTGGCCTGGGCCTGAGTCTCCTCGTCGCGTTTCTTCTTGCGGCATTCCTTCGCCCAGTGGCCAGGTTTGTCGCAATAGCGGCAGTTGCCGGCTCGGCGAGGCGTGGTCTTGCCTCCCCCGCTCTCAGGTGCCTTCTGTTTCCCCTTCTGGTTAGAGGCGGAGCCCTGCCCGTGCTGCTTCTGGCGTGATGCCCACTCCTCCTCAGTAAGGAGTAGACGCCGCCAGTGTCCTGCTCCTGCGATCCCCGCCCTTCTGACGCGGCGAGGCGCCCGCTCAGCTCCTCCAGGGACAGCGTGCTCAGATTGAGCAGCGTCTCGATGGAGGATGCCATCTGCGCGTAGCGTGGGGGCACGACACGGAGGAGCTTCTGGACGGCGTCGAGCACCGTGGTGCTGTCCCCCAGGGTCTGCAACTCGCTGAGCAGGTTAGAGAGGAGGAGAGAAAAGTCCTCGACGCTCTCCCCGCTCTTGAACGCGATTGCCTCGAAATCCTTGCGGAGTTTCTGGCGTCGCGCTTCCCTGACGCGGTTGTCGCCGACGCGCATCGCCGCCAGTGCATCCCATGCGGCCTTGGCGTCGTCCTTGGCCGCCAGCGTAGCCACCATATCTGGTGGGACAGAGCGGAGGATCGCACCAAGAGTCTGTCGCTCCTGGCACTCGGTGGCATCGCCGGCGTCGACGGCCTCCCACAGACCGGCGCCCTGGAGCGCGATCCGCATCAGGATCCGCCACTCCTGGTAGTTCGTCTTGGTGAGCGTGGGGAACGTGACGACGCCGCCGCCGCCCCCAGACTCCCGCACAATCGTCTCCCGCACCACGACCTCGCCTCCACCGCCATTTCGCCTGACCTTGCTCCGTCCGCGGCTCGGTGAGCGCACGCGACGGGAGGACTTTCCTCCTGAGGGTGACCGCGAAGTGGCTGCCGCCGGAGCGACTGTCGCCGGTGGAGTCCCAACCATGATCCACGGGCTCTGATACCAAATGTGGTTGCGATCTCTCGATCTCTCTCTGAATCTCGAACGAGTTCCTGACTGAAAGTGAAAAACGAACAGAGACAGAGTATTTTGGTGCAGTGTTCGGAGAACTGCTTTTCATTATATTCTTCTCCTTTTATTACATAAGATGATCGTGGAGCTTCTCCACTACTTGGACGTGCCATCCCACGCCCGGAGATCGCTCAGCTCGATCCTGAATCTACAGCATGAATCGCACAAAACGCTCATGCATAACTACCCTAAAACTTAGCTAACGAAAAACGACTAAGTCCTAATCTGAACCTGAACCGGTACCGTGTGTTGCAACGGCCAGACCTGAGCTGGGTTCAGAGAAACTGCAGGCAAGCTGAGGTTTGGACAACAAACACAAATCCTATTGCTAGATCTCCAACGATATTGATTGAAGTTATCCAATATGTTTAATATGTGCTACTCAAACACTGGATTCGGGTACGAGAGTCCATAGACAAGTCAAAATCCAAAATGTATCCAGTCGTGCAAAAGAGCACTTCTCAAAATGTACTACGCCCATTAGATGTGGTTTGTCCAGAATTAATTTATACTTTTACCAACACACTACCTGAAACCTCTTCCATCATGAATGGGCATTTTGAGGAAATTTAGCAAAACCATTCCAGGCTGCTCTTTCCTTGGCTAAATCGTTGAATTACTCCATGGTGTACGCGTGGCCTTATACAAGGGCCCATCTCAAGATTTTTTCTCACCTGGCCTAATACGGGGAAAAATGTAGAGTCTCACTCGCTCGGAAATCAAAATGCAACCCCTCAAAACAATAAATCAAAATGCAATGTTTGATTACGCGTCTATCATTGTCACCGATTCCCTTCCACTCTGTCCGTTGTTGTCGATCCCGATCCGGAGGTGGAAAAAGCACATCCATTCGATTTGTTAGCCGGATGGCACGCTTCTCTTGCGTAAACGTCTTGGTAGGTCGTTTGGTAGTCCTGGCAGGATTCCATAAGGATCACAGACAATGAGCTTAGCCTGACGTGAAGCAACACTACAGAGTACGGACTGCAGTTCTTGACTTGCTGTATTCCGGTGTGGCCATTAGGTTCAGGATACTCACCGCATGGCGGCGCGATTTGCCCAACGAACAGGCTAAATAAACTACTACCCTATCACGCGTTCTTCAGAGATCTATACTGTGTGCATGTGCAGGCACAGGTACAAGCAGGCCCGTATGGGACACAAGTGCGAAGTGTTCGATTGCACAGGGCCTCAAATTAGGAGGGCCTCCAATTTTTTATGTTAAACTACTACTGCTAGTTATTGGTTTAGTTGAGACTAATCAATACATTGATCAATAATAGTGCTGCCTAGTAGTCTGCCACCAAATTAATTGAGGCCCCAACTCGGTGCATGCTTCACTCTTTCTCTCTTCTTACTTTTTCTCTTTCACTTCTGGATTTTTATAGCGAGCATAGTTCTGTTCGTTTTCCAATCACTGCTCGTGGACTTAATAATTTCTTGGCTAGTCCAGAATTAAATCTACTCCTTAATTGTTACATTGAGACTAGTCCCAATATAAATTGTTGCGTCGGACATGTATAAAAGATAGATGCAACCTGAATGTACTCTCTTCGTTTTAAAATATAAGATATTTTAGCTTTGTGAAACGAATATATCTAAACATTATTTGGTGTTTTCTTTTTCAATTTCACATAGTACTATAAACTACTTGTTCGGATCCCCTCGCGGCTTGCTTCCGCCTCTACAATGGTGCATCGAATGGAGTTGGAGGCCCGATCACGAGTGCCTGGTCGCCGAATATGGTTCCATAAGAGCAGCAACCAGAGTACTTCCACATCTTGTAAAAAAACCAGAGTACTTCCACACGTGCCGTCGGCTGATGGCCTTCTTCCAAAGTCAATGAAATTTGTTTAGATTACATGACATTAGGGTATCAAGTGGGATCCCACCAAAGTTCCACATTTAGTTCATTTGTCAAAATCTAGTTTAAATTTTGAACAAAAATTTACACTAGATTTTGACAAATGAACTAGAAGTGGGATTTTGGTGGGATCCCACTTGACACCCTACATGACATATTGGGTAAGGTACCCGGAAAACCTTGGGTAAAGTTTCTTGCGAAGAACTAATTGAAGAATTTGTCTCAAGAAGGTTAGATTAATGGAACTTTTATGCTGAAGAATGTATCAGTAGTACTTTTTTGTTAAGGTGTTATTCCTTTCAAAAATTGTACCACCGATATGATATATAAACAAAACAGCCTTTTCCTCATTGCCAATAGTTAAGTCGAGGGCCTAATTTTTGGTTCTGCACAGGGCATCCGTTTTCTCAGGTACGGCCCTGGGTACAAGTACACAGCTAGACGGCATATTCAGTACATGCAGTGTTGACACATCGAGGCGTTCCTTGGTTTCTACTGCGTGATGTATGCAGTTCCAGGATAGCTGATGCAAGCACAGGAGAGAGATCCAGCCTCTCGAGAACTATGGTAGCCAGGCAGATTTGAGGACCTAAAATTCAGATTATACATACCGGATGCCAGTTGCTCCAGGTAGCTGTTATGCATCTGATCCTCTTCCAAATCCATTGTTATATATATCCTGACTGTACTTGCTCTTACGCTACAATCCATATCTCAACGGTCTATATTGTCACCACCTCTAGATTCATTTAGATTTGTTTGACGGTTTCTTCACCTGTCCAAGATCCTGAAGCTCCAGCGGCAATTAACAATGACGATATATCTAAGGGGTTTGATCCAGTACAATCTCATCCTGCTAAACTCATACAAATACATCCATGTATATATTAAATCTGTATTAAATAGAGTATTTTCTTTAGAGTCGTACATATCGGGATCTGTAGTTATACGCAATTTTTATGCACATGATCCGGCATGCCCCCATCAACGGCCATCGTCACGACCGTCGCCGCCGCCGGCGGCCATCATCACGACCGCCGCCTCCGCCGGACTAATCGCTGGATAGTCCAGCAAGCCGTCGGACAAGTCGCCAGACAATCCAGTCACCGCAGCTGCCTCTGCATGTCGTCGCGCCAGCCCCGCTGACACATATACGAGGCCAACCGAGGCATACGTCGCCCGGGGCAAGTCACCGGCTCGCTCCACCATTACCACCGTGACCGGCATGACCGTCACCGGTAATGATCCTGCGTACAATCATACTATTTTTCTCTGTAGAGCTTGTACCAGGACAAGGACAGGTATAGTTAGAAAAACTTATTATTTATCATTTAGTTGAGTTATATGAGATTCTTTAGACGGTTATATATACGTGTATATACCGATTACGAAGGGGTATCAAGTCGTCATTGTGTTTGATATTGTTACGAGTCTAGGGAGAGAGAGAGGGTAGGCCCTATAACTAAAAGATGACGTATAATTGAATAATTAGAGGTCCAGTACCACTCCATGTTACCACAATGTTAGAATCGCACATGTCACCAGGGCAAAATAAAACAACGGAACTCATTCGCGAGTGGCGGCACCACAAACCACAATGTCTGAAAGAACCCACGGACATCATGTCCCGTCTGAATGCCACACCTGCCAAAGTGTTCGCCACTTGGTATCATTACAGTGTTACACGACAGTGTTGACATTTGACTTGACAGGATCGGTGGCAAAATGGGAGCGAGAGAGCAGACGGCAAGGAGACAACACATGCCCTGGTCAATCATCGTCGTCCGCCGTGTCTCCACGTCCAGCCACCACGTACGTCGCCGCCGGCGAGCGAGCATTCTGGCGTACGTCTGTCGCTGGTTGGTTCTTCTCTGACGCGCATATTTCACGTCGAAAGGTGGGCAACTAACAATGTTCTTGGTTTCTTGCTTTGATCCACGAAAGTACGTAAGCCCCCAACAGTTACCAAATCTGGAAAGCGAAGATCAATCATGCTTAGGAGCGAGCGATTGATTTGGGTAATGTAAAATAAGAAGTTTGATGCAAGTGCTATCTTCCACAGACCACAGGACGTGCGCCAACCCTATGATGACTTTTTTTTTCAAAAATTCTACAGCAGACGCAGAAAAAGGTGCTCCAAAAAAAATAAAGGTGTGGCTAATCAGAGCCTGACGTGTCCAATCATTCGATCAGGACAGACAAAGTGTGTTGGGATCATGCAATGCAAGGTGGTAGGTAAAGACCTAGAAAGCACAAATAAACAGTTTCGGCACTAGGATATATGGTTTGGGAACGAACTGAACAAGGGAAAGTTTGCTCTCGTCGTTATCAATTTGTTCCTAACTTGTTATCCTTCTCTAAGCTTACTAGTTAACACGGTTGATGCTACAAATGCTACTCCCTCCGATCCATATTAGCTGACTTGGATTTGTCAAATTTGGATGGTGCGCAGTTGATTGCCCCTATTCTCGAGTTCGTGGATGCCGAGGCGGCGGCCCCGGAAGGTGGACTACGCGGGTGGCTCTATGGCGGGCGACGTGGCGGCAGTGATGGTCCCGCCCCTTGGTCACTTGGGTGGCAGTGAGCGGACATCGGGAGTTCCTGGTGGTGGCGGCGCTTCGGCAATGGCATCTTCTAGATCATGTTGTGAAGGCAAGGCGTGGTGGCATGGGATAGTCCGACGTGGGTGTGGGTGCAGGTTTTTTTTGGCGAAAGCTCCGCGTTTTGACGCCAACGGTGGCGACGCCTGTGGACGCCGTTACTCTCTTGGGGGCGCCGTTGTGGGTACATGTTCCGCGTTAGGGCTTCGGATGAAAATTCTTGACCGCAAGTCTCGTCGACAGCGGCGTGGCGCGTCGTTACCCTCTTGAGGGCATCCTCGTGGAGCTCTACTCTCCTAGTTCTCGTTCTTATGTCGCTGGTGGCGAAGTCGTGCCTTTTCTTGTACCTTTTTTGTTTATCTTTGATCTACTTGTTTGTTTATCTTTGATCTACTTGTACAAGAGGTTCTCCTATTAATCTTGTATCTGTTTGGCTGGATGTGACTTTATTTATAAAACAGGACCAAAGCCTATTTCAAGCAATACGCTCTGGATTACGCTTTGCCGACGCTTATTTTATTTTGCACGTTCGACATCTATCTCTCCTTCTTTAAGGGGTGTGTCGCTTTTGAGTGTGGCCGCCACTTGCTTTTAGCTGCCCTTACGTAGGAGTAGTGCGATCTCTCCGTGTAGTAGCTTTGCAGTTCTGCGGTACACGTACGTACCTGCGCGTGTTTCTTGACATACATATCTTTCGCGTGGTTCTATATATGCATGAACCATCCCATCTCGGTGTCCACAATCTCTCGTGGATAGATCGACTTGAGAAATTTTAGGCAGCCCTTACGTGTGGAAGATAGCTAGATAGATAGATGATGCGGAATTTGTCGCAAGATGGTCATTTTTTCCTCATAAAAAGTTTGGATATGATGCTCGATCTTCCCGTTGCCAGCCAATGAGTGTTGCCGCCAGCCGCCGGCCGCAGAACGGATAAGAATGACAGGGGGCTTGATTTCGAGTTTCGGTATACACATTGCTTTACAAGATATCTTTTCTCCCAAAGTGACTTGATCGCCGGATGTCTCGCGAGACCTAGACGTCCTTTGCTGGGCTGTGGATCGGAGCTTCAGCAGAAAAAAAGTGTGTAAAAATAAACACACCTGTAGTCCGATGAACCTCAGGACTCGGGATATATGGAGTAGCTTCTTTTTTTAAAAAAAGATTCGGATCTATTTCATGAGTTCACAAGAAGTACAAAGCACCTCAAACATAATAAAAATTACATCGAAATATTTGGACCATCTAACGACCACTACTGCCGCCAGAGCGAGCCACCGACGCGCCGCCGTCGCCGCTTCCTTACCAGAGCCGGCTTGACGTTGTTGATAACAGTCGGGAAGTCTCCGTGCACGTGCCCCTAAGAACCAGCGCCCCAGAGCTGAAGCAGTCGCCATTGAACCCTTTAATTGATCTGAAACTTGTAACACCAAACCTAGAACACACGTAGACTGGACGAGAGCCACCACTCCATGAAAGTGGTGATCAGACGAATCCCCGCCCTCCTCAACGCCAGCGGCAAGATCATCGCAGACGGGGTGAAGAGGAGACAGGTATACCTTATTCTTGTCCTGCTCAACGCCGCCATAGCCACCATAGCGTCGATGACGGTTGACCAAACTCTAACTTTAGGGACCTTCTATAACGCCGAGCGTAGGTCCGAGGTCCCCACCCCCTCCCGTCGCCGGAGCGACAAACAGAGGAGGCTGGGACCCGTCAATTCCTAGACGTAGACGGGGAGGATGAACTAGATTGCGGCGGCTACTAGGGTTTTCACCCTAGCCGCCGCCTCTCTTTTTCTAACAGGAGAAGGACTCGTTCAAGGCAGAGATATATGGAGTAGCTTTGACGCTCATGCCTGGTTCCTCAACTCCAACCATCATGTTTAAGTCAGTATAATACTCCATAAACTCGATTATGTAAACAAACCCTCTCTTTCAGTGCATAATAATTAGTGACCATACCGTATTTTGCAACAATCAAAACACTGGACCAACACTGCACCTTAAGCGACTCCACCGATCAATCGTTTCTCTCACTACAGGAATGGCGTTGTGTGCCGACGGCCGGCAGCTATGCCGACGGCCAAAGGAGGCGTCGGCGAGACCTGGCCGCCAGCCCAGCTTCCGAGCCTCGGCGTAGCGCTTCTGGCGTGGCAGGCAGTCGCCGAGGTGACCGTCAGCGTAAACATAGCCCTCGGCGTGACGGGTGGCGTGGCACTAGACAGGTCAGGCAGGACAGGCCCTAACGGGTCAGCACGCCGAGAGTCAGTCGGCATAGCCTACGCCGTCGGTCACCCTCGGCGTACGTCCTGCCTACGCCGACGGTGACCCTCGGCGTACCTATGCACTTTTTTTCCTTACCAAATTATTTGTATTTATTTATTAGTATCAATTATTTAGGTTCTATTTTATCAATTGGATGGATTCGTAGCCTCCGAATAATAGTCTTCACGCCCACATAAAATGTCGAATCTTCTCACAAGTTGAGAAATTTGCATGTTTGTGTGCTATTATCACATGTGCATGAAATTTATATTTCACAAATTTTTGTGAAGTTGTTCAAAGATTCAATCACATGTGCGTGTCCCTCGCATGCATGCGGAAGCGAGGTTCCTGACCAGATAAGGGAATCTCCTGCTGAGGCGAAGCTAATATGGTTTTCCATCACCCTATGACCTAAACAAACACAAAACATATGTGTGTGAGTGTGGTGAGAGGTTGGTATAGGTGCTTGCATGTGTCCCCTCGCATGCATGCGCCTAACCTAGAGGCGAAGGTTCCGACCAGATAAGGGGAATCTCCCCGTCGAGGTGAAACCGGGTAGGATAGTGCCCCAACTTGTGAACCAACATGGTTTTACATCACCCTATGACATAAACAAACACAAAACAAGAGAGAGCTACGCCGGGCTACCCCTGTCAGAGGAACGTCTAGGGGGGTAGACAATCCGAGTGTGCACAGAGATCAGGGTTTCGCCGGAGGAAGACCACGAGAACATTGGAATGAGATGAAAACTTGCATGTGCCCCTAGCATATGTGTGTGAGTGTGGTGAGAGGTTGGTATAGGTGCTTGCATGTGTCCCCCCTCGCATGCATGCGCTCTAACCTAGAGGCGAAGGTTCCGGACCCGTATAAGGGGGGAATCTCCCCGTTTAGGTGAAACCGGGTAGGATAGTGCCCCAACTAGTGAACCAACATGGTTTTACATCACCCTATGACCTAAACAAACACAAAACAAGAGAGAGCTACGCCGGGCTACCCCTGTCAGAGGAACGTCTAGGGGAGTAGACGATCCGAGTGTGTGCAGATCAGGGTTTCGCCGGAGGAAGACCACGAGAACATTGGAATGAGATGAAAACTTGCATGTGCCCCTAGCATATGTGTGTGAGTGTGGTGATAGGTTGGTATAGGTGCTTGCATGTGTCCCCCCTCGCATGCATGCGCTCTAACCTAGAGGCGAAGGTTCCGGACCAGATGAGGGGGAATCTCCCGTTTAGGTGAAACTGTAGGATAGTGCCCCAACTTGTGAACCAACATGGTTTTACATCACCCTATGACATAAACAAACACAAAACAAGAGAGAGCTACTGGCTACCTCGGAGGAACGCCTAGGGGGTGGCGATCCGAGTGTGCACAGAGATCGTGGTTTCATTTGGAGGAAGACCACTAGAACATTGGAATGAGATGAAAACTTGCATGTGCCCCTAGCATATGTGTGTGAGTGTGGTGAGAGGTTGGTATAGGTGCTTGCATGTGTCCCCCTCGCATGCATGCGCTCTAACCTAGAGGCGAAGGTTAGGACCAGTATGGGGGAATCTCCTGTTTAGGTGAAACCGGTAGGATAGTGCCCCAACTTGTGAACCAACATGGTTTTACATCACCCTATGACCTAAACAAACACAAAACAAGAGGGAGCTACTGGCTACTCCCTCGGAGGAACGTCTAGGGGGTAGACGATCCGAGTGTGCACAGAGATCAGGGTTTCGCCGGAGGAAGAGCACGAGAACATTGGAATGAGATGAAAACTTGCATGTGCCCCTAGCATATGTGCGTGAGTGTGGTGAGAGGTTGGTATAGGTGCTTCCATGTGTCCCCCCTCGCATGCATGCGGTCTAACCTAGAGGCGAAGGTTCCGGACCAGATGAGGGGAATCTCCTTAGGTGAAACCGGTAGGATAGTGCCCCAACTTGTGAACCAACATGGTTTTACGTCACCCTATGACCCTAAACAAACACAAAACAAGAGATAGCTACGAGCTACCTGTCGGGAGGAACGTCTAGGGGGGTAGGCGATCCGTGTGCACAGAGATCGTGGTTTCACGGAGGAAGACCACGAGAACATTGGAATGAGATGAAAACTTGCATGTGCCCCTAGCATATGTGTGTGAGTGTGGTGAGAGGTTGGTATAGGTGCTTGCATGTGTCCCCTTCATGCATGCGGTCTAACCTAGAGGCGAAGGTTAGGACCAGTATGAGGGAATCTCCCCGTTTAGGTGAAACCGGGTAGGATAGTGCCCCAACTTGTGAACCAACATGGTTTTAAATCACCCTATGACCTAAACAAACACAAAACAAGAGAGAGCTACGCTGGCTACCCTGTCAGAGGAACGTCTAGGGGGTAGACGATCCGAGTGCGCACAGAGATCAGGGTTTCGCCGGAAGAAGACCACGAGAACATTGGAATGAGATGAAAACTTGCATGTGCCCCTAGAATATGTGTGTGAGTGTGGTGAGAGGTTGGTATAGGTGCTTGCATGTGTCCCCCCTCACATGCATGCGCTCTAACCTAGAGGCGAAGGTTCCGGACCAGATGAGGGGAATCTCCCTGTTTAGGTGAAACCGGGTAGGATAGTGCCCCAACTTGTGAACCAACATGGTTTTACATCACCCTATGACCTAAACAAACACAAAACAAGAGAGAGCTACGCCGGGCTACCCCTGTCAGAGGAACGTCTAGGGGGTGGCGATCCGAGTGTGCACAGAGATCGTGGTTTCACGGAGGAAGACCTCGAGACCGTTGCAATGAGAGGAACACTTGCATGTGCCCCTAGCATATGTGTGTGAGTGTGGTGAGAGGTTGGTATAGGTGCTTGCATGTGTCCCCCCTCGCATGCATGCGCTCTAACCTAGAGGCGAAGGTTCCGACCAGATGAGGGGAGAATCTCCCCGTTTAGGTGAAACCGGGTAGGATAGTGCCCCAACTAGTGAACCAACATGGTTTTACATCACCCTATGACCTAAACAAACACAAAACAAGAGAGAGCTACGCCGGGCTACCTCGTCGAGGAACGTCTAGGGAGTAGGCGATCCGAAGTGTCAGATCGTGGTTTCACGGAGGAAGACCACGAACATTGGAATGAGATGAAAACTTGCATGTGCCCCTAGCATATGTGTGTGAGTGTGGTGAGAGGTTGGTATAGGTGCTTGCATGTGTCCCCAATCGCATGCATGCGCTCTAACCTAGAGGCGAAGGTTAGGACCAGATGAGGGGAATCTCCCCGTTTAGGTGAAACCGGGTAGGATAGTGCCCCAACTTGTGAACCAACATGGTTTTACATCACCCTATGACATAAACAAACACAAAACAAGAGAGATCTACGCCGTGCTACTGTCGGGAGGAACGTCTAGGGGGTGAGGATCCGAGTGTGCTCAGAGATCAGGGTTTCGCTGGAGGAAGACCACGAGAACATTGGAATGAGATGAAAACTTGCATGTGCCCCTAGCATATGTGTGTGAGTGTGGTGATAGGTTGGTATAGGTGCTTGCATGTGTCCCCCCTCGCATGCATGCGCTCTAACCTAGAGGCGAAGGTTCCGGACCCGTATGAGGGGGGAATCTCCCCGTTTAGGTGAAACTTGGTAGGATAGTGCCCCAACTTGTGAACCAACATGGTTTTACATCACCCTATGACCTAAACAAATACAAAACAAGAGAGAGCTACTTGGGCTACCCCTCGGAGGAACGCCTAGGGGGTAAACGATCCGAGTGCACAGAGATCGGGGTTTCACGAGGAAGACCACGAGAACATTGGAATGAGATGAAAACTTGCATGTGCCCCTAGCATATGTGTGTGAGTGTGGTGAGAGGTTGGTATAGGTGCTTCCATGTGTCCCCCCTCGCATGCATGCGCTCTAACCTAGAGGCGAAGGTTCCGGACCCGTATGAGGGGGGAATCTCCCCGTTTAGGTGAAACCGGGTAGGATAGTGCCCCAACTTGTGAACCAACATGGGTTTACGTCACCCTATGACCTAAACAAACACAAAACAAGAGAGAGCTACGCCGGGCTACCCCTGTCAGAGGAACGTCTAGGGGGGTAGACGATCCGAGTGTGCAGAGATCGAGGTTTCACGAGGAAGACCACGAGAACATTGGAATGAGATGAAAACTTGCATGTGCCCCTAGCATATGTGTGTGAGTGTGGTCAGAGGTTGGTATAGGTTCTTGCATGTGTCCCCCCTCGCATGCATGCGCTCTAACCTAGAGGCGAATGTTCCGGACCCGTATGAGGGGGAAATATCCCCGTTTAGGTGAAACCGGGTAGGATAGTGCCCCAACTTGTGAACCAACATGGTTTTACATCACCCTATGACCTAAACAAACACAAAACAAGAGAGAGCTACGCCGGGCTACCTCGCGGAGGAACGTCTAGGGGGCAGGCGATCCGAGTGCATAGAGATCGTGGTTTCATGGGAGGAAGACCACGAGAACGTTGGAATGAGATGAAAACTTGTATGTGCCCCTAGCATATGTGTGTGAGTGTGGTGAGAGGTTGGTATAGGTGCTTGCATGTGTCCCCCCTCGCATGCATGCGCTCTAACCTAGAGGCGAAGGTTAGGACCAGATGAGGGAAATATCCCCGTTTAGGTGAAACCGGGTAGGATAGTGCCCCAACTTGTGAACCAACATGGTTTTACATCACCCTATGACCTAAACAAACACAAAACAACAGAGAGCTACGCCAGGATACCCCTGTCAGAGGAACGTCTAGGGGGGTAGACGATCCGAGTGTGCATAGAGATCAGGGTTTCGCCGGAGGAAGACCACGAGAACATTGGAATGAGATGAAAACTTGCATGTGCCCCTAGCATATGTGTGTGAGTGTGGTGAGAGGTTGGTATATAGGATTCCATGTGTCCCCCCTCGCATGCATGCGCTCTAACCTAGAGGCGAAGGTTCCGACCCGTGAGGGAATCTCCCCGTTTAGGTGAAACCGGGTAGGATAGTGCCCCAACTTGTGAACCAACATGGTTTTACATCACCCGATGACCTAAACAAACACAAAACAAGAGAGAGCTACGCTGGGCTACCCCTGTCAGAGAACGTCTAGGGGGTAGACGATCCGAGTGTGCACAGAGATGAGGGTTTCGCCGGAGGAAGGCCACGAGAACATTGGAATGAGATGAAAACTTGCATGTGCCCCTAGCATATGTGTGTGAGTGTGGTGAGAGGTTGGTATAGGTGCTTGCATGTGTCCCCCCTCGCATGCATGCGCTCTAACCTAGAGGCGAAGGTTCCGGACCCGTATGAGGGGGGAATCTCCCAGTTTAGGTGAAACCGGGTAGGATAGTGCCCCAACTTGTGAACCAACATGGTTTTACGTCACCCTATGACCTAAACAAACACAAAACAAGAGAGAGCTACGCTGGCTACCCTCCGGGAGGAACGTCTAGGGGGTAGGCGATCCGAGTGTGCACAGATCGTGGTTTCACGAGGAAGACCACGAGAACATTGGAATGAGATGAAAACTTGCATGTGCCCCTAGCATATGTGTGTGAGTGTGTTGAGAGGCTGGTATAGGTGCTTGCATGTGTCCCCCCTCGCATGCATGCGCTCTAACCTAGAGGCCAAGGTTCCGGACCCGTATGAGGGGGGAATCTCCCCGTTTAGGTGAAACCGGGTAGGATAGTGCCGCAACTTGTGAACCAACATGGTTTTACATCACCCTATGACCTAAACAAACACAAAACAAGAGAGAGCTACGCCGGCTACCCACGGAGGAGCGTCTAGGGGGGTAGACGATCCGAGTGTGCATAGAGATCAGGGTTTCGCCGGAGGAAGACCACGAGAACATTGGAATGAGATTAAAACTTGCATGTGCCCCTAGCATATGTGTGTGAGTGTGGTGAGAGGTTGGTATAGGTGCTTGCATGTGTCCCCCTCGCATGCATGCGCCTAACCTAGAGGCGAAGGTTAGGACCGTGAGGGGAATCTCCCGTCGAGGTGAAACCGGTAGGATAGTGCCCCAACTTCAGAACCAACATGGTTTTACATCACCCTATGACCTAAACAAACACAAAACAAGAGAGAGCTACGCCGGCTACCTCGGGAGGAACGCCTAGGGGGTAGACGATCCGAGTGTGCACAGAGATCAGGGTTTCGCCGGAGGAAGACCACGAGAACATTGGAATGAGATGAAAACTTGCATGTGCCCCTAGCATATGTGTGTGAGTGTGGTGAGAGGTTGGTATAGGTGCTTCCATGTGTCCCCCCTCGCATGCATGCGCTCTAACCTAGAGGCGAAGGTTAGGACCAGATGAGGGAATCTCCCGTTTAGGTGAAACCGTAGGATAGTGTCCCAACTTGTGAACCAACATGGTTTTACGTCACCCTATGACCTAAACAAACACAAAACAAGAGAGAGCTACGCCGGGCTACCCCTGTCAGAGGAACGTCTAGGGGGGTAGACGATCCGAGTGTGCACAGAGATCAGGGTTTCGCCAGAGGAAGACCACGAGAACATTGGAATGAGATGAAAACTTGCATGTGCCCCTAGCATATGTGTGAGTGTGGTGAGAGGTTGGTATAGGTTCTTGCATGTGTCCCCCTCGCATGCATGCGCTCTAACCTAGAGGCGAATGTTAGGACCGTATGAGGAAATATCCCGTTTAAGTGAAACCGGGTAGGATAGTGCCCCAACTTGTGAACCAACATGGTTTTACATCACCCTATGACCTAAACAAACACAAAACAAGAGAGAGCTACGCCAGGATACCCCTGTCAGAGGAACGTCTAGGGGGGTAGACGATCCGAGTGTGCATAGAGATCAGGGTTTCGCCGGAGGAAGACCACGAGAACATTGGAATGAGATGAAAACTTGCATGTGCCCCTAGCATATGTGTGTGAGTGTGGTGAGAGGTTGGTATATAGGATTCCATGTGTCCCCCCTCGCATGCATGCGCTCTAACCTAGAGGCGAAGGTTCCGGACCCGTATGAGGGGGGAATCTCCCCGTTTAGGTGAAACCGGGTAGGATAGTGCCCCAACTTGTGAACCAACATGGTTTTACATCACCCGATGACCTAAACAAACACAAAACAAGAGAGAGCTACGCTGGGCTACCCCTGTCAGAGAACGTCTAGGGGTGGACGATCCGAAAAAGCCTGAGAGATGAGGGTTTCGCCGGAGGAAGACCACGAGAACATTGGAATGAGATGAAAACTTGCATGTGCCCCTAGCATATGTGTGTGAGTGTGGTGAGAGGTTGGTATAGGTGCTTGCATGTGTCCCCCCTCGCATGCATGCGCTCTAACCTAGAGGCGAAGGTTCCGGACCCGTATGAGGGGGGAATCTCCCAGTTTAGGTGAAACCGGGTAGGATAGTGCCCCAACTTGTGAACCAACATGGTTTTACGTCACCCTATGACCTAAACAAACACAAAACAAGAGAGAGCTACGCCGCCTACCCTGGGAGGAACGTCTAGGGGGTAGGCGATCCGAGTGTGCACAGAGATCGTGGTTTCACGGAGGAGACCACGAGAACATTGGAATGAGATGAAAACTTGCATGTGCCCCTAGCATATGTGTGTGTGAGTGTGGTGAGAGGTTGGTATAGGTGCTTGCATGTGTCCCCCTCGCATGCATGCGCTCTAACCTAGAGGCCAAGGTTAGGACCAGATGGGGGAATCTCCCGTTTAGGTGAAACCGTAGGATAGTGCCCAACTTGTGAACCAACATGGTTTTACATCACCCTATGACCTAAACAAACACAAAACAAGAGAGAGCTACGCCGGCGTACCCCTGTCAGAGGAACGTCTAGGGGGTAGACGATCCAGTGTGCATAGAGATCGTGGTTTCACGGAGGAAGACCACGAGAACATTGGAATGAGATGAAAACTTGCATGTGCCCCTAGCATATGTGTGTGAGTGTGGTGAGAGGTTGGTATAGGTGCTTGCATGTGTCCCCCTCGCATGCATGCGCTCTAACCTAGAGGCGAAGGTTAGGACCAGTATGGGGAATCTCTCCGTCGAGGTGAAACCGGTAGGATAGTGCCCCAACTTGTGAACCAACATGGTTTTACATCACCCTATGACCTAAACAAACACAAAACAAGAGAGAGCTACGCCGGGCTACCCCTGTCAGAGGAACGTCTAGGGGGGTAGACGATCCGAGTGCGCACAGAGATCAGGGTTTCGCCGGAGGAAGACCACGAGAACGTTGGAATGAGATGAAAACTTGTATGTGCCCCTAGCATATGTGTGTGAGTGTGGTGATAGGTTGGTATAGGTGCTTGCATGTGTCCCTCCTCGCATGCATGCGCTCTAACCTAGAGGCGAAGGTTCCGGACCCGTATGAGGGGGGAATCTCCCCGTTTAGGTGAAACCGGGTAGGATAGTGACCCAACTTGTGAACCAACATGGTTTTACATCACCCTATGACCTAAACAAACACAAAACAAGAGAGAGCTACGCCGGGCTACCCCTGTCAGAGGAACGTCTAGGGGGTAGACGATCCGAGTGTGCACAGATCAGGGTTTCGCCGGAGGAAGACCACGAGAACATTGGAATGAGATGAAAACTTGCATGTGACCCTAGCATATGTGTGTGAGTGTGGTCAGAGGTTGGTATAGGTGCTTGCATGTGTCCCCCCTCGCATGCATGCGCTCTAACCTAGAGGCGAAGGTTAGAACCATTATGAGGGAATCTCCCCGTTTAGGTGAAACCGGGTAGGATAGTGCCCCAACTTGTGAACCAACATGGTTTTACATCACCCTATGACCTAAACAAACACAAATCAAGAGAGATCTACGCCGGGCTACCCATGTCAGAGGAACGTCTAGGGGGGTAGACGATCCGAGTGTGCACAAAGATTAGGGTTTCGCCGGAGGAAGTCCACGAGAACATTGGAATGAGATGAAAACTTGCATGTGCCCCTAGCATATGTGTGTGAGTGTGGTGAGAGGTTGGTATAGGTGCTTGCATGTGTCCCCCCTCGCATGCATGCGCTCTAACCTAGAGGAAGGTTAGGACCAGATAAGGGGGAATCTCCCCGTCGAGGTGAAACCGGGTAGGATAGTGCCCCAACTTGTGAACCAACATGGTTTTACATCACCCTATGACCTAAACAAACACAAAACAAGAGAGAGCTACGCCGGGCTACCCCTGTCAGAGGAACGTCTAGGGGTGTAGACGATCCGAGTGCGCACAGAGATCAGGGTTTCGCCGGAGGAAGACCACGAGAACATTGGAATGAGATGAAAACTTGCATGTGCCCCTAGCATATGTGTGTGAGTGTGGTGAGAGGTTGGTATAGGTGCTTGCATGTGTCCCCCCTTGCATGCATGCGCTCTAACCTAGAGGCGAAGGTTCCGTACCCGTATGAGGGGGGAATCTCCCCGTGTAGGTGAAACCGGGTAGGATAGTGCCCCAACTTGTGAACCAACATGGTTTTACATCACCCTATGACCTAAACAAACATAAAACAAGAGAGAGCTACGTCGGGCTACCCCTGTCAGAGGAACGTCTAGGGGGTAGGCAGTCCAGTGCACAGATCAGGGTTTCGCCGGAGGAAGACCACGAGAACATTGGAATGAGATGAAAACTTTCATGTGCCCCTAGCATATGTGTGTGAGTGTGGTGAGAGGTTGGTATAGGTGCTTGCATGTGTCCCCCTCGCATGCATGCGCCTAACCTAGAGGCAGGTTCGGACCAGTATGGGGAATCTCCCGTCGAGGTGAAACCGGTAGGATAGTGCCCCAACTTGGAACCAACATGGTTTTACATCACCCTATGACCTAAACAAACACAAAACAAGAGAGAGCTACGCTGGCTACCTGTCGGAGGAGCGTCTAGGGGTAGGCGATCCGAGTGTGCAAAGAGATCAGGGTTTCGACGGAGGTAGTCCTCGAGAAGATTGGAATGAGATGAATACTTGCATGTGCCCCTAGCATATTTGTGTGAGTGTGGTGAGAGGGTGGTATAGGTTCTTGCATGTGTCCCCCTCGCATGCATGCGCTCTAACCTAGAGGCGAAGGTTCCAGACCAGATAAGGGAATCTCCCGTCGAGGTGAAACCGTAGGATAGTGCCCCAACTTGTGAACCAACATGGTTTTACATCACCCTATTACCTAAACAAACACAAAACAAGAGAGAGCTACTGGCTACCTCGGAGGAGCGTCTAGGGGGTAGGCAGTCCGAGTGTGCACGAGATCGAGGTTTCACGGAGGAAGACCACGAACATTGGAATGAGATGAAAACTTGCATGTGCCCCTAGCATATGTGTGTGAGTGTGGTGAGAGGTTGGTATAGGTGATTGCATGTGTCCCCCCTGCATGCATGCGCTCTAAACTAGAGGCGAAGGTTGGGACCAGAGGGGGGAATCTCCCTGTTTAGGTGAAACTGGGTAGGATAGTGCCCCAACTTGTGAACCAACATGGTTTTACATCACCCTATGACCTAAACAAACACAAAACAAGAGAGAGCTACGGC
Organism: Avena insularis; assembly: GCA_023614405.1. NCBI lineage: Eukaryota > Viridiplantae > Streptophyta > Magnoliopsida > Poales > Poaceae > Avena > Avena insularis. The sequence continues at coordinate 965,842 of JAJUPC010000084.1, forward strand.
TACCCTGTCGAGGAACGCCTAGGGGGTAGACGATCCGAGTGTGCACGGAGATCAGGGTTTCGCCGGAGGAAGACCACGAGAACATTGGAATGAGTTGAAAACTTGCATGTGCCCCTAGCATATGTGTGTGAGTGTGGTGAGAGGTTGGTATATAGGATTCCATGTGTCCCCCCTCGCATGCATGCGCTCTAACCTAGAGGCGAAGGTTAGGACCGTATGAGGGGAATCTCCGTTTAGGTGAAACCGGTAGGATATTGCCCCAACTTATGAACCAACATGGTTTTACATCACCCTATGACCTAAACAAACACAAAACAAGAGAGAGCTACGCCGGCTACCCACGGGAGGAGCGTCTAGGGGTAGGCGATCCAGAGTGTGCAGAGATCGAGGTTTCACGGAGGAAGACCACGAGAACATTGGAATCACATGAAAACATGCATGTGTCCCTAGCATATGTGTGTGAGTATGGTGAGAGGTTGGTATAGGTGCTTGCATGTGTCCCCCTGCATGCATGCGCTCTAACCTAGAGGCGAAGGTTAGGACCAGTATGGGGGAATCTCCCGTTTAGGTGAAACCGTAGGATAGTGCCCCAACTTGTGAACCAACATGGTTTTACATCACCCTATGACCTAAACAAACACAAAACAAGAGAGAGCTACGCTGGCTACCCTGTCGGAGGAACGTCTAGGGGGTAGGCGATCCGAAGTGCACAGGATCGTGGTTTCACGGAGGAAGACCACGAGAACATTGGAATCAGATGAGTACTTGCATGTGTCCCTAGCATATGTGTGTGAGTGTGGTGAGAGGTTGGTATAGGTGCTTGCATGTGTCCCCCTCGAATGCATGCGCTCTAACCGAGAGGCGAAGGTTCCAGACCAGATAGGGGGAATCTCCCGTTTAGGTGAAACCGGTAGGATAGTGCCCCAACTTGTGAACCAACATGGTTTTACATCACCCTATGACCTAAACAAACACAAAACAAGAGAGAGCCGGGCTACCCTGTCGGAGGAGCGTCTAGGGGGTAGACAATCCGAAAGTGTGCACAGAGATCGTGGTTTCACGGAGGAAGACCACGAGAACATTGGAATCAGATGAAAACTTGCATGTCCCTAGCATATGTGTGTGAGTGTGGTGAGAGGTTGGTATAGGTCCTTGCATGTGTCCCCCTCGCATGCATGCGCTCTAGCCTAGAAGCGAAGGTTAGGACCAGTATAAGGGGAATCTCCCACGAGGTGAAACCGGGTAGGATAGTGCCCCAACTTGTGAACCAACATGGTTTTACATCACTTTATGACCTAAATAAACACAAAACAAGAGAGAGCTACATCTGCCACTCGGGAGGAACGTCTAGGGGGGTAGACGATCCGAGTGTGCATAGAGATCAGGGTTTCGCCGGAGGAAGACCACGAGAACATTGGAATGAGATGAAAACTTGCATGTGTCCCTAGCATATGTGTGTGAGTGTGGTGAGAGGTTGGTATAGGTGCTTGCATGTGTCCCCCTCGCATGCATGCGCTCTAACCTAGAGGCGAAGGTTCCGGACCCGTATAAGGGGGAATCTCCCCGTTTAGGTGAAACCGGGTAGGATAGTGCCCCAACTTGTGAACCAACATGGTTTTACATCACCCTATGACCTAAACAAACACAAAACAAGAGAGAGCTACGCCAGGCTACCCCTGTCAGAGGAACGTCTAGGGGGGTAGACGATCCGAGTGTGCATAGATCAGGGTTTCGCCGGAGGAAGACCACGAGAACATTGGAATGAGATGAAAACTTGCATGTGTCCCTAGCATATGTGTGTGAGTGTGGTGAGAGGTTGGTATAGGTGCTTGCATGTGTCCCCCCTCGCATGCATGCGCTCTAACCTAGAGGCGAAGGTTCCGGACCCGTATAAGGGGGGAATCTCCCCGTTTAGGTGAAACCGGGTAGGATAGTGCCCCAACTTGTGAACCAACATGGTTTTACATCACCCTATGACCTAAACAAACACAAAACAAGAGAGAGCTACGCCGGGCTAACCCTGTCAGAGGAACGTCTAGGGGGGTAGACGATCCGAGTGTGCATAGAGATCAGGGTTTCGCCGGAGGAAGACCACGAGAACATCGGAATCAGATGAGTACTTGCATGTGTCCCTAGCATATGTGTGTGAGTGTGGTGAGAGGTTGGTATAGGTGCTTGCATGTGTCCCCCCTCGCATGCATGCGCTCTAACCTAGAGGCGAAGGTTGCGGACCTATATAAGGGGGGAATCTCCCCGTTTAGGTGAAACCGGGTAGGATAGTGCCCCAACTTGTGAACCAACATGGTTTTACATCACCCTATGACCTAAACAAACACAAAACAAGAGAGAGCTACCCCGGGCTACCCCTGTCAGAGGAACGTCTAGGGGGGTAGACGATCTGAGTGTGCACAGAGATCAGGTTTCATGGAGGAAGACCACGAGAACATCGGAATCAGATGAGTACTTGCATGTGTCCCTAGCATATGTGTGTGAGTGTGGTGAGAGGTTGGTATAGGTGCTTGCATGTGTCCCTCCTCTCATGCATGCGCTCTAACCTAGAGGCGAAGGTTCCGTACCCGTATAAGGGGGGAATCTCCCCGTTTAGGTGAAACCGGGTAGGATAGTGCCCCAACTTGTGAACCAACATGGTTTTACATCACCCTATGACCTAAACAAACACAAAACAAGAGAGAGCTACGCCGGCTACCACGGAGGAACGTCTAGGGGGTAGGCGATCCGAGTGCACAGAGATCGTGGTTTCACGGAGGAAGACCACAAGAACATTGGAATCAGATGAAAACTTGCATGTGTCCCTAGCATATGTGTGTGAGTGTGGTGAGAGGTTGGTATAGGTGCTTGCATGTGTCCCCCCTCGCATGCATGCGCTCTAACCTAGAAGCGAAGGTTCCAGACCCATATAAGGGGGAATCTCCCCGTTTAGGTGAAACCGGGTAGGATAGTGCCCCAACTTGTGAACCAACATGGTTTTACATCACCCTATGACCTAAACAAACACAAAACAAGAGAGAGCTACGCCAGCTACCCCTGTCAGAGGAACATCTAGAGGGGTAGACGATCCGAGTGTGCATAGAGATCAGGGTTTCGCCGGAGGAAGACCACGAGAACATTGGAATGAGATGAGAACTTGCATGTGCCCCTAGCATATGTGTGTGAGTGTGGTGAGAGGTTGGTATTGGTGCTTGCATGTGTCCCGCCTCGCATGCATGCGCTCTAACCTAGAGGCGAAGGTTCAGCACTGTATAAGGGGAATCTCCCGTTTAGGTGAAACCGGTAGGATAGTGCCCCAACTTGTGAACCAACATGGTTTTACATCACCCTATGACCTAAACAAACACAAAACAAGAGAGAGCTACATGGCTACCCCGGAGGAGCGTCTAGGGGGTAGGCGATCCGAGTGCACAGAGATCGTGGTTTCACGAGGAAGACCACGAGAACATTGGAATGAGATGAGAACTTGCATGTGTCCCTAGCATATGTGTGTGTGGTGAGAGGTTGGTATAGGTGCTTGCATGTGTCCCCTCGCATGCATGCGCTCTAACCTAGAGGCGAAGGTTCCAGACCAATGGGGAATCTCCCGTTTAGGTGAAACCTGTAGGATAGTGCCCCAACTTGTGAACCAACATGGTTTTACATCACCCTATGACCTAAACAAACACAAAACAAGAGAGAGCTACTGGCTACCCCTGTGAGGAACGTCTAGGGGGTAGGCGATCCGAGTGCACAGAGATCGTGGTTTCACGAGGATGACCACGAGAACATCGGAATCAGATGAGTACTTGCATGTGTCCCTAGCATATGTGTGTGAGTGTGGTAAGAGGTTGGTATAGGTGCTTGCATGTGTCCCCACTCGCATGCATGCGCTCTAACCTAGAGGCGAAGGTTAGGACCAGATAAGGGGAATCTCTCCGTTTAGGTGAAACCGGGTAGGATAGTGCCCCAACTTGTGAACCAACATGGTTTTACATCACCCTATGACCTAAACAAACACAAAACAAGAGAGAGCTACGCCGGGCTACCCCTGTCAGAGGAACGTCTAGGGGGGTAGACGATCCGAGTGTGGACAGAGATCAGGGTTTCGCCGGAGGAAGACCACGAGAACATCGGAATAAGATGAGTACTTGCATGTGTCCCTAGCATATGTGTGTGAGTGTGGTGAGAGGTTGGTATAGGTGCTTGCATGTGTCCCCCCTCGCATGCATGCGCTCTAACCTAGAGGCGAAGGTTCTGACCAGATAAGGGGCAATCTCCCCGTTTAGGTGAAACCGGGTAGGATAGTGCCCCAACTTGTGAACCAACATGGTTTTACATCACCCTATGACCTAAACAAACACAAAACAAGAGAGAGCTACGCTGGGCTACCCCTATCAGAGGAACGTCTAGGGGGGTAGACGATCCAAGTGTGCACAGAGATCGTGGTTTCACGGAGGAAGACCACGAGAACATTGAATCAGATGAGAACTTGCATGTTCCCCTAGCATATGTGTGTGAGTGTGGTGAGAGGTTGGTATAGGTGCTTGCATGTGTCCCCCTCGCATGCATGCGCTCTAACCTAGAGGCGAAGGTTCCAGACCAGATAAGGGAATCTCCCGTTTAGGTGAAACCAAGGTAGGATAGTGCCCCAACTTGTGAACCAACATGGTTTTACATCACCCTATGACCTAAACAAACACAAAACAAGAGAGAGCTACGCTGGCTACTCGGGAGGAACGCCTAGGGGGTAAGCGATCCGAGTGTGCACAGAGATCGTGGTTTCACGAGGAAGACCACGAGAACATCGGAATAAGATGAGTACTTGCATGTGTCCCTAGCATATGTGTGTGAGTGTGGTGAGAGGTTGGTATAGGTGCTTGCATGTGTCCCCCCCTCGCATGCATGCGCTCTAACCTAGAGGCGAAGGTTCCGACCCGATAAGGGGAATCTCCCGCTTAGGTGAAACCGGTAGGATAGTGCCCCAACTTGTGAACCAACATGGTTTTACATCACCCTATGACCTAAACAAACACAAAACAAGAGAGAGAGCTACGGGCTACCTGTGGAGGAACGTCTAGGGGTAGACGATCCGAGTGTGCACAGAGATCGTGGTTTCATGGAGGAAGACCACGAGAACATTGGAATCAGATGAGAACTTGCATGTGTCCTAGCATATGTGTGTGTGAGTGTGAGAGGTTGGTATAGGTGCTTGCATGTGTCCCCCTCATGCATGCGCTCTAACCTAGAGGCGAAGGTTCCGACCAGAGGGGGAATCTCCCGTTTAGGTGAAACCGGTAGGATAGTGCCCCAACTTGTGAACCAACATGGTTTTACATCACCCTATGACCTAAACAAACACAAAACAAGAGAGAGCTACGCCGGCTACCTCACGAGGAACGTCTAGGGGGTAGACGATCCGAGTGTGCACGAGATCGTGGTTTCACGGAGGAAGACCACGAGAACATTGGAATCAGATGAGAACTTGCATGTGTCCCTAGCATATGTGTGTGAGTATGCTGAGAGGTTGTTATAGGTGCTTGCATGTGTCCCCCTCGCATGCATGCGCCTAACCTATAGGCGAAGGTTCCTGACCCGAATAAGGGGGAATCTCCCTGTTTAGGTGAAACCGGGTAGGATAGTGCCCCAACTTGTGAACCAACATGGTTTTACATCACCCTATGACCTAAACAAACACAAAACAAGAGAGAGCTACTGGCTACCCCTGGGAGGAACGCCTAGGGGGTAGACGATCCGAGTGTGCACAGAGATCAGGGTTTCGCCGGAGGAAGACCACGAGAACATCGGAATGAGATGAGAACCTGCATGTGTCCCTAGCATATGTGTGTGAGTGTGGTGAGAGGTTGGTATAGGTGCTTGCATGTGTCCCCCTGCATGCATGCGCCTAACCTAGAGGAAGGTTCCGACCAGATAATAGGGGAATCTCCCGTTTAGGTGAAACCGGGTAGGATAGTGCCCCAACTTGTGAACCAACATGGTTTTACATCACCCTATGACCTAAACAAACACAAAACAAGAGAGATCTACGCCGGGCTACCCCTGTCAGAGGAACGTCTAGGGGGTAGACGATCCGAGTGTGCACAGAGATCAGGGTTTCGCCGGAGGAAGACCACGAGAACATCGGAATCAGATGAGAACTTGCATGTGTCCCTAGCATATGTGTGTGAGTGTGGTGAGAGGTTGGTATAGGTGCTTGCATGTGTCCCCTCGCATGCATGCGCCTAACCTAGAGGCTAAGGTTCCACCAGATAAGGGGAATCTCCCGTTTAGGTGAAACCGGTAGGATAGTGCCCCAACTTGTGAACCAACATGGTTTTACATCACCCTATGACCTAAACAAACACAAAACAAGAGAGAGCTACTGGCTACCCTGCCGAGGAACGTCTAGGGGGTAGACGATCCGAGTGTGCACAGAGATCAGGGTTTCACCGGAGGAAGACCACGAGAACATCGGAATCAGATGAGTACTTGCATGTGTCCCTAGCATATGTGTGTGAGTGTGGTGAGAGGTTGGTATAGGTGCTTGCATGTGTCCCCCCTCGCATGCATGCGCTCTAACCTAGAGGCGAAGGTTCCGGACCCGTATAAGGGGGGAATCTCCCCGTTTAGGTGAAACCGGGTAGGATAGTGCCCCGACTTGTGAACCAACATGGTTTTACATCACCCTATGACCTAAACAAACACAAAACAAGAGAGAGCTACTGGCTACTCGCCACAGGAACGCCTAGGGGGGTAGCGATCCAGTGTGCATAGAGATCAGGGTTTCGCCGGAGGAAGACCACGAGAACATCGGAATCAGATGAGAACTTGCATGTGTCCCTAGCATATGTGTGTGAGTGTGGTGAGAGGTTGGTATAGGTGCTTGCATGTGTCCCCCCTCGCATGCATGCGCTCTAACCTAGAGGCGAAGGTTCAGACCAGTATAGGGAATCTCCCCGTTTAGGTGAAACTGGGTAGGATAGTGCCCCAACTTGTGAACCAACATGGTTTTACATCACCCTATGACCTAAACAAACACAAAACAAGAGAGAGCTACGCCGGGCTACCCCTGTCAGAGGAACGTCTAGGGGGGTAGACGATCCGAGTATGCATAGAGATCAGGGTTTCGCCGGAGGAAGACCACGAGAACATCGGAATCAGATGAGTACTTGCATGTGTCCCTAGCATATGTGTGTGAGTGTGGTGAGAGGTTGGTATAGGTGCTTGCATGTGTCCCCCCTTGCATGCATGCGCTCTAACCTAGAGGCGAAGGTTCCAGACCAGAGTAAGGGGAATCTCTCCGTTTAGGTGAAACCTGGTAGGATAGTGCCCCAACTTGTGAACCAACATGGTTTTACATCACCCTATGACCTAAACAAACACAAAACAAGAGAGAGCTACGCCGGGCTACCTATCGGAGGAACGTCTAGGGGGTAGGCGATCCAGTGTGCACAGAGATCAGGGTTTCGCAGGAGGAAGACCACGAGAACATCGGAATCAGATGAGAACTTGCATGTGTCCCTAGCATATGTGTGTGAGTGTGGTGAGAGGTTGGTATAGGTGCTTGCATGTGTCCCCCTCGCATGCATGCGCCTAACCTAGAGGCGAAGGTTCCAGACCAGATAAGGGGAATCTCCCGTTTAGGTGAAACCGGTAGGATAGTGCCCCAACTTGTGAACCAACATGGTTTTACATCACCCTATGACCTAAACAAACACAAAACAAGAGAGAGCTACTGGCTACCCCCTGGAGAGGAACGTCTAGGGGGTACGATGCGAGTGTGCACAGAGATCAGGGTTTCGCCGGAGGAAGACCACGAGAACATTGGAATCAGATGAGAACTTGCATGTGTCCCTAGCATATGTGTGTGAGTGTGGTGAGAGGTTGGTATAGGTGCTTGCATGTGTCCCCCCTCGCATGCATGCGCTCTAACCTAGAGGCGAAGGTTCCGGACCAGTATAAGGGGGGAATCTCCCCGTTTAGGTGAAACCTGGTAGGATAGTGCCCCAACTTGTGAACCAACATGGTTTTACATCACCCTATGACCTAAACAAACACAAAACAAGAGAGAGCTACGCCGGGCTACCCCTGTCGAGGAACGTCTAGGGGGTAGGCGATCCAGTGCACAGAGATCGTGGTTTCACGAGGAAGACCACGAGAACATTGGAATGAGATGAGAACTTGCATGTGTCCCTAGCATATGTGTGTGAGTGTGGTGAGAGGTTGGTATAGGTGCTTGCATGTCTCCCCTCGCATGCATGCGCTCTAACCTAGAAGCGAAGGTTCCTGACCCGTATAAGGGGGAATCTCCCCGTTTAGGTGAAACCGGGTAGGATAGTGCCCCAACTTGTGAACCAACATGGTTTTACATCACCCTATGACCTAAACAAACACAAAACAAGAGAGAGCTACGCCGGGCTACCCCTGTCAGAGGAACGTCTAGGGGGTAGACGATCCGAGTGTGCAGAGATCAGGGTTTCATGGAGGAAGACCACGAGAACATCGGAATCAGATGAGTACTTGCATGTGTCCCTAGCATATGTGTGTGAGTGTGGTGAGAGGTTGGTATAGGTGCTTGCATGTGTCCCCCTCGAATGCATGCGCTCTAACCTAGAGGCGAAGGTTCCGTACCAGATAAGGGAATCTCCCTTAGGTGAAACGGTAGGATAGTGCCCCAACTTGAACCAACATGGTTTTACATCACCCTATGACCTAAACAAACACAAAACAAGAGAGAGCTACGGGCTACCTCGCCGAGGAACGTCTAGGGGGGTAGACGACCCGAGTGTGCACAGAGATCAGGGTTTCGCCGGAGGAAGACCACGAGAACATCGGAATCAGATGAGAACTTGCATGTGTCCCTAGCATATGTGTGTGAGTGTGGTGATAGGTTGGTATAGGTGCTTGCATGTGTCCCCCCTCGCATGCATGCGCTCTAACCTAGAGGCGAAGGTTCCGTACCCGTATAAGGGGGATTCTCCCCGTTTAGGTGAAACCGGGTAGGATAGTGCCCCAACTTGTGAACCAACATGGTTTTACATCACCCTATGACCTAAACAAACACAAAACAAGAGAGAGCTACGCCGGGCTACCCCTGCAAGAGGAACGTCTAGGGGGGTAGACGATCCGAGTGTGCACAGATCAGGGTTTCGCCGGAGGAAGACCACGAGAACATCGGAATCAGATGAGAACTTTCATTTGTCCCTAGCATATGTGTGTGAGTGTGGTGAGAGGTTGGTATAGGTGCTTGCAATGTGTCCCCCCTCGCATGCATGCGCTCTAACCTAGAGGCGAAGGTTCCGTACGCGTATAATAGGGGAATCTCCCCGTTTAGGTGAAACCGGGTAGGATAGTGCCCCAACTTGTGAAACAACATGGTTTTACATCACCCTATGACCAAAACAAACACAAAACAAGAGAGAGCTACGCCGGGCTACCCCTGTCAGAGGAACGTCTAGGGGGGTAGACGATCCGAGTGTGCACAGAGATCAGGGTTTCGCCGGAGGAAGACCACGAGAACATCGGAATCAGATGAGTACTTGCATGTGTCCCTAGCATATGTGTGTGAGTGTGGTGAGAGGTTGGTATAGGTGCTTGCATGTGTCCCCCCTCGCATGCATGCGCTCTAACCTAGAGGCGAAGGTTATGACCAGATAAGGGGGAATCTCCCCGTTTAGGTGAAACCGGGTAGGATAGTGCCCCAACTTGTGAACCAACATGGTTTTACATCACCCTATGACCTAAACAAACACAAAACAAGAGAGAGCTACGCCGGGCTACCCCTGTCAGAGGAACGTCTAGGGGGGTAGACGATCCGAGTGTGCACAGAGATCAGGGTTTCGCCGGAGGAAGACCACGAGAACATCGGAATCAGATGAGAACTTGCATGTGTCCCTAGCATATGTGTGTGAGTGTGGTGAGAGGTTGGTATAGGTGCTTGCATGTGTCCCCCCTCGCATGCATGCGCTCTAACCTAGAGGCGAAGGTTCCGTACCCGTATAAGGGGGAATCTCCCCGTTTAGGTGAAACCGGGTAGGATAGTGCCCCAACTTATGAACCAACATGGTTTTACATCACGCTATGACCTAAACAAACACAAAACAAGAGAGAGCTACGCCGGGCTACCCCTGTCAGAGGAACGTCTAGGGGGGTAGACGATTCGAGTGTGCATAGAGATCAGGGTTTCGCCGGAGGAAGACCACGAGAACATCGGAATCAGATGAGAACTTGCATGTGTCCCTAGCATATGTGTGTGAGTGTGGTGAGAGGTTGGTATAGGTGCTTGCATGTGTCCCCCCTCGCATGCATGCGCTCTAACCTAGAGGCGAAGGTTTCGTACCCGTATAAGGGGGGAATCTCCCCGTTTAGGTGAAACCGGGTAGGATAGTGCCCCAACTTGTGAACCAACATGGTTTTACATCACCCTATGACCTAAACAAACACAAAACAAGAGAGAGCTACGCTGGGCTACCCCTGTCAGAGGAACGTCTAGGGGGGTAGACGATCCGAGTGTGCACAGAGATCAGGGTTTCGCCGGAGGAAGACCACGAGAACATCGGAATCAGATGAGTACTTGCATGTGTCCCTGGCATATGTGTGTGAGTGTGGTGAGAGGTTGGTATAGGTGCTTGCATGTGTCCCCCCTCGCATGCATGCGCTCTAACCTAGAGGCGAAGGTTCCGTACCCGTATAAGGGGGAATCTCCCCGTTTAGGTGAAACCGGGTAGGATAGTGCCCCAACTTGTGAACCAACATGGTTTTACATCACCCTATGACCTAAACAAACACAAAACAAGAGAGAGCTACGCCGGGCTACCCCTGTCAGAGGAACGTCTAGGGGGTAGGCGATCCAGTGTGCACAGAGATCGAGGTTTTGGGAGGAAGACCACGAGAACATCGGAATCAGATGAGAACTTGCATGTGTCCCTAGCATATGTGTGTGAGTGTGGTGAGAGGTTGGTATAGGTGCTTGCATGTGTCCCCCCTCGCATGCGCTCTAACCTAGAGGCGAAGGTTCCGTACCCGTATAAGGGGGAATTTCCCCGTTTAGGTGAAACCGGGTAGGATAGTGCCCCAACTTGTGAACCAACATGGTTTTACATCACCCTATGACCTAAACAAACACAAAAAAAGAGAGGTACGCCGGGCTTACCCTGTCAGAGGAACGTCTAGGGGGTAGACGATCCGAGTGTGCACAGAGATCAGGGTTTCGCCGGAGGAAGACCACGAGAACATCGGAATCAGATGAGTACTTGCATGTGTCCCTAGCATATGTGTGTGAGTATGGTGAGAAGTTGGTATAGGTGCTTGCATGTGTCACCCTCGCATGCATGCGCTCTAACCTAGAGGCGAAGGTTCTGGACCAGTATAAGGGGGGAATCTCCCCGTTTAGGTGAAACCGTCCAATCAAAATTTTTGGCTAGATTTTACATGTATCTATACACTAGGTCCTACACATGTGTATCTAAATGAATTTATTATTTTTTTGATATGTTTTAGTCTCTAGATATATGTGCATTTAATAAAAAATTGCCCTAGCTACGCCCTGGCAGTGCCCTCCGTATGCGTCAGTGAGCATCACCTTTTTTTGACCCATGGCCCACCCAGTGCCTCCTCACACCCCACTCTCCCACCCCCACTCCCCCACACCCCCCACTCCCCCACACCCCCCACCCCTCCCCCTTCCCAGCCTCCCTCCCCTCCTCCTCCCCGGCCTCCCCTCCACCTCCCCACGCCTCCCCCGCCTCCGCCACCTCCTCCACCCCCTGCCTGCCACCCCCACCCCGGCCTCCTCCACCCCACTCCCCACTGCCCACCTCTCCCCACCCCCACCGCTCTGCCCTTGCCCACTCACGCCTCCCCATTGCCCCACCCCTCCACCGAGCTCACCATCCCCCTTGGTTAGTTTTTTAAAATTTGTTCTTTTTTATTTTAGTTTGTAGTAGTTTGTAGTTTGTAGTAGTTTCTAGTTTTATTTTTAGTTTGTACTAATTATAGTTTGTAATTTTAGTTTGTAGTAGTAGTTTGTAGTTTTAGTTTGTAGTTTTAGTTTGTAGTAGTAGTTTATAGTTTGTAGTATGTAGTTTATCTTATGTACTAGTACTTTGTAGTAGTAGGTTGTAGTTTGTAGTATCTAGAGGTAGTTTGTAGTTTGTACTATGCAAAGCAATAGTTCATGTTTACTAAAAAATGGATGAAATTTGCTAAATAGATGTTGCATATGGTATGTTTTTTGCAGTTACCGGAGGGTGAGCGGGGGGAGTGTTTCGACGGCGGGGTCCCGGATTATCTTTGACGATTTGATCACGCTTCGAGGGTGAGAATCCGTTCGCCTCTCTTGTACCTAGGTTTATTTTCGTGTCTAGATCACCAAGTCTGTCGCGTCACCTAGGCGTCATCCCGACCGTAAGCGTTACGCGACTTAATATGCATTAGTGGTCTCGCATATTTTGGACCGTAAAGCTTATGGCTTTTATCGGGCAGTCGGCAGATTCGTAGTTGGGTTTGGTTCTCCCTGGCTCTACCTCGATTCGAGACAGGATTTCGGTGGCGCCTCCTCGTTGTTCTCCGGATGCACATCCTCTTGGCTTTTTGTCGAGACGTGTATCGGGAGAGCGTGAGGAAGGTCTTGCCAAATCTGCTTGGATCGAGGTAGAACCAGGGAGAACTTACCCAATCTACGGATCCGGCGGCTGGTTAGGACCCTCTTTTCCTATTGGACATGTAGGTTGATGAATGCGTAAAAATATGAAGCATTTAATCTCCTGTTTGATATAAAATGTTATATTTATTGTTTGTCTCCCAATAAAGCAGAAAAGGATGGCTGATAATGGGTGGATGTACAGTGGCCGTATTAGTGCGACTAGTAAAACTGACGATTGGGTACGGAACACTCATTTGTTAGTGAATGAGTTAGCGTGTGGTTCGAAGGCAATGGTTCGGGCACTTTGTCCCTGCGCTCATTGCACTAAGCGTCATCGTCAAGGAAAGGATGACATGTACAAACACCTTCTGCAATATAGGTACATGTCTAACTATGTCACGCAAGTCGACTTTGCTCGGTACGAATGTGATAGAGGTGAGGTGATGCGTCAGCGGCTCAATGTCAATGAGAACGATGGGATTAGAAACATGCTAGATGATCTTATCGATGCCGACCAGCCGAATTCGCCACCTCCACGGGAGGAATCACCAGAACCGGAGGAACCGCTAGAACCGGAGGAACCGGAGCCAACCGCGAAGGCCTTCCTTGATATGATGGCCGCGGCTAAGAGGCCTCTGTACGAGGGTGCAAAGATTTCTCAGCTCGATGCCATCTCTCAGTGTCTAGCCGACAAGTGCCAGTACTCCGCCACCCGTTCTCACTTTGAAGCTAATCTGAGAACATGTGGTAACATGTTGCCCGAAGGGCATTGTCTGCCTAAAACCTTTCACGAAACGAAGAAACTCATGAAGGAGCTCAACATGGATTATGAAAAGATAGATTGTTGTCCAAAAGGCTGCCTTTTGTTTTGGAAACAGTTTGAGGGTGACAAGTACTGCTCCATTTGTAAGGCCTCTAGATATGAAGAGATAAAGGGGAAGGATGGTCAGGTGAGGCAGTCGAAGGTCGCTAAGAAGATACTTCGGTATCTCCCATTCATAAAAAGAATCCAGCGGCTTTACTTGAGCGAGAGGCGCCAAAGCAGATGGCGTGTACGAGAAGGGGAAAAGATACGAGGGGCACGCAGACGAAAGAAGATGGGACATCCATCGATGGTAAGGCATGGAAGAACTGATGACAAATACCCCGGTGGGCGAAGAGGCTCAGAATGTTAGAATTGCGATAGCAAGATGGCTTCAACCCATACGGTATGTCGTGACCTCGTCTACAGCTGGCCGGTGTATGTTATACCGCTCAATCTCCCTCCCGGAGTATTAATGCAACGGAAGACCATGTTTTTTCGCTGATAATTCCAGGACCTGAGTATCCGGGGAAGAACTTGAGTGTCTACATGCAGCCAATTATGGATGATTTGAACCACTCTTGGATACACGAGACGTTGACATACGATCGAGCATCAAAGAGAAACTTTTTGATGAAAGTTTGGTTACAATATACTATGCATGACATGCGGATGCGCCCTAACGTGCGGATGGTGTACAGCTGGTAAGTGGCCATGCCGGTGCATCACCGACTTGAGTTCCTTTGGCTAAAGTCGGTCGCAAATATGTTGCGTTTGACCACGAATCGGTGATTACCTCAAAAGAAATCATTCGTTCAGAGAAGATAGAAAGAACTTCAAGAAGGGCAAAGTTGTGCATGAAGTAAAAGAGGTACCAAAGTTCGAGGGTGCAGCTGTTGATGCCGAGATACGTGCTCTCGTGCCCGCGGCGCCGAACTGCCATCAATTTGCGCGATATGGTGTAAGCATAATTGGACTCACGTGGCAGCCTTACGAATCTCGTATTACAAGGACCTCGAACTTCTCCATAACATCGATGTGATGCACACCGAAAAGAATGTCGGGAGTCCCTTTTCACGATCTGAACATTCACAGGAAGTCAAAGGATAATGTCAAGGCTAGAGTCGATGTTGAGAAGCTTTGTGATAGGAAGAGATTACATGCAGCCTCCTACTCGTCGAAAGAATTGGTTCAAGACGCATGCCTACTCGCCTTGATAATGTCCAAAAGAAGGAGTCATTTAGGTGGCTCAAATACGTCGTGATGTTCCAGCGGTTATTGTTCGAATATAAGTAAGGAGTCAATCTTTGACGGGACAAGTCAACGGGCTCAAGAGTCACGACTATCATATATGGATTGAGCGGTGATGCGGTGATGGTTCGAGGTATCTCCCGAAAAAGTATGGCGAGTGCTTGCGGAGTTGAGCCATTTCTTCCGCACCCTCTGTGCTAGCGGATATGTCCTCTGGTGATTGAGAAGCTGCAAGTTCGGTGCGGAGTTGCTATGCAATTTGGAGATGATCTTTCCGGGCTTCTTTACTCGATGGCACATCTCATTGTCCACCTCATGAGCGAGGCACTCTTGGGGGCGGTGCAATTTCGTTGGCAATTTTGTATTGAGAGAGTTTAAGTATATTCGAAGATAACTGGAAACAAAGCCAAGATTGAAGCATGCATAGCTGAAGCAACATGCCTTCGGAGATGGCGACGCCATGACAACCCTCGCCCGATGATGTTCCCACTATGCATAACCCGGTCTCTCGTTACAATGTCGACCTGCCCAAGAATGACCCCAATCTCGAACTATTCCAATTTCCGGTGGCAAGGCGGTAAAGGACTAAAATATAGGTTGAAGGAAGAGAAGGATTGCATAATGCTCTATGTGCTTATGAACATGAAGGAAGTGGTCGATTTCATTAGGTAAAATGGTGAACACCCTATTTCTCTATGCAGCTAGTAACTCGGTCTCCGTCTAATGCTTATTTTCTCCTTCTTAGCGATTTCACGGATGAACAGTGGCCGGGACCGACGGATCCCTCTCCCATGGAGTTGGACACTCTACTGAAAGAGGGTGCTCCCAGAAATAAAAAAAACTTTGTGTCTTGGTTTATGGAAAAAGTAATTTCTAACCTGTCCCTCTTACCTTGCAATATGTGACTTGTCGCTCTTATTCCACGTAACTACTGAACACAACAAATTCCTTTTGTACCTGTAGGGAGCTGATCCCAACGTTGAGATGTCAGATAAGCTGAAATGTGTTTCCCAAGGTTGTAACAGTGTCGTCATGAAGTATGAGAAGTATGATGTGAATGGGTTTCGCTTCCATACGAGGCCTTTTGAGAAAGAGGCGACGAATGCAAAAGCGGTAAATCTTGGGGTGTTCACCAAAGGAGCGATTCCCTTGATTACTACGGAAGGTTAGAGAATGTATACTGGTGACCTTCAATCGTCTTAATGTCGAACTCAATCTTGTTGTGTTCAAGTGCCACTGGTTTGACCCAAGGGGTGGACTAAGAAGTACCCCTTCCATTGGGTTAGTTGAAGTTAGGCCTTCAACCACCTATAGCGGAGCCGACGTCTTTGTTGTTGCTCACCAAGCCAACCAAGTTTATTATTTGCCCTACCCATGCCAGAAAGCGGAACTCCAGGGCTGGGAAGTCGTGTTCCAGGTATCGCCACATGGTAACCTACCGATTCCCTCCGAGGACGATTACAACAACATTAACCCTATAACGTACGAGGGAATTTTCTATCAAGAGCAAGAGGACTTCGGACACTTTGATTTAGAATCGGTTGATCTTGAGGACCTTGGGAATGATGTAGAAACTCGGGGTGAATCAGTGGTGAATCTACATGACATAATTATGCTCGAGAAGCTCCATACCGAGAATGACAACGATGATGAGCCTACACCCTTTGATGAGAATCCAGATTTCTACTCAAAAGATAGTGATAGTGAGAATGAGAATGAGAATGAAAATGATAGTGAGTATTTATTTTTTAATGCATTTTAATTTGTCTTTGTGCTTAACTGTTTTCTTAATTGCATTATGCCTTTATTCTTTGTATATACATTTTATTATGTCTTTGTGCTTAACTGTTTTCTCTTAATTAATGCAGGGGAACCAGTTCGTCCTTGCTTAATGCGCTGAAGCAGCGCAAGAAAAGAGCTACACGGAGTGGGAGACAGCCAAATCCCAATCCGCGTTACCCCGATCTTGCTCCTGCTGGCGGAGGACGGGGTCGAGGCCAAGGTCGAGGAGGACGAGGACGAGGTGCCACGGGAGGAGGCGTGGACTTTGACCCACCACCCTCTGCTTCTGGCGACGTGGCTCCTGAGTTGTTCCTGACAGAGCAGCCTTTCAGGGCCGAGAGGGAGGCAGAGTCCAAGAGGGAGGCAGAGTCTGAGAGGGAGGCGGGGACCGATACGGAGGCGGACACTAGCCGCGAGTTGGTGGGGCCGAAGAAATTGCGAAATCATGGGGAATCGGGAGTCCCTGACGAGAAGTTTGAGCCTAGGACTCAGGAGGCGAAAGCCCTTATTATTCCAGATGGCCTTGAGTAAGTGTACTAATTTGGCAATTTAAAACATTTTATTTCATGTTGGTCATAAATAATTATTGTGTACTAATGTTTATTATTGTGCAGCAATTGGACATTTCCTTCGGGGACCAAGGCTCGCCTTCCTAACAGCCTCGTTGGAGCTCTGATTAGGAAGTTCTGGCCAGGCTATCACATTACCCCCGAGGGTGACAGGAAGCTAGCTACTACTTGGGCGGACTACTAGACTACCCGTGTCCCAGGCTTTCCGACAGCTGCTGATGCTGTCATCACCAAGTTTTAGGTAAGGCATATTTCTCGAGTTATGTTCATACTTGATGACCCCACCGTGCTAACTCATGACTCTTATGCATGATTGAAGTGCTTTTACCGTGTGGCCGAGGAGGACCAGGAGAAGGCACGGAGGACTTTGCTTGGGGCTTGTGTGAAGTTGACCCCCCAGGTGTGGTACAACCAGAAGGTCACGGGCGCTAGCCACTTCTGGGCTGACAGGGGCGTGAGGGTCAGGAAGGAAGACATTGTCGGTAGGAACCCTAATCCTGAGTACTCGATGACGCCAGAAGAGTACATATCGGTGAGTAAAATGTCAATGATATTCTACATTGCTTCTAAGTTGCCATTACATTGTCTGGAGTTGAGTATTGCATTTTTAGATTATCCCCGATTGGGCCGAGCCGCATCGACTCGCATGGGAGGAGCTGGTTAGGACGAGGTGGCTCAGAGAACACGAGGAGTTTGCAGCCTTGTCGAGGCGGAACGCGGGTAACCGAGGCGATGGTGGAACGCACTGCGCGGGAAACCGCAACTTTGACCGCTTCAAGTGGAAGGTGGTACGTATATACATGGAACGACCTGCGTGTATTTCTCGTCATGTTTGTACTTCATATGCATAATATTTCTTTTCGCGTCTGGTGGCGAGGCACAACCCGGGGAGGTGATTCATGACGTCGCCGTCTATGAGATGATGTGGCGAAAGAAGCCCAATTACTCGGAGCCTCAACCCTCGTTGCCCGTGTACTTCAGCACTGCCCAGAACGACTTGGGGAACTACAACATGATGGAGAAGGCTCGTCACCCCCATGTGGATGACCCCATTCACGCGGAGATCGACGAGGAGTCGTTGGTCCTGTCGTGGCACGGATTGCAGCATGGACGCCTCAAGATTCTGAATAAGAAGGTCAAGCCTACCCTCAGCACGAGCTTCAGCCGTCTCAAGGCTACCTACCCCGCCGACGGCCCCCCTATCCCGCCTCGTGGCTAGCCTCGTCGCTCACGAGGATGTAAGTTTTCTCGTTCTCATCATCTTTATGACTTTTGTTCCTGCATGGCTAACCAACGTGAGATTCCTTGTATTTGAAATTGTAGCCTGAGTTAGACGCGGCCTACGATACCGTTTATGAGGAATATCAGGTGGCCTTTCGGCAGCATCAGGAGGCGCTTGCGATCTACATGCAATACGTAAATGTAAATCCGAACCTTTATTTTTGCAAAATATACAAGTTCCATTTCCCCCCGTTTGTTGTACTACGGCCTGACTTCTAAACTATCTTGCAGGACATGATGGTGAATATTCAAACCGGCCAGAATAGAGATTTGGGGCCGTGCCTCCCATGCCAGGTCCGGCGCTATTTTTGCAATCGAAGGAAAGCTTCGCTAGGACCTACTACGCATCGACACCGGTAAGTTCTTTGCTAACCCACTGGTTATCGCTTTACTTTGCCTCGCAAGTTGCTAACATGTAGGCAACATGTAGGGAACGAGAGCTTCTGGGAACCGGCACTTTGGCCACGCCTCGCCGGATGGGCGTCAGATCACACCGCTTCATGACGATGGTCCATCTCCTGGCCATTATGCAGGTGGTTCTCCCGAGATTCACACTTCTACTCCCTCGCTAGGTGGCTCTTCTGCTGCTTCTACTGGACGCAACCCTCGGCAGAGGTCGCCACTTTTCACCAGGGGAGATCTCGGGTACACCCCGTCTCCTCCAGAGTTGTAGGGATGTGTGATAATGTATGAACGATGTATGGATGATGTATGAACAATGTGTGATATGAACAATGTTTAATATGAGCATGTGTGATATGAACAATGTTTAATATGAGCATATGTGATCTTGTATGGTGATGTCTTTCTGTGAGTGCTTTGCATGTGTCTTCTTGTGAGTCTTTGCTGCTGTGTGGAAAAAAAACTGTGAAGGTGCTACGCCGACGGCAATGCCCTCGGCGTAGCCCTATGCCATGTGCCATATGGTCAGGGCTACGCCGAGGGCCGGCCGTCGGCGTATCTCCTTCCTGGGGGAGGCCACGCGTCCACTTACGACGAGGGTGAGGCCGTCGGCGTAGCTACTTCCTGGGGGAGGTCCAGCGCCACGCGTGGCGACCCTCGAGGGGCCGCGGCCGTCAGTGTCCGGTCGCCGTTAGCGGCCGTAGTAACAGCGCGCCGTTCGCCGACGGCCATTACGCCGGACGCTTCTGACGTCGGCGTAGTCTCCACGCCGACGGCCATCCGGCACGCCGAGGGAGAGGTCCGCCGAGGAGGCTACGCCGACGGCTGCCCTCGGCGTAGCATACGCCGACGGCTATACTGGCTACGCCGAGGGCGTTTTGCCGTTGGGCTAGCCGTCGCCTCCTGTAGTGTTATGATAAATGTTGATGCCAGTTTCAATCCGGATAATTTTACAGGTGGACTAGGTGTGGTTATCAGAGATGATAGGGGTAATTTCATTGCAGCTTGCAATAATCCCATTGATTATGCTATTGATTCAAACACTTTGGAAGCACAGGCTATTTGTAAAGGTTTATGTTTAGCAAATGAGGTGGGGTGCTCGAAGATTGTGATCCAATCAGACTGCTCACAAGTCATTGAAGCTCTTCAATCGGGAGATTTTACATCGACGGCAATAGTGACATATTATGATGATATATATGTTCAAGCCTCAACTTTTTCTGCTTGTGTTTTTAGTTTTTGTAACAGGGAAGCTAATAGTGTGGATGATAGCCTCCCTAGAGTTTTGGATACACAACTGAATGTTTGGGTTGATAATCCACCTAGCTTTATTTTATCCCTGTTAATTGACGATGTATCTGTGCTTTGATTAATAAAATTTGCAGCAGGACGGAGCCCTGTTGTTTCCCTAAAAAAATAGATGGCACCAAGCAAGTGGCCGTTGTCCTTCATCGTCGGCGTCCTGGCGGGCACAATGACCTTGGGCCTGGCTCCTCCTGGTGCGGGCGTTGGCGCGCATCTCTCAAGCCCAGAGCCGGGCCTGCAGCTCTCAGGCCCAGAGCCGGGCCCAGGTTGTTTCGGCCCCCTTCTTAGTGTTTTGTCTTGTCTGCCTTATCTCACGAACACTTCGGTCATGAGGCGCACTGCGTTCTGCTGCGAGAATTACAACGCAGTCGTCGAAGGATACCAGAGCACGTGCTTGTGTCACGCGATCAGAGCGAGTCAAAATTTCACTCAGCTCGTCCGCGCGATCAATCAAGGCAGGCTCTATGCCCTTATGGTCCGATGCGGCGGTCATGCGATCGGCTCGGTCCACATCTAATTGAAGTCCCATTGCCCACCCCAGAAGCAACATCTCCTTGAGACCGGAGTCATCTCCTACTATAGGAAGTCAACGAGAAGCAATCTACAGCTACCGGAAGTCATCTCCCATATGTGCATCAACGCATGTTCAGTATTCTTTTAAAATCTCATCTCACATGTATACCTATAAGTTTGATCAACTCTACAGTTGATCAGTGCATGTACAGTATTCTTAAAGGCTCGGAAACACAGTGCTGCTTCTTCCTTTTATAGCCTTAACTTTACAGCTTCTTTCTTTTGTAGCCGCGGCTAGGCTGAGTGTAGTTGATATCTTCATAATATTAATATATTTATTTTATTGAAAAAGTCACGACTAATCTATCTATCCTCTCAAAATCAAGTCCCCTTAGAATCGAGATGGGAGTGGCTTCTTCCTTTTATAAGGGTGTTCAACCCATTCATGTAAATCATCTTGTTTTTCACAACATTAATGTTAATTTCATGAAGGCGCATCAGAAACTGGTCAGGGATCATGTAATTCTGCTGAGCCACTCGGCAGGGACGTGATAATTGCATGCATGAATACCATTTTTTGTTTGTAAGGTGTGCAGAGCATGACAGAGTTTGATATTAACTTACCAGTATATACGATGATACAGCTCCACCTTGGAATCCAAATATCTCAAATTGTCATCTTTAGTACTGCTTCATTTGTTCAATAATATAAAACATTTTTTGCAAACTTTGGTTCCAAGAACACTGCAATGTCAAGTTTTTGTCTAGCATAAAACATTTTGGCGAACTTTCTTTGTGTCTATTCGAGAAAATTGCAGCTAACACCGGTCTTTATGACATTTGTTGCACAAAACACAGAAACAAGATCTGTTTTGCAGCTAGCACGGTTTGTGTCTAAATTTTTTGCACCTAGCCAAATGAACTGCTTAACCTACTAACATATTGATGAAATAAATTTAGGAAGAGGATGAAATTTTTAACTACAACTATACTGATTTTGCTATATTTGTTGTCATTGATACTACAATTGTATTGCTAAAAAAATGGAAAATGGTATATTAAAACTCAAACGAGTAATGAAAAAGTTGCATTATAGGCTACATAAAAGTCACAAAAAACATTGCATTATATGTAGATGATACATGTCATCTACATGCCCGTGGAGTTTTGTTACATAATACGTTACATTATAGGCTATACAAAAGTCACGGAATCGGATCGGAATCGGAATCGTGTATCTGAAAAGGCAAAAAGGATCTCATTTTATTTCAATATTTGTTTTTTGTGTCACATGAAAATTTATTTTGATACAAATTTGGCCGTACATACTACACAATGTATATGTATATGTATGTTTTTAAGCGACAAAAAGTCGATTTTTTGATAAAGGGATCATGGGTGTCCGTGTTTCAAAATGATTTTTTGGTA
Source organism: Avena insularis (assembly GCA_023614405.1). Lineage (NCBI taxonomy): Eukaryota > Viridiplantae > Streptophyta > Magnoliopsida > Poales > Poaceae > Avena > Avena insularis. The sequence goes on from JAJUPC010000084.1 coordinate 987,806, forward strand.
ATACATTTATTTTCAAATTTTTATGCTTTAAATATTATGCTGTAAGCAAAATAGCGGGCCCGGCCAACTAGATAACATGTGACCCGAAAAAAAGTTGTTCATTTGAGCCAAGTGTAAAAGATTAGCCACAAACCATGGTAGCTGAAAAAAAATGTTGTTCACGTGTTTTGTACAACAAATGCCACAAAGACTGGTATTAACTTTAATTTTCTCTGTCTATTCCATGTTTTCCAGTTTCCAGGAGCACCGCAATGTCACGGAAACTTCGGTCCAAATAATGCGATCTGAAATAGGTACTTCATTCGTTCCCTATTATAAAATATTTTGACACACTAATTTTATTTGCCAAATTATTTTATTTTAGAGAACAGAGTGAGTAGGAGTAGTTTTTTTTGCCATGAAATGGCTTTGGCCTATGCACCCATAAGATGGGCCGAAACTTTCATTATGTACAACCATTAGCGTGATTGCGTGAACATGGCATAGTGTAAATATATAAGTTGCATCCATGAACTGGTTGCATTAAATCAATCAATTAATAGAGAACTCTTCGGCCATGCGCATAAGGGCACAGCCAAGAACGTAAGAAAACAAAGAAACATGGAGAAGCTGAGCCTAGATGCGCGGAAACTGTTGGTAAACTTGCTGCTTAAACCAAGCGTAACAGGAGTGAGAGAGAATAACACTAAACCTTAGCATCACCGTCAACAAGAAATGGCACCAAGCAAGTGGCTGCTCTCCTTGGCCACGATGATCCTAGGTTATCCTGGTAGGTCAGAGCCACCAGGTAGGTCCAGGACTCCAGGTTGTTTCCGGCCCCTTTTCAGAGTTTTCCCATGTACTATCACATATCTCAGGAACATCTCAGGTATGGCGCCCACGGCAGTGGTCGATCGAAACCAGAGCACCTGTTTGTGCCACGCCATAAGTATCTACGCACTTCCCTTCCGTTGCTGCTCGGTCGTGTCCTCCGTGGTTTTATTGCTCAGCTGCTTCCATAAGTATCTGTTCACTTCTTCTTGCTCTCCTCTCTTCAGTTTTGACCATGCGCATATGTTGTTTCCGCAGTAATATCACCTTGAGACGGGAGCCATCTCTTACTAGCGGAAGTCAACAAGAAGCAATCTACAGCTAGCCCATGCAAATCGAGTACAATCACGGTTGTTAACATGCACGCCAGCCTCAAAGTCCATATATGTGCATCAGTGCATGTTCAGTATTCTTCTAAAATCTCATCTCACTTGTGTACCTATGCGTTTGATCAACTGTGTAGCTGATCAGTGCATGTTCAGTATATATTCTTCTAAAGGCTCGGAAGCGCAGTAACTGCTTCTTCCTTTTATTTTATAGCTTTGGCTGTACTGCTTCTTCCTTTTGTAGCTACCTACTAGACCGGATGTAGTTGATATCTTCTTGATATGAATATATTTCTATTTATCGAGAAAGACACGACTGATCTATCTATCTTCTCAAAATCAAGCCTCTCTAGAATCAAGATGGAAGCGGCATCTCCCTTTTATAAGGGTGTTCACCCCATCCATGTAAATCATCTTGTTTTATACAAACACTAATGTTAATTTCATGAAGGCGCATCAGAAACTGGTTAGGGATCACGTAATTCTGTTGAGCCACTTAGCAAGGACATGATAACTGCATGCCTGAATTCAATTTATTTTTGTAAGGTAGGGAAAGCATGACAAAGTTTGATATTAACTTACCAATATACGCGGTGCTACAACTCCACCTTGAAATCCAAATATCTCAATTTGTCATCATTAGTAGTACTACTTCCTTTGTTCACTAATATAAAACATTTTGGCAAACTTCGGTTTCAGGAGCACTGCAAATGTCATGTTTTTTCTAACATAAAACATTTTGGCGAACTTCGGTTCACTAACATAAAACATTTTGGCAAACCTCCTTTGTTCATCAATGTAAATCAACTTTAGTCTATTCCATAATTAACAGCTTCCAGGAGCACTGCGATGCCACGGAAACTTTGGTTTAAATATTGCAATCTGAAATAGGTACGTTCCCTATCATAAAACATTTCAACAAACTAATTTTATCTGCCAATATATTTTATTTTAGAGAACAGAGTGGGTAGTATTTTGCCTAAGGGAATGGCTTCGGCCTCTGCACCCGTATGATCAGTGGAAACTTTCCATTATGTATAACCATTAGCGCGAACATGGCGTAGTGCAAATATATAAGTTGCGTCCAATGAACTGGTTGCATTAAATCAACCAATTACAAGAGAAATCTTTGGCCATGCACATAAAGCCAATTCATTGTGAACGAACACACTGAGCAGCATCACTAACTTATCATTTTACAGAGACAGAGATAAAACTAGTGGCTAGCCCCTAACCATTGCAGCAACCTGCCTTGCACATGCACTTCGTAATTGCCCTAGAGAAGGGGCGCAGTTATGAGCATCAGTCATCAGACAAGTCAAAAGTAATCCCAAGGGACTAGCAAAGAACTAATCAACATCATCCAATGTCACATATGTTTTTTTTAAATGGGAGCATAGCCCCGGCCTATGCATCAAGCCATGCACACAGCCAATTTTTATTGCAAAGTATTCAAAGTGTTTAACCTTATTACATCACGGATCAACTAAGGTTGAAATGATCAACCGGCGAAAAATGAAAAGCAACATGAAGCTATCCATTTTGGAGACTAATAATGTGTTGTCATCCAGGAGCCTCGAAAAAGAAATCCCGAGCTACTGCTACCATCCGGTTGCATGATAAAACCATGGGTTCGCGCTGATCCTCCAGTAGTAAATATGCTCATAGTTGAATCCAGTGAGCAGCTCGTTGAATAACCTGCAAAAAATTGATACCCGTATGTCTGTTAAAGATAATATTTTTCTGACTCGTCCACGTAGACCAGCATAAAGCCGATACCTCAATACAAATTTTAGCTTTGTCATTTTTGTCCATACCATTTAACCAGTTAACAAACATATTAGCAATACTAGTTGGTGGTGGTAGATTACAAGTGAAATAAATCATATGCCAAATAAATCATATTAGCAATACTAGTTGGGCATGACAGAAACAAGTGTTCAACGGTCTCCATTGAGTCAAAAAAAAACAACACTTTTGACATCCATCTCACTTACGTTTAGCTAATTTATCTTTTGTAAGTAGAACTTTTTTTATAAAGAAACCATATAAAAACATCTTTAAAGGAATCTTAAGCTTCTAGAAATAATTTTGTAAGAACCTAGTATGACTATTCATTAGGTCAAGATACATAGATTTTACACTGAATTGGCCTGATGAAGTGAGATTCCAAACAAACACATCAGGACTTTGATTTAATTGCACCGGCATTAGTCTATGATTGCCATTTAAATCTTTCCGAGAGGGGTTTAGACCAAAACAGTAGCAACTAAAACATTCTTTCTTTATACAATATTATATAGTGAAGGGTAAATGTCACGTATGTGATTGATGGTAGTATGATGCAGGCCATCTTGAAGACCTGTGTAAAGCTCTTGCATATCTAAAACTTATTATAGACCCATTTCTTCAGTGTTCTTCTAATATCTCATCTCAATCCATCCCTATGTTTCAAAATATAAGATGTTTTAGCTTTTCTCTAAAACTCGTGTATCTAGACACTTTTTAGTACGTTGAAGCAAAATGAGTCTACACACGTCTAGATATGTGTTTTAAAAATAGGCTAAAACATTATATATTTTAGAACCGGAGGGGTATTTGGATACAAACACCTTTCGTCTGTATATTCCCAGAGTCGGGATATAATATCTTCCTTAAATTTCTTGATTAGGTCTCACATTAAGGATTGGCTATTCGGCGTGCTGCATGACAGTGGCCCGTGATCGTGGTTACCTGAACAACTTTCTGGTCTTGGACTGCTTGTCTACGATCCGGCACATTCAGTCTCTAGTGCGGGGTCGTTTGGCTGTTGGTAGAGTGGTGAGCGTCATAAAATCCATGCAAACGATTTCTTGTCTTGCTCCTTCAAGTTCTCTACTCCCCCGTTTTAAAATATAAGATGTTTTAGTTTTATGAAGTAAATATATCTAAATTTCTTTTAATATGTAGGTTCACTCATGTTTGTAATGAATCTAGACACTAAAAAAAGTCTAGATACATTTTCTTTACAAACCTAAAACATCTTATATTTTGAAACGAAGAGAGTAGTAGAAATTAAAATGTGGCGGCACATATTTTGGCTTGCTCTACTGAGCCATTGCGTTGTAATTTTTTCCTATTAGTGTTATACTGAATTGTATCCGGGACAAACTCTATTATAATATTATTTAATCAATAAAGTGCCAACGTTGTCAAAAAAAAGTAAGACAGCCGCACCTTATATAATGGCGGAAATGAAATTCCAAACCATCCGTTCTTATGGAATGCCCATCTCATGTAGTGCATCGCAATAATGTTAAATCCATGAAGCTAGCCGCGTCTCATGAGCGTACCAAATTCCAGTTGTCCTAATTATCATTATGTTTGCATGCTTGTACAACGTCTGGAGTAGATATTGTAAGGTCTGGAAGTGTGAACTATTTGTAAAGGGTGTTACACAGTGGCGGAGCTTGGCAAGGATCCATGGGGGGCAAAATACAAAACTTCATGGTCTGGAGGGGCAAAAAGCTAAAAAAAATCCCATTCTAAACCTTCTAAAAAAATCCTTCAATTTCAAAAATTGGGGGGGGGGGGGGGGGGGGGGGGGGGGCCCCTGACATATGCATAGCTTCGCCACTGGTGTTACACACTTACACTAAGTGGGTTGGGCCGGGCCTTTTGCGGTATGTGATATACCGTTTCAAAATATAAGATGTTTTATGTTTGTGAAAGATATGTATCTATACTTTTTTAATGTGTAGATTCATTTTAAACCAGAGTGAATCCACACAATAAAAGAAGTTTAGATATTTTTTTACATATCTAAAACATCTTATATTTTGAAATAGAGGAAATAATAGACACTATAGTATTGGTTCAGTTCCATAATTCTATTGCGTCCATACGTCGAGGATACCACTTTGTCCACACGCAGTAGTACTTTATCAGTTCTATGGAGCTACCGCCGGTGCAAACTGAAAAAAGGTGCATCTAGGAAAAAATCAATTTGGAGGACGGGCTCCATGGAGGACTTTTATAAAAAATTTAAAAAGCGTCAATTTTTTTGAAAAAAATATATTCGTGTAGTCCATAATGTAAAATATATGTATGCAAAATCTAAAAGTAAAATACGTTGTACTTTGTGCACAGTAAAAAGACAAATATGATAAATTCTGGAGAAAAAAGGCCCATTCAAAAATTGCGAATTGTTCACTTTTTTACTGAGGCAAGAATACATAGTATTTTGACATAATCTTTTTCAAACGCGTATTATAAATCATTATATATCACCCTATAATTTTTTTGGAATGTTTGAATCTTTAAATTTTGAATTCTTTTAATGAAAAGTCCTATCTCAAGCCCGTTCTCCAAATCAACGCAGTCCTGCATCTACTCCTACCACGGAATGGAAATTTGGCCAGTCATACGTGTAACGCCTTACCAATGTTGGAAGTTGGAACCTACTTGTGACATGGATTTGTTTGGTTTTCTGAAAATTTAGCGTGTACATTCTGATTTCTAAACATGTGTCCTCGTCTTCTGCCCCGTATTTCTTTGTTCAAGCATAGTATTTGGGCAATGTTGGATAACTTATTCCTTTTTTAGGGGTATAAGTATCGATCTCCCTTATTTTGGCTTACTTCTTTTTTTTTGTTTGGAAAAGCTTACTTAATGTTTTTTTTGTTCGGAAAAGCTTATTATTTTGGGTGAGTTTGGATTAGCTTTTTTTTAGAAAGGTTAGTTTGGATTAGGTAGCAACGCAATGCAGCCAGGGACCTCGATACATTCCAAGGCCCGCGATCACAGAAGACATGGCCCATTTGGTACCCTACTTATTAGGGTTGCTATTTAGCATCCGCGTTATGCACACCCAGTCTCCGATGCCGACGCCACTGGCAGTTTCGCGCCAATTGCAGTGACAGTCTCGTTCATCTCTATCGTCTGCTCTGTTCAAACCATTTCAAATCAGTGGGTCGTTCCACGGTACGTCAAAGCGAACCGGCGTTGTCCTGGCTCGATCAGTGATGACGACAATGTCGACAAGGGACTGGCAGGCGATAAGCTAGGACAGGAGACACGCAGGTGATCGTGTAGTACGTTTTGGAAAAGCAGGAACAAAAAATCCGTCGATTTCTGCCACCGTAGAGAACTGGGCACGTTACAGGCCTAAAGTTTGCTATTTTGAGCTACTATGTTCAAATGCAAGAAAAAGAAATTGCGCGTACGACTCTCTGAAATGATAAAACTGAAATCTGACAAAAGCTGTCTCCGCTGCTCCCTCCAGACTGAAACTTTTGCCACCCGGCCACGTACCACCTTGACCAATGTGGAGACCAAGTCACGACAGCGTATCTCCTGCTCCTCCTCCTCGCCTGCACGGTGGATATAACTAGACACCCCTTCCACCGCAATTCTTCCAACCATTGAGCCAGTAGGAAACAAAAAACCAGAGCAACAAAATCAGAGCCCGGCCGATATCTCAAGACTCTCCGTCCGTGGTCAGGGGAAATGAGTAGTGCTAGCGAGATGACTGGTATGCCCGCATCTATCCCTCCAAAATCTATCTGTTTTGGTTTTCCTTCTCGTAGTTTGTCCGGCCGATAAGGATGAATGTTCTTTCTTTCTTTCTCTCCATCTTCCTCCGAGCAGAGCAAGCTGTTTCTTTTTGGAGATCTTTTGCCTTCGGGTAAGGTTTTGAAACGGGAGGGCTTTCCCTTTGATTTCCTTGCCAGAAGTCTTTACTGCAGTTTCTTGGCTACTGTTGTTTAATTCAAGTAGTCGCTCGCAAGTCGCAACCCTTATGGCCTTGCTCTGCCATTTTATTGTCATGTTAGCAAGATCTCATCTCCTTGTTTCTTGTCTGAACTTTGAAGGCCGCCTGCTGATCGCTGAAGAAGGCCGCCTGCTGATTGCCGAAGCACCTGCAGGAGCGAGGATGAGCAAGGTTAAATACTCCTCCTACATGCGTATCCGTCTCAGATTATCTGCACATACATTTCTGCCGATGTGTTCTTGCTTTCGTTCGATCTCTGTTTCGAGGATCTCTGTGTCTGAATCTGCAGGCTTTTGTTTTGCGCAGGCCAAGATCCTCAAGATAGTGGTGGTGTCCCTGCTGGCCACGCTGCTCCTGGCGGCGGGGGCTCGCTCCATGGCGCGCTACTACGACGGCGCCGAGCTCTGTGGCTACGTCGGCCGCGAAAACTTCCTCATGGTCTGTGTGCTCACCCACCTCACATCCATCTGTCTCCTGGCGAGGTGCGCTGCGACGGCGCCCACGCTGGCTGCCCGCTGCAACTATGCCAACTCCGCCGTCGCGTCCTCCGTGCACCTGGCGGCCAACCTGTACCTTGCCCTGGTGGCGGTGAGTTTTTCTTGCTGAGTCTGTGTTGGCATCTTCTTCAGAAGAAGATTAGACTCTTCTTAACTTGCTCTCGTCCTTTTCGCCAGGGTCCCAACAGGGTCCGGGATGCTGCTGCTTAGGCTCGTGGATGTGCCTGCCTGCTGCCCAAGCTTGGAAGATGGATCGTTTTGGAGTTTGGAGATGCACCGTCTTAATTTCCTGCTGGGTTTGGAAGGGCCTGTCATATGGTGTTTTATTTTAGTTTAGTAGTCTGCCAGTATCGTTGTAGTGGTACCATGAGAGGTGTCTACCTTTGCATATTTTTGGTGTCTTCTTCCTCTGGGGTTTCTGAACCTGGATCATTTTGGACTGTGGAGACTGTTTGCAGCAGCGACAATAGCTTTATGAACTTGGAAGTTTTTCTTACTTGATCTATTTGCATGAACTGGCCTGGAATATGTATGTTACTACTGAATGTATGAGAGTGGCTCGGTAGAAATTTGCAAATCAGCTCTGTCTTCCTGGCTAAGTTTATGCGGAGTAGAGACTTGAGTGTTTTTTTGTTGTCTTCTTCGTCTGGGGTTTATGAATTTGGATCATTTTGGAGTCTGGAGACAGTTAGCAGAAGCAGCACTAGCTTTAGATGCCCTCGAGTACGGCCCTCCAATCTATACATGCTTTATGAACGTAGAAGTTTTTCCTACTTGATCCAGTTCATGAATTGGCCTGGAATGCATGTGAAAAGTTTTTCTTACTTCATCTAGTTGCGTGAATTGGCCTGGAATGTACGTAGTATATGTGACTACTGAATCTAGGAGAGTGGTAGGTAGAAATTTGCAAATCAGCTGTCTTCCGGGCTAACTCTATGTGGAGTAAAGACGTGTTGAAACTTCAGTTTTTTTAGAGAAAGAATGTCAAATCTGGCGTGCTACATACTGCCCCTGTTTCGAATTATAAGACTTTTTGGTGGGCTAAAATAGCCTAAAAAAACTTCTTAGAATTTGGAATGGAGGTAGTACGTATGCTTGTTAGTAGCTTCCACCAAGCCATCGCTGTGATTGCACTGGCATGTCCTAAATGTGTTGCACTGACAGGATGTCGACAAGTTATCTGAGTTCACTCAATGAGCACGATCACAGGTAACAACGGCATCCAGGGCAGTAACCGTACGGTCGATCGCCTGCAAGGTGTCAGAGCAGCCTGAGCAATGGGCGCTTAGGTGGGAGGAGAGCGGCCACATATTCAGCAGGGGTGAAAAAAAATGATCCAGTGACACAAGGGCAACATATGGCAGAATTGTTGGAGAGTTAGGCCTCGTTCGGTTGTGCAGGAACAAATCCAACGCATGGAACTGAGCCTCACAGGGATTTGGTTGATCCATGTGTTTCACCCAATCCCTGCCACGTTTAATTATCATAATCCATGTCTTTATTTTTTCGTTGATTACCCTAGATCCTGGAAAACGTCCCGTCGCCGCGCGCCGGCAAAACTCCCGTCATCTTCAGTTTCTCTCGCGTGGAAATAATTCCATACGTCTCTTGGCGAGATTTTTTTTTTCCAAACCCGGACAGAGAAAAACGGATGGGATGAATTGGGCCAAAAACCAGGCCGGGAGTAAACGAAGACATCAAATCTGATGAGCTGGAAATTCTACCAAACGGGGCTGGATAATCGGGTTTGGGTTGCAATCCGGGCTAATCCATGCATTTGAGGGACTAAACGAACGGGGCCTTAAGATTATAAGAGATACACTAAGGGAAAAGGTTGACCGGTACAACAATGTGGAAGTTCTTTTAGGGGAGGTGGTGATTTGGGGGGGTTTGGCATGTTTTGCTCCTTTTCCTGTGCTGATAGCACCCAATGGAAACTCTAGCAAGGGTTTCTCTATTGTTGCCTTTGTGCTATTGTCTTCGCTTTTTCTCAAATGGGGTGATGTGTTTCATTGAGTAAGAAGATGAGGCATGGAAATATGCTAAGCCCATTATATTCCATGTCCACCATGGCCCGCACCTAGGCCTTTGTCTACTTGTGTACATGATTTTATGGTAGGTCAACTGACCTGGCATGGAAGATAGCTCGCGCTTTTGTGTCTCGGTGCACTCATGTTGCATGGTGAGCTAACACATGTTACACGCTGGGCATTCCACGCGCACGGTTGTGCACTATACTATTCCTTTGGTACACGCCCTTTTCCACTCGAACAAGGCATTCTCCCTAGTTCCGTTTTTATTAACTAAGATACATGTTATTACTAGTTTCCTTGCTTGCTAGCTGAGTTCCCTTGGTGATATTATGTGTCTCCATGAAATACCCAATGGCTAGAGAGAGAAAGAGGTCAAAGAAAGTAAGAAGTGGGATCCATGGAATGAAAGAGCGTATGGTCGTGAAAGTTGGGGGTCTTAACATTCAGATGACCTCAACTTGGCTCCAGTGGGGCCAAACACACTTGACCACTCTCTCACATCAGACCCATACTCAATATCAAATTTTTTAAATGCCATAATAATTACTGCGCTTTCATCAACCAAGGCATATAGGAAAGCCATTAGTGTTGACCAGCTAGCATAGCACACTTTAGCGCCACAATATAATCTTCTACAACATAAAACTTTGCGTCGCCCCTCCCAATCACCGCTAAAAGCCTATATCTCGAAAAAAAACTTCTAGGGGCTATTTTGTCTTGTGCTGTCCAAAAAAGTCCGCCACAATAAGCCATGCTTATTTGTTGTGTTCCTCTACTCCTTGAGACAATACATGAGCTTCCTAAAAAAATCACGCCTTAAGAAAAATATATCATAGATGTAGGACTAGGCTATGAGAGTATCCATTCATGCAAATATGACTGCATCATGTTTAGAGGAGTAAACTCAGAGGCCAATAAATGCCCAGTCTCTAATACTAGTAGATGGAAGAGATGACTATTGGAATTGATTGGAAAAGAATTTACAAGACCGCATGGAAGTTGATTAGAGATTTCAAATTGAAGCATAGAGTCTAGTGTGGTGGAAACTTAGCATACCTAAGAAAAAAGCAGGCATGGGATTCAAAGATATCCACGATTTTAATCTTGCTTTGTCCCCCGTCTCCCGTCTCGCTCGCCCCCGCGGGCGACAGGACGGGCCCATGTCGCCGCCGCCCCCAGCACCCTCCCCTCCCCCTCTCCCTCCTGCCGCCGTTGGCGTGGGCCGCCGGGCGCTGCCCGTGCGGTGCCGGCGGCGACGGGTCTGGTTTCTCCCGGCGGCGGCGGTGGAGGCGCGGGGCTCTGCCTCCGGCGGCGGAGCGTCTCGGGGTCATCGGGGGGCAGAGGGTCGAATCCCGGTGGGTCTGGCTCTTCCAGCAGCGGCGGGTGCCCCTCAAGGTGGACGGCGGGAGGAGCCAGCGGCTCCCGGCAACGGCGCCTGCAGGGCCCGATCTAGACCAGGTTTGGATCCGATCTGGGCCAGGCGGGCACCAGCCAGGGCCCCTGCTCACCACGGTTGGGCTCCTCCTCCTGGCTGCGTTGCGAACGGGTGCTGGATTTGGGTCGGGCGGGCCTGGATCTCGCACTCGTCTAACACTCTTGCTCGGCTCCGTGAGCGGTACGGAGCTGCTGTGCTCGACAGGATTGTCCTTCCGCGTCCTTGCAGGTCCAGGTGACGTTCCTCAGACCGGTGATGGTCCGGTTCTTCCGGGTGCACGCGGTGGTGGTGGTTCTGCTACTTGGCGGCAGGGATCGACAGTCGCGGTTGATCTCTTGGTGGACGGAGAAGTAGGGGCTAGTGTGGGGGCGGCTTGGGATGACGGTTCCCCTGCTGCAGTACGGCAGCGGGGCTTCATGGACCCTTGGGGTTCGGCCGGACTAGGAGGGTCTGGTTTGCCTTTGTGGCCGTATCCGGTCGGCTGTCGCCTTCCGGTGGTGGAGGTTGTTCCCTCCCGCGCGCTGTTGTTCCGGCAATCTCCATCAAAGTCCTTCTTTTCTATCATACCGGCCTTACTTCGTGTGTCACGGTGAGACGACGGAGGCGTCTGCAAGACCGTCACTACTAGGAAAACAGCAGTTAGTGGCGCACCTGAAAAGATCATCTGTGGCGCACTAGCAGTGCGCCACGTGCCTTGCGCTACAGCTATCTTCTAGCCGTGGCGCACTGCCTAGTGCGCCACGGTTGTGTCGAGATAGGCGCAAGCGCACCTGCGCCACGCCATGTGGCTAGGTGGCGCTACGCGTAGGATCTTCTGTGGCGCACTTTCCTGTGCGCTACTAAGCTTCTAAAGTGCGCTTTAGGTGTAGTGCGCCACAAAAGGTAGGTCATGTGCGCCACAGGTGTGTTTTTTGTTTTTTTTTTTAATTTTTGAGCCAGATTATATACAATACAGATTATATACAATATTACAGCAGATATACACACACAGATACAAGATATACAATTATATATATAAATACACAATTTGAAAAATAAGATTGAAACAAATACATATAGATAAGTCTCATACATGAATACATAGTATAAGTTACATTGTTTTGATCAAGTTACAAAGTAGTTGGTAACATGCGAATACATGTGTCGATCGAACAAGTTAGAGCTCGGAAGCTCGCCTAGACATCTAAACTAGCTAGACACAAACGCGGGATAAACAACCAAAGAAGATAAGCATGATCACCGCCACGACGAAGGTGTAGGTCTTCATCCGGTTCCTTGTCCTGACTCCCGCTAGATAGCGCGTGTATCTAGCTTCCGCCTCCGCCATAGTGTTGTACTCTTT